>CM075811.1:62711071-62878571 GCA_037975025.1 Excoecaria agallocha | reverse complement strand
AGATGACTTGAATATATCCTTGTTCTTTGACCAATCTATAGTTTTTTAGGCATAACTCTCTCCATGGAGCTCATATTGAGGTGAATCTAATTTTAATAGAAACTAGACTTTATTTTTAGAAATTTCATGAAGATACCATAACTAATTCAAAACCCATTATTATCAGTGATTTTTCAAAATCAGAACACCAATTATATCATTGAAAATTTCCTAGGAGTAGTTGTCTTTATTTTGGCTATAAACTCCAAAATATAAATCCAAATTGAGTGATATTTGATTAATTGGAAATAAATGACATAGGGGAACAAACTTATAAAGACACTTTGTTGAAAAAAGATCATATTTGGGCCCAAAAATGGCAAAATATTTTGAGTTGAAGGTCTATCGATTGAGAAAAAGAGGAAAAATCAAAGTCTGTAATGGGCAGCCTATGGCAGGGGTCCATGATGGGCTAAGCCCATGTTGGATATCACAGGACAAGCCTATGATAGCTCTAAAATTTCCAAATATGCTGGAAAACATTAAAAAAAACCTTGGAAAAAATCTTAAGCAAAGCTTGTCCTTTTTTGCCACACACATATGTGAAGGCTCTCCTCCTCTCCTTTTGCTTTTTCTTTTCTTTTCATTTCCTTTTTCTTCTTCGTTTCCAAAAATGTAAAATTAGTTTTTTAATTTAAAAATTTCCAAAAAAAATCCCAAAAATTAATAAAAAGGCTTAGAGCACTGAATCATTGATTTGTGATGAAACCGACATCGAAGGTAACATTCTTGAGCCCCTAAAAGTCCAAAAATTTCATATTTAATTTTAATTACACAAATAGTTGATTATTATTATTATTATTGTTGTTGTTGTTGTTATTGTTGTTGTAGTTGTTGTTGTTGTTGTTATTATTATTATTATTATTATTATTATTATTATTATTGTTGTTGTTGTTGTTGTTGTTGTTGTTGTTATTGTTGTTGTTGTTGTATTAATATTAGTCTGAATGTTATTATTAAGGTTTTTAATTGCCTAAAGATAATATTTTTGACTATTATTACTTAATATTATTATTTTACTTTTATGTATGTATTGATTGATTATGTTTTTTGTCATATTTTTTTATGTATAATTCCCCATCCTTGGTTGGGCCGGAGGATAAGGCAGAGTAGATTAGATTAAGATCTCCTTTTAATTTTTTATCTATTGTTCTATGCTTGTAATATTATTTAATGACTTTAATTGTGTATAATAACTTGTAAAAATAGTTTTTACATGATTTAATTAAAAAATAACACCAAAATATTTTATATCTAATTAATTGGATTTTTCTCATAAAATGGATCAATATCCTATTTTATTCCAAAAATCACATAAAAGAATTTTATAAATATGCATGAGGGAACCAATGTTTCCAAATCAATAAATAATTCGATTTATGTATGTTTTATTTATATTATTCTTTAATATTTTGTTTGTTGCACATAAATGGGTTTTTGAACGATAAATTAAAAGTTCACCAAATGATTTCTACCTTAAATTAATCAATTAACATGATTCTTTTCTTTCAAGTCATATGGGCTTAACGCCCTCATTTCATAAAAAATACACTAAAAATAGGGTTTTTTTTTTGTAGATATGCATGTGAGAACCAATGCCTTCATCAAAATTAACATGTGAGAACCAATGCCCCTCATCAAAATTAACATCATGAACTAATTTTTCGATTTATGTATGATTTATCTTTATATTTATTCTTTTATCCTTTAATGCTTTTTATATCATGTTTTTATAGCTTTAATATACATGTTTTATCGCTTTCCAATATGATTGAATGCGATCTTATTTTTATGCATAATAACTCATATGAGAGAAGAGACGAAATCTATTAATCACTAAAACTTATTTATGTAACATTAACCAAAGGTAAAAATAGGAGTGGAATCTAGACTCTCTTTGGTTTTGGTATCACAAGGTATTAAAAAATCACTTTCCCAATGTTCTATTGGGTGGTGACTTCTAAATTTATGTCTTGTGATGCTCAGCAGATGCCTCATAAGTTGGTTATTAGTAAATGGATAGGGATACTCCGATACACTGTCTCATGCCTTTTGAAGGCCTTAGTGCATCATGTATTGGTTGAATCTCTATTCATTACAAAGTGATTCTCTTTTATGATTCTAATGAATCTCATCTGGTATCAAACCCTAAAAATGGGTTTTTAAGTGTACACTGGATGTACAATGGGGTTCGATGCACATCGCAGGTGCTCTAAGCAAAAATTAAGAGTTGAGAGAAAATAGTCAAGAAAACCCATGAGGGCTGATTGACAATAGGAGTTGGATGTAGCTAAGATGTCACCATTTGAGATCAAATGAAAGTTTATGTTTTGCATTAAATGTCATGTTATGATTATTATTATTGTAAAATTGTAATTTGATGAGAATGCATCAATAATCTAAGTTAGGCATGTTGATTAACACAAAAGCAAAACATTATTCATTCATAAAGATAAAACAAACATATAAACACACAACATCAAATAAAAGATAAAAACATTGTTCTGTTGCCAACATGGCAAACACACATTATATTATATATCATAAGTCCTTTTCTTGGAAAGATAATTAAGCTTTGTCTTTTCCACTGTTGCCTCCCTTTACCTTGGTGCCTTAACACAAAGGCCCTTATATCAAACACCTTCATAACCCACAGATGGTACTCAATGCTAGTTTCAAAGTCACAAATGTTCATAGGTGGGATGTTGGTCCTCACTGGCAAGCATTTCTAGATATAATAATAGTCGGTGATGAAGGCATGGGTTAGCTCTCCTCCTCTAAAGTTCAGTTGAGTACATATAATATCTTACTTCATACAATATTGCCAAGCATAGTGCACAATAATGCAAAAGGTGGCTCTATATAGGTTGTAGAGTGAAACAAAACCAGAATTGCCATCTCGAGTTATATACTCTAATTTTATCCATAAACACATGAAGCTCACCCTCTACTCGGCCACTTAGCTTAACCAAATTATACCTTCCTCCACAGAGCCTACCCAATACAAGTGCATAGGAGAGCTAAAAAACCTCAAGGAGTATGCATCTATCATATAGAGAGAGGGCTCAGCCAACATCCTGAGTTTTTTCTATAGCTAGATCTAAAAGAAAGAAGAAAAAAGTAAGCATAGAAGATGTTAGAATGGTTTAGGTTCATTTTAGGTAAAAATTCGGCCTAGGGTTATGTGAAAATCTGTAAAAAGACACATTTCTAACAAATAAAAGCTAGTGTAAAAATCCACAAGGGGCGCATTATCATTAAATAAATGACTATAGATACCTAAAGTAGCAACGGGCTACTAGCAAACAGAGTAGTAAGGTCTGCATGCACAACGTCCAATCTAAGTAGGCTTTTAACCAAAATCAGGGGTAACAAGGTCAACCCTTTACAAATATCGTTGACAACATCAAAAAGCGTATAATTCCCTAGGATATTGTCCTTAATAGTTACAATTAAGCAATGAGCCAGGCACATGAAGAGGGTGGCACTAGCTGAACAGGTATTGTTTCCAGTAAAGTAATACAGGCTATCAAAAAGAATATTGAGCACAATAAGCTTCACTTCGTCTACAAAGACCCGAGCATCAAAAGGATGAATTCCCAAAGCACGAACTGCTTTTTGAGGAAGTTAGGTACATAACTTGGCATATAAGGAAAGGTACCAAGTGAAAAGAGGGCACCGAGGATAGCCATAAATTCTTCATGCAAAGGGGGTAATTCCACATTGTTAAAATAAAAAACATGGAAACAGGGGTCCCAATAATAGGCAGATGCCACAAAAAGATCTTTATCAAGTTTTACCCTATAAAGAAATCACAAATTGGAATAAAGAGACAGGATTAGGTTTTACCATGTAGCATAGTCATCAATTAGTATGGCTAACCTCTGCGAAAAGGGAGTCATATTGGGTAAATGAAAGAAGTGATTAAGGAAATATGAGACACAAAAGCAAAATTTGAAGTAAAACAAAGGGGATAAGGGAATATGCATTTAATGCATGACCATGTATACCTTTTGCATAACTGTGCAAATCTATGAACTATGTATTCAAATAATTTTTCTTTCCTTTTTTATCTTTTTCTTCTTCTTCCTTCCTTCCACGATTTCTCTTCCCTAACCTAGGTTTTCTTTTTGCCTTTTTCTCACTTCTAAGTCATCATTTTTGAAATCCCATCCGGTAGATCATTGGAATTTTGTGCAGTAACCACTTGGATACCTCATTTGTATATTTATGTAAAGATTTTACATATGAACAAGAAAGGTATGTTTTTGACTTCTCATTTTCTTTTATGAACCAAATGAGACCAAAATGATGCTAAATTATTGGTAGATGTCATTGTGATCATGGGTGTGATGATATTGTTGCCTATTTCTATTTTTTTCTAGAAATAAAATTAGACATGAAATGCATGTGTTATATTGACATTAGAAATATTGTGTAAATGTTGGTAGGATGCTTAGACATGGAATATGTTAATGTTAGTGTTACCTATTACAAAATTATTAGTAAATATTAAAAATAATTAGACATGGAATATGTTACTATTAGTTTTAATGTTGGTAGGATGTATTATTTTATGAGAATGGAGGAATGCTAAAATGTTTAATTATATACAGTAAGCATATAATAGTAAAAGAAATAATATATATAAAAAAAAGCGAGGGAGGAAGTAGGAAGTAGAAGAATTATATACAGTAAGCATATAATAGTAAAAGAAATTTTTAAATCAAAATACTACTAAAATTTACACTTGAATGTTACCAACACCTAAATAATGCTAGAACATAAGCATTATAATTAATTGTATTGCAAATCATTGACCTCATTGATCAAGCACCAGTATGGATGACATAGGAGTAGGCAATTAGGTATAGGGGTTTATTAGGACACTTACGGCTGATGGAGGAGGCTGATAAGCTCTAGGCTCAAATAGGCTGGACCAAATTCTATGCAAGGACCTATTAGACTTACCTCAAAATCACCAGGTAATTATTAGCCACCTTTTGCTGCTTAGGCCAGCAAAGGCCAAACACCAAGAAGGGCATCATCACTTACCATATTTTGAGCCAACCAGTGTCTTTGACTCTCAAGCATTTCGTTAAGATCTTAGGCCTATCGATAGGAAGATGTAGTTCATCTGAACATATTCATCATGCCATACATGTAGGAGGCTGTAGCATACTCAGGAGTTGCATATAGTCAAAGAAGGGTGAAGTCCACTATGCTAAGATCACAGTTGCTCAAATATCTTCATTGAGTTCTTTCATGCTCATACTTAGATGGGATAGGTAGTCTAGGGACCATGAATACAGTTGAGACTTATAGCCTAAAGGCAATGATTAGAGGTAGGTGGGTAGACCTGAGCCATGCCATACTAGAGCACTTAAGGAGAGTACAGTGTCACTAAGGCAGGGGATGATTATTGTGGGCTTAGTCACCAAGTTGCTACTAACAAAGGGATTGCTCGAGCACATGATGGGCCCGTCAGTTAGTGAGGCCATTTATTTAGATAGAAAGGAAGCATTTGACATGTATTTAGCTAGAGAGGATGATACTGCTCAGTGGCAATGCCATGTTGAATGGAAGGGGGACAATTGCCCCCATTAATTTTTGAAATTTTATATATATATACCTCTTTAAAATTTTATTTTTACCCCTTTATCTTTAATTTATTTTTTAAATTTTTGATCAATAAAAAATAAAAGTGAAAAACTTTATTTTTATTTCTTAAATTTTTTTCAAAAATCAGCTAAATTTGAGAAAAAATAAAAATTACAATAAAAAATTATTTTTAGTTAAATGTTAGTAATTTAGTTTTGCAATTTTTTTTTTAATTTTACATCTTTCAAGTATTAGCAATATTTCATATTTGTATATTTTTATTAATTTTTGTGGAGTTTATTTTCAATTCTAATTCTTTTAAAAGCATGAGAACTAAATTCAATAGTAATTTGTAAAATTTAGGTCCATTTGTAATATTTGACAATGGTGGGCTCTTCTTTGCATATAACAAGGGCAACTTAGTCCGTGTTACTTAATTTTATACTATTAGTTTTTTCTACTATTCTGTTGATTTGAAAATCAATCAGAAACATATATCATTATATGAGGTCTAATAGTGAGTTTTCAAATATTATAGAAATTAGTGATCTTGCTGAAAAAATGATATAAACAAAAATGGCTATTTTATATCATTTGATTTATAAACTCATCGTTTCATCACTTGTTTTATCTATTGCAACTATAACAATTGAAAGAATATTTTTATGTACAAAATTGATTGCGTAATAAAATAAGGAATACATGGATGTTTGATTGTTTGATCAGTTATATAGAAAAAAATGTATTTAATGCTATTGATAATGAAATCATTGTTATCAAAAAAAAATAATGAAATCATTATTTATCGCTATAAAGACATGCAAATTCGTAAAATGTAATTGTAATTTTTTAAATATATTAATGAATATTTTTCTTTATTTAATAATTTATTTATAACATTTATTTTATATTTTTTTAAACATGACTTAAATTTTTGTCCCCCTTAATCATAAAACCTGGCTTCGCCACTGATACTGCTCCTTATGTGATCAGGCTGTTGGCCCTAGATGAGATGGATAAGGCTTTCTATCTTGGTTATGCATAAGAGGATAAGCCCTAATAGGTATATCCTGACCAAGAGGCAGATATACATTAGTAGATAGAGGACACATTGGGCCCTAGACTTATGAAGGAGGTGGTATATTCTACGAATTATTTTACAAGTAAGGCCCATTGAGAGCCAAGAGAGGCATAGCATATTGGGTTTCAATAGAATAATTAAAATAAAAATTACAGCAAAAAAAATTGAAACCCATCGGGATCCATACGATCTAATTGATTCAAAAAAAGAAAGATAGCTACTAAACTCTTAAAGCATAGATAAACAATTTTCAGGTGCTGCCTCATACAGAATGAACATTCTCTACTGGTACCCACACTTGAATGTGATGATCGTAATCACCTATGGTACTAGCTCCCTTCTTTGGCAGCTAGGATTTTTTTTTTTAATTTTTCTATTCACTTCTCAAAGTTATAGAAATTGAATTTTGTCTCTACACTCTAATTGATGGCGACACCTTTTTAATTCAATAACTTAGGGTTTTAAAACACATATATCACTATATATATAATGTGACCTAACCTTAGTATTAGAGAAATAGAAATTCGGGCCCCATATTTCTTATTAAAATAAAAAAATACTATATTTTTTATTTAAAATAATAATTAAAATTTTAACTTTTAATATTTTTATTTTGTATTTTAATTTGTCACAAAATAAAATTTGAAATGCTTAAATTAACCTTTAGTACATTCATCATAATCTATATGCTTGACTCAATAGGTTCATATTATGTTGGTAGTGGGCTCAAATCCTATCATGGGCCTATAAGTTATAAGCGGCCTCTAGCAAGATATTATGATTACTTAAATAATATGAATATCGATAAGTCGATTTTAACCTAATCAATATAACATATTATAATCTTTTTGTCACATGATAATTTTTTGAACATAAGTCGTGGTCCATGTCAAACTTATATAGTTCAAACATATAATTTCTCAATCACTAAGTAGACTAATAATAGCAAATGATATTGATCACTCCATCAATTCATTTGAGCATGGCCATGCATTTCTCAGTCCTACTTACAGAGGGGCCTAATAAACATCTCTCTAATTGGAGGGATAAATTCCTTCTTAATTATTCACTAACCTCAGCATGAATCTCATCATGTCTAATCATAACCTTTATGATCACTGATTAAAGATAATGTTTGATTATGTCAAAACACAATGTTCCTTATGTAGGATCCTATGATAATCTCAGATCTAAGGATTGATAACATAACTATTATGAGATCATTAATGACATTGATCCATGTAGTATCTCATAGCGGATTTATCTAGTACCTTATTTTTTTAATAAGTACCTACAAGTTTGATTTATATCACCATATATAATCATCCCATGATTATCAATCAATTCCATACTAGTCTTAATTTATTATTATTGTTTTAATGATAAATGACTAGGGATAGTTAAAATAACATTAGATTGTTATTTATAAACATTGTTATCATTTAACATGCCAACAATATGATAACATTAAGAAAATCAAATTTTATAAAATAAAATGTGACATTACACAAAGGTCTAAATGCTTAGAGTAGGGCATAACCACTAACAATCTCCCATTCGCACTAGGCCTAATTATATAAACATCTAATACCCATTGACCTAGTATGACCATTATGTTTAACTTATTGGGAAGCCCTTATAAGTGGATTAGTAATGTTGTCATCTATTGATACTTTGCATATCTTAACATACCCTCTTTCAATGATTTCATGAATGAGATGAAAAATCTTGACTATATGTTTGGATCTCTAATGGGATCTAGGCTCTTTAGCCTATACAATAACACCATTATTGTCACAAATGAGGTCTATAAGATTTGTGATACTATGACTACTCCAAATTCAGCAATAAATTTCTTAATCCATACTACTTCCTTAGCTACATCTGTTGCTGCAATATACTCAACCTTTATTGCAAAATCAGCGAAAGTGCTTTGTTTAGAACTTTTCCAGCTAACAACACTTCCATTTAATATAAACACGTATTTGGATTGTGATTTATAGTCATCTTGGTCAAATTGGAAGCTTATATTTGTGTAACCATTTACTACTAGCTCATTTTCTAATCCTCCATATACTAAGAATGCATCATTCATTCTTCTTAAGTACTTAAGGATATTCTTAATAGCTGTCCGGTGACTTTCACAAGATCTAACTAGTATTTGCTTGTTATGCTCAATGTATATGAAATGTCTAATCTAGTACATAACATGGCATATATTATAGATCTTATAGCCAAAGCATAAGGAATCATACTCATGCAATCTTGTTTATAAAATGTCATAGGATATTGAGTCTTGCTAAGAGTAATGCCATAAGATATTGGCAAAAATCCTCTTTTAGAATTTTATATGCTGAACTTATTCAACACCTTATCTATATAAGTACTTTGATTTAGACCAATTACCCATTTAGATTTATCAATATAAATCTTAATGCCAAGGATATAAGTAGCTTTTCCTAGATCGTTCATTAAAAAAGATTTCCTCAACCAATCTTTTGCCTTATACAATAAAGGGATATCATTTCCAATGAGTAGTATGTCATCGACATACAAGATGAGAAACATTACTACACTCTCACTAACATTCTTGTACATATAAAGTTTATCTTCATTTTTGGTGAATCCAAACTCTTTGATTATTTCATCAAAATGAAGATTCTAGCTTCGAAAAGCTTGCATTAGTCTATAAATGGATCTTTGTAGTTTGCACACCTTTCTAGAATTCTCAAGATGGATAAAACCTTCAGGTTATGTTATATACATATGCTCATGTAAGTTTCCATTAACAAACACTATTTTGACATCTATTTTCCAAATATCATAGTCATAATATGCATCAATGGCAATAAAAATCCTTATTGATTTAAGCATTGCAACTGGTGAAAAAGTTTCATTATAGTTAATACTATAAATTCATTTGAAACCTTTTACAACAAGTCTTGCTTTAAAAGTATGTACTTTCCCATCCATGTTAGTTTTTTTCTTGAAAACCCATTTGCACCTAATGGTTTTAATGTTTTTAGGTGGATCAATCAAGTTCCAAACTTATTTTCATACATGGATTGCATTTTAGATTTCATTGCCTCTAGCCATTTATCATAATCTAGAATTGACACAACATCTTGATAGGTAGTAGGCTTATCTTGATCCATAAGAATTACCTTATGACTATCCATTATGAGAAATCCATATCTCTTGGGTTGGTTTTTGTTCTATCAGATCTGCGCGGTCCTTAAATGTTATTTTTGTACTATATGGTTCGTTCTAACTACAGAAATAGTATCTCAGGTTTAAATGTTTAGAGTATATTAATCAGCCATATAAATTATGTATATTGAAATAATTGTTTATCTTGGTTGCCTTAATGCTCATATGTTTGAGATGTTGCTAGAATTACATATTTGTTATCATTGATTTTTATACAATATGTTGTATCTGATGCATGTTGATTTTGTACGCCGATGATCACTATGAGTGGTCATTCATTATAAATTATTTCCACACTAAGCTTCATAGGTTAGCACGGATTATTTATCCATCTAAGTTTAGTAGATAAGACTTTTGCTCATGAACATCCTCTGCATTAGGAAAAGCCAATATAAGATTGATAAGAATTGATGTAGGAAGATTTTGTAATAGCATTTTGAAATATTTTGTATTATAGTTATTAGACATATGAGGATGTATTTAAATATGTGTATATGGAATTGTAACCAACTCACGATATGATTAAACAAGTATATGCATGCACATAAAAACTTAAGTAGCACATATATAATAAGGTATGCATGATGCTAAACATGAGATAAGCATGCAAATAGTTAAAGCAACACCCATATGAATATATATGACATAACATGATGTGACTAATAGTAACATACTGATCTTATGATTAATAACATCAACCATGGTAGTGATGGAAAGCATAATCAATATGACTAATTGGATATAGTTAATAAGTTAATTGTATGAGGGTGTGAAAATTTTTATATCAGAGCCTAAGTTTAGCCTTTTCTAGGAAATAAGAACCTAAGATTCTATAATGTGGTATAGAGTCTTGTTGACCTAATGCAAAAGTTCCAATTTTTCTTATAGATCATATATGGAGGATTTTAGAGACACTATTAAGGAATCGGCTGAAAGCAATAGGCCGGCTAAAATGAAGTTTACTAATCCAAGATCTTTATCATCTATTCAGAATGAGATTTTTACAGCTATTCCTAGAGAAGCATTATTGAAAATGTCTTAGGACATGACTCAAATACTTTAAAGGATGACATTATTTAGAGCTCCAATATCTAAAATTAGGAAGCATGGTGAAATGGAATTCTTAGGTACTAATCTAGAGTAGTTAGAGGAAGCCGAATTTTGGTAGGAAAAGCTAGAGAGAATCTTTGATGAAATTAATTATCTAGCAACTCATAAGGTATCTTATGTTGTGTCTTTACATCAGATAGTAGCTTATGACTAGTGGAAATTAGTTTTAAAGCAACCACAGCTACCAGATCCCCTTACATGGGAATTCCTCAAAACTGAATTCAAAAAGAAGTACGTTACCGAGGAATTTAAGTAAGAAAAGCTAAAGTAATTTTTGAACTTAAGATAGAGAGTTATGTTTGCTATTGAATATGAGAAAGAATTCAGTAACCTATGTAAGTTTGTTACTGATGAGATGCTTACTGATGCTTTTAAGTGTAGATAGTTTGAAAATAGATTAAATGACCGAATCAGAGAGAAATTAATAGGATCTATATCTATACATGTGGTGAATTTTCATCAACTTGTTATAGCGGCTTTATGGGCTGAAAAGAATGAGATGGAAAAAAGAGAAAGAGAATAAAAAGAATGGGTCCAGCGGTGGATTTTCAACTGGAAAGAGAGTTAGAAGAGCTCAAAGGAATCAACTAGTTGAGTTTGGCTACAGTTCTACAAAAAGAGATAGAAAATAAGAATCTTTTACACTGTTCAAGTTTGAGAGAGAAGCTATAGGAAGATAAAACAGGGGTTAAACACCAAAATGTCCTCATTATTCTAAGGATCATTAGGGTAATTGCAAGAAATTGGGTGTAACATGTTTCAGATGTGGTGATACAGACCATTTTATGGTTAATTAACCCTTGAAGAGGGATCAAGGTTTTAGGCAGTAATGTAGTAGAGGAACATCTAATGCACCCTCTTCTGGTAGAGGTAAACGTAGGGGATGTAGGGGATCAAATGATCATGAATCCCAGTCCAGAAACATATCTAAATTAGTTGATAGATTGATAGCTCTAACTTTTCCTAGAAGGGCTTATGCAATGAAAGCTCAAGAGGATCAAAATGCTCTAGAGGTTATAGCAGGTATTTTTTCACTCTTTGATTTTGATATGCATGCACTCATTGATCCTAGTTCTACTCATTCTTATTTTTTTAATGGAGATATGGGTAGAAATATGACTATTGTACATAAACTGGATTATGATATTTGTGTAACCAACACATTGGGTTATAGTGTTGTTAACAAAGTGTATACAAAGTGTTCTATTTTAATTCAAGGAAAAGAATTTCTTGTTGATCTTATTGAATTTCCCTTTCAGGAGTTTAACATTATACTGGGTATGGATTTGTTGTCTAGAAATCATGTAGTTATTGATTATGAAGCTAAGAATGTAACTCTTATTGATGCTAATGGTAAATAAATTTTAGTTTAGGGCATTCAAACTAAGCCATTCACCAATGTGATAACGACTATGCAAGTTAGGCGATTTCTAAGAAAAGGGTGTGAAGCTTTTCTAGCCCTAGTACTTGATTCAAAAAGAGATAAAGTAAAGCTTCAGGAGATTCTAGTAGTGAATGAATTTCCTAATGTGTTCCTTAAAGACTTGCCTAGTCTTCCCCCTGAGAGTGATGTAAAGTTATATGTAGAAGTTTCATCAAGTATAACTCCTATTTCAAAGGAAACATATAGGATGGCTCATTTGGAATTGAAGAATTGAAGATTTAGTTATAGGAATTGCTAGAAAAAGGATTCATTAGGCCCAATGCATCTCTTTGGAGTGCACCGATTTTGTTTGTAAGAAAGAAAGATGGGTCTATAAGAATGTACATTGACTATAGATAGTTAAACAAAATGAAAGTTAAGAACAAGTACCCTTTACCTAGAATTGAAGATTTATTTGATTAGTTGAAAGGTGTGGGAGTATTTTCTAGGATCAACTTATGGTCAGGGTACTACCAGCTTCGGGTGAAGGATGTGGATATTCCTAAAACAGTATTTAGAACCCGATATGGATATTATGAATTTTTTAGTAATGCCATTTTGTTTAAAAATTGCACCTACTGCCTTTATGGATCTCATAAATAGGGCATATAGACCCTACTTGGATCAATTTGTGGTTGTGTTCATATATGACATATTGGTTTATTCAAGAAATGAAGTAGAGCATGTTGAACATTTGAAAATTATGATATAGACTTTGAGGGATAATAAATTGTATGCTTAGTTGATCAAGTGTGATTTTTAGCTTAAGGAAATTTCTTTCCTTGGGCATACAATGTATTTTGAAGGCATTAGAGTGGATCCAGCTAAAGTTGAGGCAATTGTGAACTAGTGCCTACCTAGAAATGTAAGTGAAGTCAGAAGTTTTCTCGATTTAGTTGGAGATTACCATCACTTTGTGAAAGGCTTTTCAGTTATTGTTGCATCACTCATTAGATTGGTAAGTAAAGGTATCAAATTTGAATGGACTTATCGATGTCAAGCAAGTTTTGATTAGTTAAAGAAAATGTTAACGAAGGCTCTAGTTTTGATGTAACCAATTTTAAGAAAATAGTATGCCATGTATAGTGATGTTTCTAAAGTTGGTTTAGGATGTGTGCTAATGCAAGATGGCAAGGTTGTGGCTTATGCATCTTAATAGTTGAAACCACATGAGCAAAATTACCTAACCCCATGATCGAGAGTTGGCAGCAGTAGTGTTTGCCTTGAAGATTTGGTGACATTATTTATATGGGGAAAGATGTAGATTTATACAAATCATAAAAGTCTCAAGTATTTGCTTACTAAAAAAGAACTTAACTTAAGACAATGTAGATGGTTAGAATTATTTTAGGAATATGATTATATAGTTGATTATCACCTTGGAAAAGCAAATGTATTAGCGATTCTTTGAGTCGAAAGATAATGGAAGCTATGATGTTACAAAGGCATTGATGGAAATTTGCATCAGACGGTGCTTTAATAGCTATGTTAAAGGCTAGACCTTGTTTGAGGCAAACAGTGATCGATGCATAGAAAAATGATGAAAAGTAGCAACAAATTGTGAAATCTTCACATAAAAGGGTTCAGTCAGAGTATATAGTGAAAGTAGATGGGGGTGTGTATTATTAGAATAGATTATTTGTTCTAGATGTTAGGGAATTAAAAATAATAGTATTGCATGAAGCTCACAACACAATATTCACAATGAACTTGAAAGGAATAAGATGTACCAAGATTTAAACAAATTCTATTGGTGGCCTAGAATGAAGAAGGATGTGGTAGAGTATGTCTGTGGGGCCCCAATCGGATTATAATAAATTAATTAGGATTATGGTTAAATAAGGCAATATTAGATTATTTTTCATTATTAAAGTTAAGTCACATGAGGGGTATTTTCATAATTGTGCACATGTGTAATGGAGTATAGTTAAATTATAAGGAAGAATGAAATTGAATTAAATTATAAGTTTTGGGTTAAAATGTAAGAAATACAAGTTATTAGGGGTTAAAGTGCTTAAAGGTAATTTTGGAATTTCCTTAGTGAGATATTTACCCCTACTCACTCTTTTAAAGATTTATGGAGAAGGTTGAGATCTGGTATAGGGCAAAGAAGGGAGATGAATCTCTCTCACTCACTCTCTCTAGTTACGAACTGAGAATTGAAGAAGATGAAACTTATGATTTGTGAGTCAGATCAGGAGTAGGGAAGGAGCAATGATCAGAACACAGGAGTTAGAGGAGATGAAGCTTCAATATCAGGTATGGGAATTAGGTTTACTATACTATTTACACAAGTTTGTTATGGGAACTTTCCTCTCTTCTTGTTTGTGTGTTCTCTTTGATGAGGTTAAAGGCTAAATCTAGCAATTTAGATGAGTTTGGAAAGATTTAAAAGTTTAATGAACATTATTGTAAGTTGTTAAGTTGAGATATGGGATTTAAATGTTTGATCTGTAAAAGAGGGATTTGGATTTTTAGCAGAGATCCAATGCATTTCCGTATATCCCATTTGGTTTCTCCCTGCATATCCGTGCATCCCATTTGATTTTTCCCCAGTATGGCCATACATCCCTTTTTGTTTCTCCTTGCATGGCTGCATATCCCCCTTGATTTTCCCCTACATGGTCGTGCATCCCTTTTGGTTTCTCCCTACATCGCCGCAAGTCCCCTTTGATTTTCCCCTATATGTCCATATGTCCCGTTTGGTTTCTCCCTGCATGGCTATACATATCCCTTGTATTTCCCTTCATGGCCATGCATATCCCTTGTAACCGTGCAGGGCCCTTTGTTTTTCTTTGCATGGCCGCTCATGGCTTTTTACTTTTCCTTTCATGACCAGGTGCCCTTCTTCTTTTTGCAATGCATAACTAAACATGGCCTTTTCTCTTTCAGTGTATGGCTACCTATACTCCCTCTACCCATCTGCACTTATTCACCCAATCAATAAATCACTCATAAATCATGACCACAGTGTTATATAGCTTATGAAGAGAGTTATAATTGGGGTGGATTAAACTAACAATGAGTAATGTTGATGAAGAGAGTTATTATTTTGCTAGAATGTTTTTTGGTGCATAACGAGCATAGAACTAAAGAGAGTAAGAGGCAATATAGTAACCTTAGAACTATATGCTATTTAATGTATCCTATATAGTTAGGTACAAGGTGTGTACCCTACCAAAGTAAATGGTTTCACCCAAATTACTATGCACTGATGTGCCTTTGCAATGGCATGAAAATACTATGATATAGTCTACTAACAATAAGAAGATAGTTGCAATGTTACATGTCTAAGTTAAAAAGAGATGGGGTATTACATTTTATGCTTGGTTAGGAGTCCATAGAAGTTTGGTTATGATTTAAGTCATCATGGAGAGCAGTGACTATCCTTGATGTAAAGGAACATGCTTGTTTATTTGCATATGCCTGTAAGTGGTGTGCTGACATATGAGATGGAATAATCTTATGTAGACTTACCTAGGTATAAAGTATTATAAGATAAAAAGTACAAGCAAGATGATTAATGTATATATGATCACGTTAGGGTATATAACCAATTGTCTACAATCTTATAGAATATAAAAGCGAAATAAAGAGTTAAATAGGAACAAGTGTTGACCTTAGGATGAAAACAATTTATTTATCATATTATATTGATCATAGATGCTTAAATGTTGTTAAAGTCATTATGTATTGATGTTAATAACTATGATGTTATTTGAAAGCTACTCACGGCAAACAGCAACAAGGTATGTCATTAAGAACTATCAACGAGTTTCGTAAGTTCAACATCTTATTGTTACTACAACTATGCTATGATAAATAGTCTGACTCAGTATATGAACAAGTATGAGTAACACAAGCATATATTGCCATGATTCAAGTTGGATATATATATATACATACACACACACATGCATTTTACATTTTGAAGACTTTAGTAGCCAAAACTATACTTTTATATTGCCTTATTGAATTCATGCATAATGTTGTTTATGATGAGAAAGATCAATGAGAAATTACACTTTATTATTGTTTACATAATCATACAACTATGTGATCATATGACCAGTATCTGATATGAGCCTAAATAGCTCATATTTAATCCATTTTTTTATTACCAAAATAATATTTAGTTGTATTAAATTATGTTAGAATTAGGTATGTTTAATGTATTTTGTCAAGTTTTGTTTATGTAGGATAAAAAGGAGAAAATGTGGAGGAGTAAAAATAAGTCAAGAAACTCCGTGTCCTATCGCAAGCGCAACAGGTACCGCGAGCGCGACAAGGGAAGCGTGTCACGTTGCGAGCACGACAGGTGCCGCGATCGCGACAGGAGGCGGTTAAAGGCAGTTCATGTTGAAAAGTCACTTAAAAGGACACCAATTTTCATCAAGGGTTGCAACCATATGGAGGGGCACTTGAAGGGACTTGATGCTTGAAAAATTATATATACCCTAGAAGTTATAATCATTAGAGGGATGAATCATTTATTTTTATTATTTTAAAAGTGTAATTAGAGAAAATAGTTGTAGGTTTTAATTTTAGTTTTATGGCTTGAAGAGAAGGAAAATACAATGAAGAAGACTACACTTGGTGAAATGAAGAATGGTTGAGAGATCCCTTCTTCTATTTCTAATCTTTACTTCTTCTTTGTTATTATTATGAATTCTTTTTAGCAATTTGATTGTTGTTATTCATATTTATTCATTTCTCTTTCATTTATCTTTATATGTAGTATTTGCTATTAAAACTTTATTAGTATCATTATAAGTTAAGGAAGGCGACCTTCGAGATGGCAATTCCTTTTCTGAAAATCATCATAATAGTCATAAATAAGGGAGTTAGCGAGAGCAACGTCTTATTGAAAGTTAATAGGAAATTCATTATCAAAGCATAGTTTGAGAGATCACATGTGGAGATAGTTGTTATAGGTTGGTTTTTATTCTTTGAATGTGTGTTTATGTAATTCTTGTCTAGATGCGAGAGCTGCGATTTAGAACCATAAATGCATGTTTAAGGCATAATCTAGTCTAGATGCGAGAGCTGTGACGTAGAATATTATTCCAACTTGGCTTGCATGATAAAGATTGAATTATAAATAAGAGAAAAATATCAAATTCCATATTTATATATATATTATATTCATCATATTCATAAGTTTTCTCGGATTATCATTAAAGTAGAAAAATATTTAATTTAGCGTAGTGTAGTTTTAATAATAATTTTAACTTGCAAATTATTGAGCATTGTAAACAAGATTAAAATTGAGTAGTAATAGTGTACAATATTAATCAACATTCCTCGTGGGATCGATATCTGAAGTACTATAATTGGTACACCGTATACTTACGGTATTTAAGCTTTTAGAAAAAGCATATCAAATTTTTGGCGCCATTGCCGGGGAATGCTTGATTAAATTTATTGTCATTATGAATCTTGATTTATGATTTTGGATTACAATATTTAATTAGTTTTTTTTTGTGTTGTTTTTAGTTGATTTAGTATATTAACATAATTTATTTTTGGTTCTACATGTTATATTACTTAGTTTTTCATTATAAATTTAAAAAATAAAAAATCTAATGATTTTTCTTCATTGTCGCGGGCGCGAGATTCATCGCAAGCACGACATTGTAGGGGGGATGCTTTTGCAGTGGAATACGGAATTCTCTCCTTCCCCACTAAGTTCTCCAAGTGGAACTTTTTGAGTTTGTTTTCTCCCTCTCTTTTACATTTATTGTGATTTTGTTTGTTTTGTCTTTTGTTTGCTTTACCATTCTCACACAATGAGGACATTGTGTCCTTTAAGTGTGAGGGGGTATGTATGTATTGTTTCTATTCATATTTTTGTTTATTGTTAGTATATTTATTTATATATATATATTGCGTGTGAATTTAATTTTGGAGTTTATGTATTTGGTACCTATTTGGAGTTAATTGCATGCTTTAACATGAATTTCTGTCATTTTTAGTCTAGTTAGGCAAATTTTTAGGCTAATCATTTTCATTTTACTTTGACAAATTAATGTACATAATGAAGGTTATGACTTGGCAAAGCACTTTAGTGTAGGTTCTTTTTAAGTTGAGTATCTTTTCTAATGTGTAAATGGATTATTTTTGCCAATTTATTGCTTAAGGTAATTTGACTAATAGCTTAAGTGAGCTTTTGAGCCTTATACATTGATATTTTTCTTGTATGAGAGCCTTAATATGCCATTTCCTCTAGAATTTGTTCTTGGTAAATTTTGAGATTACATTTAGTATGAGATGTGCATGAAAAATTATAAGGGCATTTAGATTATACCATTTTGGCTTACTTTAAAAACTTACCTTTTTGACTTTAGGTAGCCAATTTTGAGCCTTAAACCTATTTTTGTTGAGCAACATATAATTAGCCAATATCCTTTGCTAAACAAAAAGCCTATTTCTTTGTTTTACCCTTTTTGTGAAGAGAAATAAATTGTTATATCTTTAGGAGATATATATTGTTAATGTAAGCATGATGGTATTTAAAAAATGAGAGTTAAATTCCATTCATCTCTAGGATCAATATTAGAATAAGGCTAGTTTCTAAAGAGAAAAAGAGAAAAAAAATATATAAAAATAAAAATAAATAAAAAGAAAAGAAAAGAACAAAAGAAAAGAAAAAAAAAGAAAGAAAGAAAAAAAGAAAGAAAGAACAAGAGAAACTAGTAGTAGTGTTCCATTGAGAAGGGAATATGAGAAGTAAATTACATCATGCGATGCTTAGGTTCTTAAACAAATCTCGTATGATATGGTAATATTGTTTCTATTCACAATTTAAGCTACTTAAATAAAAAATTATCCTACCTTAACCTAAGCCAAGCTACAACCCTTGTAAGACCCTTTTGATTTCATGTATTATTTTATACTAGTAGTGGCGATGTTTACTAATTACAAGCTTATGGTAGGCAATGGCATGTTTAAGGGATGAGAGAAATACTAACCCATAAATACATCAAGTGATTAAGTGTTTTAAGAATATAGTGTTTGAGTGAGAACTACTTTAGCCAATATTTGGTGTGGTATAATGTTTACATGTGTTAAGATATTCAAGTTCTTAAGTTCACACATTCTTGTGTTTTGCTACTTCATAATTTTCCAAATGTGCATGGTTGTTTAAGTTTAATGGTGAATGGTTTTGTTTGAGACTTTGCAAACTTGGGCTAAATTTGTGAAGAGATGAAAGTTTCTGCGTGTGGTTTTCAAATATTTGCCAAATATAAATATGAGCTCCAAAATTATATGATTGTATTGTTTGCTTGTTTGGTAAGTTTTTCTTGGGGACAAGCAAAAGTTTAAGTGTGGGGGTGTGATATGAGCCTAAATAGCTCATATTTAATCCATTTTTTTATTACCAAAATAATATTTAGTTGTGTTTAATGTATTTTGTCAAGTTTTGTTTATGTAGGATAAAAAGGAGAAAATGTGGAGTAAAAATAAGTCAAGAAACTCCGTGTCCTGTCGCAAGCGCAACAGGTACCGCGAGCACGACAAGGGAAGCGTGTCACATTGCGAGCGCAACAGGTGCCGCAATCGCGACAGGAGGCGGTTAAAGGCAGTTCATGTTGAAAAGTCACTTAAAAGGACACCAAGTTTCATCAAGGGTTGCAACCATATGGAGGGGCACTTGAAGGGACTTGATGCTTGAAAAATTATATATACCCTAGAAGTTATAATCATTAGAGGGATGAATCATTTATTTTTATTATTTTAAAAGTGTAATTAGAGAAAATAGTTGTAGGTTTTAATTTTAGTTTTATGGCTTGAAGATAAGGAAAATACAATGAAGAAGACTACACTTGGTGAAATGAAGAATGGTTGAGAGATCCCTTCTTCTATTTCTAATCTTTACTTCTTCTTTGTTATTATTATGAATTCTTTTTAGCAATTTGATTGTTGTTATTCATATTTATTCATTTCTCTTTCATTTATCTTTATATGTAGTATTTACTATTAAAACTTTATTAGTATCATTATAAGTTAAGGAAGGCGACCTTCGAGATGGCAATTCCTTTTCTGAAAATCATCATAATGGTCATAAATAAGGGAGTTAGCGAGAGCAACGTCTTATTGAAAGTTAATAGGAAATTCATTATCAAAGCATAGTTTGAGAGATCACATGTGGAGATAGTTGTTATAGGTTGGTTTTTATTCTTTGAATGTGTGTTTATGTAATTCTTGTCTAGATGCGAGAGCTGCGATTTAGAACCATAAATGCATGTTTAAGGCATAATCTAGTCTAGATGAGAGAGCTGCGACGTAGAATATTATTCCAACTTGGCTTGCATGATAAAGATTGAATTATAAATAAGATAAAAATATCAAATTCCATATTTATATATATATATTATATTCATCATATTCATAAGTTTTCTCGGATTATCATTAAAGTAGAAAAATATTTAATTTAGCGTAGTGTAGTTTTAATAATAATTTTAACTTGCAAATTATTGAGCATTGTAAACAAGATTAAAATTGAGTAGTAATAGTGTACAATATTAATCAACATTCCTCGTGGGATCGATATCTGAAGTACTATAATCGGTACACCGTATACTTGCGGTATTTAAGCTTTTAGAAAAAGCATATCAGTATCCATATGTACTAGAGCCTTAAGCTCAATACGAATCTATGATAGGAATAATATGCTTTCATATATGAATTGTTGCTTTAAGCAAATGTTGTATTTAATAAAGAAGAATATGATGAATCAAAGTTGTTCTTAAAAATGGTAAAGCCTGTGGGTCTTATTTAAGTTGTGGATTAGATAGGCATGCCTAGAGGGATACAGTCGTAGCCATCATGGTTGATCCCGTTTGAGTCCATTGTTTGTTCCTTTAATGGAATCATATCTCATCCCTTTTGGGTCCATCATTTAATATCTTCGGATATCTATTGTTTGATACCTTCAGGTATCTATTGATGATACCAATTAGTATCCATTACTCCCATTATCTATCCTTTGAACTAGTACTTTGGCAGGTTATTAAATATTATGAAAGGTGCTCGAAATATAGAAATACATGTATCGATTGCTTCACTTTCATAATGTAAGCATGATGAATGGCCTATTATAATGTTTTATCTTAAATTCCTTCTAGCTACAAACTATTTAAATAAAATGTATGAATGTGATATTGGGACTTTATTGGGTAATCATTATATGTAATGCTTATTCTCTGGAATCATATGCAAATCCATTAGTCTGTATACATAAATATTTACACATATATGTGCATATTGATAACTTTGACATAAGCCAAGGATCATGTATAACATAATATGATGTTATATAATATTTAGTTGACATGTTAAGATAGCATTAAGGAATACATGATTATGAATAGGATTGTAAACTATAAATGTATTTGATACTTAAGGTGGTGTGTTATATGTGAAGTAATTATGCCTAACTGTATCTTTTATAGATATTTCATGACATATGCACTCCCATATGTTTTGATTTAACCTTGAATACATATTTAATATAACCAATGTGATTATATGGATATGAATAAAGTTTGTACTATCAATAATCATGATGTCTGGAATCATTAATAAAAGGATTATGAGGTGCATGAGCTATGTTGGTATATAAAGTAAGAGTTTTGTTTCCCCACTAAGCTTTATAGCTTAGTACAGGTTTGTTTATTTGTATACGTTTTAGGATAAGCTCTACTTTGGATTAGTAGCTATAGTCGCTCAACCCACTTGGAGGAAAGATCTGGCAGGTTTAAGTTTTCCTTAAGCTTTTCATAATGTATTGAAGGCCAGTTATGTTATGTCTCCTTATTTTGGAGTTTGATTTAGTTATGTTGTGGCATATAATTAAGGCTTGTATTATTATTACTACTATTATTTCTGCCTAATCATTACTAGGTTTATATTGGTATTGATGATTCTGCATGTCTTATGGATTAGGGTGCTACAGTTAGTGGTATCAGAGTACCTTGTTTTAGTCTTTTCTGGGCAATAATAAATTAAGAATTTATTCTTGAAAGTTTACACAATTTGGCCAAGAGCAAATAGCCATATTCTGTGTTATTGTTATTAGGATACATATTTTAATGATTACAATAGATGATTTGCTTCTAATTGATATATATTAGACCACTCGTAAGATTTTGGTTCAAAAATTGTGAGGTGATATTAAAGGAATAGCTAATATCTCTCACCTCCTGATATTGGAAATGCTTAAATGCCTTAATGTTGTATGATTGAAGTATAGCACAAGACTGATTATAAGTACAACTAGATTGATTATTAGGGTGTTTGAAGAAAAGTTTATATGATCATAAGCGAATTTGATTTTTGGCATGCATGATGATGCAAGATGTCAAGGTTATATGTATATGTATATGTATGTATATATATATATATATATATATATATATATATATATATATATATATATATATATATATGTTAGAATTTTCCTAATTAGCGTGGGTAATTTAACTTATTTCATGGTGATGGGATGGGATAAAACGTGTATAGTATATGAGAATATGCATTGGTATTCATTGCATATATGAAATTATTGACACATTACATAGCATCCCATATCATCTTATAACACATGAATAACACTGCATCATATTTCTGGCCCAGTTGAAAGGGAAATATCATAGAAAATATAAAAAGCATAAGAAGACCTGGAAATCAAAGATAGGTACTAATGTTATAGATGGATGATTTTGTTATGATTATAGAACAATTATGGTTATAGTTGCATATAGCTAAAGCAAAGTTTGGAAAATTGGTAGCAATAAAGATAAATATTACATATTTGAATTTCGAGGATAAAATTCTTTAAGGGGGAGAGATTTGTGAGGCCCCAATCCGGGCCCTAATTGAATTATAGTAAATTAATGAGGATTATTGTTAAATAAGGCAATATTATAATATTTTGCATTATTAAAGTTAAATCCCATGAGAGGTATTTTGGTAATTATGCATATGTATAATAGAGTGTAGTTAAATTATAAGGAAGGATGCAATTGAATTAAATTAGAACTTTTGGGTTAAAATGTAAGAATTTAAGTTGTTAGAAGTTAAAGTGTTTAAAGGTAATTTTGGAATTTCCTTAGTGAGATATTTACCCCCACTCACTATTTTAAAGCTTCCTGAAGAAGGTGGAGATCGGGTATAGGGTAGAGAAGGGAGATGAATATCTCTCTCTCTCTAGATATGAACAAAGAATTGTAGAAGGTAAAGCTCAAGGTTTGTGAGTCGGATCAAAAGTAGGGAAGGAGCAGCGATCATAACATATGAGCTAAAGGAGATAAAGCTTTAATATCAGGTACGAGAATTAGGTTTACTATACTATTTACATAAGTTTGTTATGGGAACGTTCCTTTCTTCTTGTTTATGTGTCCTCTTTGATAAGGTTAATGGCTAAATCTAGCAATTTATATGAGTTTGGAAATATTTAAAGGTTTGATGAACATTATTGTAAGTTGTTAGGTTGAGATATGGGATTTAAGTGTTTGATCTATATAAGCATGATTTGGATTTTTAGCAGAGATCTAGTTCATAGCTATACAGGCCCTTTTGTTTCTCTTGTACAACCCTTTGTTATTTCCCTGCATCATCGAGCATGGCTCTTTGTTATTCTTTGCATGATCGCTTATTGCTTTTCACTTTTCCTTGCACGGCCAGATGCCCTTGTTCTTCTTGCAATGTATGGCCAAGTATGGCCTTTTCTCTCTCAATGCATGGCTACCTGTACTCCCTCTACCCATCTGTACTCATTCACCCAATCAATAAATCACTCATAAATCATGACCATAGTGTTGTATAGCCTATATGGTTTTGAAGAGAGTTATAATTAGGGTGGATTAAACTAGCAATGAGTAATGTTGATGATGATTGTATATTATAGTGGTGGTTAGTATGCTATATGATTTCTGATGAATTAATAGGGTTATGAATTCTTCCCAATGTTAAAGTTTAGAAAGATATAGTTAGAAAGGTATGACTATAAAATGAGATATTATCAGAAGTTGAATGATATTGTAAGATGGAGTAGATTGAATTAAGTTGTGAGTCACTTAAAGCCGCCAATATGTTATATATGGCATGGTCACTTAATTGGAGAATCCCTATACATGCATATATGTATATAGAAAGAGTGGGAAGTTTTAGAGTAATAAAACCTACTAAGTTAAGGTATGGGGTTCACTTGAAAGCTGATTTAGAGGGACTTGCATAAGGCAATGCTAATATGAATTATTTTGCTAGAATGTGCTTTGGTGCATATCGGGTATAGAACTAAAGAGAGTAAAAGGCAACATAGTAACCTTAGAATTATATTTTATTTAATGTGTCCTATATAGTTAGGTACAAGGTTTGTACCCTACCAAAGTAAATGGTTTTACCCAAATTACTATGCACTGATGTGTCTTTGCAATAACATGAAAATACTATGATATAGTCTAGTGACAAAAAGAAGTTAGTTACAATGTTACATGTCTAAGTTAAAAAGAGATGGGGTATTACATTTTATTCTTGGTTAGGAGACTATAGAAGTTTGGTTATCCTTCAAGTCACAATGGAGAGTAGTTACTAGCCTTGATGTAAGGGAACATGCATGTCTGATTGCACATGCTCGCAAGTGGTGTGCTACTGTATGAGATGGAATAATCTTACATAAACTTACCTGGGTATAAGTTAAATGTTATACGATAAAAAGTACAAGTAAGATGATTAATGAATATATGATCATGTTAGTGTACATATCCTTTTTTCTACGATCTAATAGACTATAAAAGTGAAATAAGGAGTTAAATAGGAACAAGTGTTGACCTTAGGATGAAAATAACTTATTTATCATATTATATTGATCATAGATGCTTAAATGTTGTTAAACTCATTATGTATTGATGTGAATAACTATAATGTTGTATGGAAGCTACTCACGACAAACAACAACAAGTACGTCATTCAGAATAGTCAATGAGTTATGTAAGTTCAATATCTTATTATTACTGCAACTATGCTATGATAAGTAGTCTGACTCAGTATATGAACTAGTATGAGTAACAAAAGCATGTATTGCCATGATTCAAGTATGTAATATATATATATATATATGTATATATATATATATGCATTTAACCTTATAAAGACTTTAGTAGCCAGAACTACACTTTTATATTGCCTTATTGAATTCATGTATAATGTTGGTAATGATAAGAAAGATCAATGAGAAATTACACTTTATTATTGTTTGCATAATCATGCAACTATGTGATCATATGACCGGCATCCATATGTACTAGTGCCTAAAGCTCAATACTGATCTATGATGAGAATAATATGCTTTCTTATATGAATTGTGGCTTTAAGCAAATGTTGTAATGAATAAAGAATAATATGATGAAGATGTTTTTAAAACTAGTAGAGCCTGTAGGTTTTAGTTCAATTGTGGATTAGATAGGCATGCCTAGAAGGATACAGTCATAGCTGCCATAGTTGACCCCGTTTAGGTCCATTATTTATTCCTTTAACGGAACTATAGCTCAGCCCTTTTGGTTCCATTGTTTGATATCTTTGGATATCCATTATTTGATACCTTTGGGTATCCATTGTTGACACCAATTGGTATCCATTGCTCCCATTATCCATCCTTTGAAATAGTACTTAGGTACACTATTAAAGATTATGAAAGGTGCACAAAATAAAGAAATACATATATCAATTGCTTCACTTACGTAATGTAAGCATTGTGAATGGCCTATTATAATGTTTTATCTTAAATTCCTTTTGGCTATAAACTATTTCAATGAAATGTATGCATGTGATATTGGGACTTTATCGGGTAATCATGATATGCAATGCTTATTCTCTGGAATCATATGCAAATCTATTAGTTTGTATATGTAAATATTTATCGGGACTTTATCGGGTAATCATGGTATGCACATACTGATAACTTTGACATAAGCCAAGGACAGTGTATGACATAATATGATGTTATATGATATTTAGTTGACATGTTAAGATAGCATTAAGGAATACATGATTATGAACAGGATTGTAAACTATAAATGTATTCTATACTTAAGATGGCATGTTATATGTGAAGTAGTTATTCCTAACTGTATCTTTTATAGATGTTACATCACATATGCACTCCCATATGTTTTGATTAAACCTTGAATGCACATTTTATGTAACCAATGTGATTATATGCATATGATTGAAGTTTTTACTATCAATAATCATGATGTATGGAATCATTAATAAGAGGATTATGAGGTATATGAACTATGCTAGTTTATCAAGTAAAAGTTTTGTTTCCCCACTAAGCTTTATAGTTTAGCACGACTTTATTTATCTGTGTAGGTTTTAAGATGAGCTCCACTTTGGATTGATAGCTGTAGTGGCTTGGCCCACTTTGAGGAGAAGGTCTAGCAGGTTGAAGCTATCCTTGAGGTTTTTATAATGTATTGAAGGTCAGTTATGTTATGTCTCCTTATTTTAGAGTTTGATTTAGTTATGTTGTGGCGTGTAATTAAGACCTGTATTATTATTAATATTATTTCTACTTAATTTTTACTAGGTTTATGTTGGTATTGATGATTCTGCCTGTCTTGTGGATTAGGGTGTTATAATGTCTCTAAGTGTTTAACTTGTCAATAAGTGAAAGCAGAACACCAGTTGCCCTCGTGATTGTTGAACCTTATTTCTATTCCATAATGGAAATGGGAAGATATTACCATAGATTTTGTGACTGGATTACCCCTTACATAGAAAAAGTAAAATTTAGTATGGGTTATTTTTTATAAGTTGACTAAATTAGCTCATTTCATACCATTTCAGATAGATTATTCCATGGATAAATTAGCAAAACTCTACGTGATGGAGATTGTTAGGTTACATGGTATTCTGATGTCAATAATTTCATATCGTGATCAAAGGTTTACATCGGGATTTTGGCAAAGTTTACGACAAGTATTGGGAATATAGCTTCATTATAGTGTAGCTTTCCATCCTTAAATAGATGGACAATCTGAAAAGGACTATCCAAATTTTAAAGGATATGATGAAAGGATATGCTTTGAATTTTGCAGGAAGTTAGGATAGATATTTGCATTTAATAGAATTTGCTTACAATAATAGTTATCAGAAGAGTATTGAGATGGCACCATATGAAGCCTTGTATAGCCAGAAATGTAGAACTCCAATTTATTGGATTGAGTTATCTAAACATAGAATTATTGGTCCTAATATTGTTAAAGATACAAAAGAGAAGGTACAAGTTATTAAGCAAAGATTAAAAGAAGCTAATGACATATAGAAATCTTATGCTGATTTGAAGAGAAAGGATATTTAATATCAAGTAGGTCACAATGTTTTTGGAGGTATCTCCTTGGAGAAAGGTGGTTAGTTTAGAAAAAGGGAAAACTCAGTCCAAGATTTATTAGTCCATATGAAATTATTCAAAGTGTTCGATCAATGGCATATAGGTTTGCTCTTCCTATGGAATTAGCCAAACTTTATGATGTGTTCCATGCATCTAAGCTTCAAAGATACTGCTTGGATAAATCTTATAAATTACCAATACAAGATATTAAAGTGCAACTATATTTTTCACATATGATGAAGAATCGAAAGCAATTTTGGCTAGGGAGATCAGACAATTGAGGAATTAATTATGTGAAAAATACAATTAAGGATATCAGACACTTTACTTCCATAATTAACCCTAAATTTTTATCTTCACTTATGTGGTCAATTTTAAAAAGTGAAGATAAAAATTTAGGGTTAATTATGAATATTAAAGAAGTAGGGAATGATTTACTAGAAGAAGAATTAAGAAGGGTTAATGTATGGCATGCAAATTAATAAAGGACCAAAAAGAGACTTTTGCATACACTTTAATAATTTTAGTCCTTGCATGTGAGAGAGAGAGAAATTCATATTTTTATGGAAGTAAAGTGTCTTAGATGGAACTCTCTTGATGAATATTAAGATTTCAATTCTTCTTCATCTTACTCTCTTATCATCTAAGGATCTTGCATGGCTTTTCTCTTTAATTCACAAGAAACTTTAGTACATGTTGTTGATTGAGGAATTTTTCATAAAAGGCAATGGTTCAAGACTTTTTCCATCTTTTCTTCTTCTTCATTATCACATTGCATGGCATTTTTATGGAGGATGAATGCTGGAAATCAATACTTATAAGAACGGATTTTTATAGTTGAAGAAAGGAGTAGTAGAAAGAACAAAGGGAAAGACATACTTTAAGATTAAAGCTTGGATTTGGTGATTTAGCAAAGGTATAGGAATGGATTTTTTTGTGTTAGTTTTCAATGTAATCCAATGCTGGAAATTTTAGTAAAGATGTGGATTATTGCATGAGTGATTGAACCTAAGAGAATGAAGTTTTATTTTTTTTTCTTTAAGATAAGAGTAGTGAGAAACAATGCATGTGAAGAGTTATTGGAACTAGCTTATGTAATTTTTTTTTACATCTAGAGCTATAGACCTCCAATTAACTTGATTCTAGTTGTAATTAAACCTAATTTGTTTATCTACAATTTTTTCAAAGAAAGCTAAACTTGTTTTTGCCTCTAAACAATCATAATTTTTAATGAAAGTTAGAACTAAAGTGCAATCTGTTATAGTGGATAGTTTACAGTGTTTTGTGTATAAGTTGTCGTATATAGCTTAAAAGAATATGAGTCTAATTTGTGGTTAAAATAGACTTATATGTCTACAATTTTCATGAATAAATCATAGTTTATTTCTAGTTATAAATATGTCAAATTGTGGGTTGAATCTGGAACTATTGGTAGCACTCTTTTCAAGAATAATTCTTCATGTTTTTACAATATCTTAAAATTTAAAAAAGCTATTGATGTGATTTTTAATGTTGTTGAAACTAGTAATGTAGTGGATCATTTTTGTAGGAGATCACTTTAACTATAAATGGCTTTTAGAAAGTCAAAAATAGCTTTAAACATAAGCTTGAAAATCAATCTTAATGCAGAATTATTGCTAGAATTTACCACAATTTTTGTATATATTTTTGGAACTTTTTTCAGCATTTAAATGAATTTAAGCATCTTTATAACTCTTTTTCTTATCTCTATGCAAAAATGATCTTAAGTATATTAAGTACATTAATAATGTAAAAATAATACATAGGGAGGGATAAGTTTATAGAATATATGAAATAATGTAACATAGTAAACTTTAAGTATGATCACTTATTGAAGCATATTTATGATAAAGGTATGTTATTATTCACCTCATTGACATAACATAATCATGCTTATATGCTATAGTTGTATGACATGTCTATACATTAAAACATCAATTTATATAAAGATATGACTACCGGGATATATATGCTCATGTACAAATTGATCATAAGGTTTTCTGAGGTAGAGAATATATGTTTATATGCTAGAGACGGTGTGTTTTTATATCACATGACTATATGATAAAGCACATATATAGTGATTGCAAGCTAAGGTAAATTATTATTTACCTATTTGAGATAACATGAATATAGCATTATATGATGACTATGTCATGCCTATATGTTTTATGCCAAAAGATTAGTCACAATAATATAGTAAAGTACATGAATATACACTACAGATGGTAAGACTTTTCATTGATTGCTTATATGAGCAAATTGTTTAAATTGTGCTATGAGTTATGCATACATACTTATGTATTAGAGATGGTATATCATTTACATGATTCTAAGCATGTACTAGTTAATAAAATAAATATAAGATTACCATACAAATTAAGTTAGATCATAGTATTGCCTACTAGTAGAGTTTAACTATCGATAGATAGGCACCTATAAGGATAATTACAGCTGCCATCATTTGGCCTAGATGGGTCAAAAGTACAGTTTATCCTATTTGGATCATTAACCGACCATGTTTGAGTTGCTTGATCGGTCTAAAGTATAGTTTAGCCCCATTTGGGTCTACTGATTTGATATCTTCGGATATTCACCATTCTGATACCTAAGTGTATCTACCATTACCATTATCCATGTTTAGAACCTAAGTAGGCTAAAAATTCAAATTATAGTAATGACTACAGTATTTGAATTAAAGCATGATTTGCTCAAATGTTATTATTGTACTATATGATTAGTTGTAACTATAGAAATTGTATATCAAGTTTAAATGTTCGTTGTATATTAATCATCCATATGAATTATATATATTAGAATAGTTTTTTTTTATCTTGGTTTCCTTAATGCTTATATGTTTGAGATGTTGCTAGAATTACATATTTGTTATCATTGATATTTATATAGTATGTTCCATCTAAATCATGTTGATTTTGTATGTCGATGATCGTTGTGAGTGGTCATCCATCATGAAATGTTTCCCTACTAAGCTTTATAGCTTAGCATGGGTTATTTATCCTTGTAGGTTAAGTAGATAAGACTTTTGCCCAGGAACGTCCTCTGTATCAGGAAAGGGCAACACAAGATTGATAAGAGTTGATATATGGAGATTTTGTAATAGTATTTTGAAATATTTTGTGTTATGGTTATTAAATGTATGAGGATGTATTTAAATATGTGTATATGGAATTGTAACCAACTCACGATATGACTAAGCAAGTATATGCATGCACGTAGAAACTAAAGTAACACATATATAGTATGGTGTGCATGATGCTAAACATGAGATAAGCATGCAAATAGTTAAAGTAACACCTATATGAATATATATGTAGCACCCTTATTCTATAATCTATACATATCACTTTATTCATCTCATTACACATGTTCTACTGTGCAACATAAACATATATCAACTTTATAGAGAACTGATATTCATACTTAATCCATAAGAGTGCTAAACTATTAAAACTTCACAATATATATTAGAGACTCTTTACAAAAATATAACCACTAATAACATCTTACAAAATAGTTGTACTTTTACAAGATTTCCAACACAACATAAAACCTTTGAAATACAAAAAGGAACAAAAAGAAAACTATATACTTTATAATCTTCAAAGACTTGTGTTGGCCAGCCAGCTACAGATATCAATCCTGAGAGAAAGTCTTAACCTTGCAACCTACACGGATTAAACACCCGTGCTAAGCTATAAAGCTTAGTGGGGAACTAAATCATGATAGACGACCACTCACAGTGATCGTCAACAAGCATCCAACATGCTTCAAATGTAACAATGATTTATTTCAAGAAATGAAAGAAATTAAACATTTAAATTCACTTATAGAAATCATACAATGTAATACATATAAGAATAAAGGACACACACATATATATAGAGCATTTACCAATTAACATGCAATTTGTTTTTGTACTAGCAGTATAGATACATATGTATATTGAGCATTCTTTTAGACTTGGGTTTTGTATGCAACAAAAGGAATTTCATATGTAGAATAGTATAAAGTCAACTAAGAATTTGCATGCCTTATTAAACTTTTCTTAACCTTGATAATAAAGCCTGTACTATTCTAAAGAGGTGGATAACGGGTTATTCGGTGGTACCCGAAGGTACTAGGTCACCCGAAGGCACCAAGGAGATACCCGGAGGTATTAAACGATGATCCCTTGTAGGGATTAAACTGTATGATAAATCGGTGGACCCAAACGAGGTCGAACAAATAACATGGACCCAAACGAGGTCGATCAAATAACATGGACCCAAACGGGGTCAATCAAATAACATGGACCCAAACGGGGTCAATCAAATAACATGGACCGGTCAAGCAGACCCAAACGGGGTCTGCTACAACCCACACGAGGGTTGTTTAAATTAACTTTAACTTTTAAACCCAAACAGGGTCACTATACTTTTAAATTCAAGTGGTCCTAAAGAGGTCAAAATGTTCAAAAGCAGCTGCAAGTTACCCTTATAGGCATGCCTATCTATCCACTTCCTAGACTCAAATCAGGCAGAACAATCTCTTTAATTTATCTTTTCTTTATTCATTCATATTCTTATATGCACATGTATACTCTGGTATAACTGTAATCAATGTATTCATATACACAATCATGTGTAACTTTTCTCCATGTCAAGACTATACTTATATAATACCATTATATGCTTTAATAAGATTTCTGTAATTGAGTCTATAACACTGTAGATTTGTATTTTCGCATGCCAACATGTGATAACACATATGCTTAATTATGTCATTTCAATTAAGCAAAGACATAGTTATACATTTCACTTTAAAAATATTATTTGAATCATTACTCTAAAATAGTTTTCAAGCTTTGAACCCAACCATGTAAGATCATACATATGCATATATGTTTATATGCACACATATACTCTACTAATCACATTACTTCTTCATACAAGCAAAGTTAACATTTCAAACTATATGTACTATAGTAATTTTGAAGAAATCCATAAGAATCATGTAGAATCATCTAGACTTATATATATATATATATATATATATATATATATATCAACCAATTAAAGGCCAGTCATACAACTAGATTTAGTAGCCTTAGGTTAATTGGTATGTATACAACTAGGTACCATCATCTTTACACATAAATACATATAACATGAAATGTTTTCATTTTCTTAGTTCATAAACCCCAGCTCCAAATGAACATTCATGGATAGCATTTTTAATATAAACTATCATTCATGTATTTATATTCACATTTGAACTCTATTGCAGGCAACAATATATTCATGTTCATTTCATACTTCAAAGCTGTACTTATAGTATACCATTTGCACATGTATATAATCTCACCTATTAAGTGAGATTTAATCATTTTCTATCTCATAGGACAATTACATGCTCAAGCACTTATAAATATAATCATTGATTGTACATACCTATAGTACATTCGCATCTAATAAGCTTGTTCTGTTAAGCATGATTATCAATATATATACCTCAATCACTTATCAATCATATGCTATTAATATGTTTCCATATGGCACATACATTTAACTTTCATCATGAACTTATACTTAAACATATGATCTTTAGACAACACATCATATCACAATCATATTATCATACACATATATGATTAACAATAATTTCATAATTATTCATGGTGCTATAAATTAACTATTAATGTACAATTTCCATGATGCATAGGTATACATTCATAGACAATTTTCAATGTAAATGATACAAATCATGCAAATCCATATATATATCCTTTGATACAAATCTATATACACATGAGTTTATAGCTCTCGAATACTTGCATTCAAGGCTTATTTTGTTCAGTCATATGTACAACACATAGGGGTAGCATAATATACTGATAAAGGGGAATAAAAAGCATAGTTATGGGCAAAAATCATGATGTCGCGCTCGCAGCAAGTGTCGCGCTCGCGACAATATGCTTGGCCATAAGAGTTTTTCACCCTGTTTCCAAAATCCTGCAAACTGCTTAATAACTTAATCTTGTACTTCATTTTTGACATAGTAAACGGCCTTTTTAGAAAAAGTTTTCTTCTAAAAAGTTGTAGATATACTTTTCTAGTTTCTATAAAATCAACAATATTTACAATATCTTTTCTAGAACTCGAGATATATTGAAATTACTAAAGACTGTTCATCATAGTAGGCAACACAGAATTTCCAATTTTCAAGTGAAAATTAGGCAATGTTCTAGGCATTATTTGACTTTGATTTCTTCATATAAATTGTAGGTTTTGAAGTCTATTTTAAGTAGGAATTGACCTCATGTCATTATGATCATTGTACAATCAATTATGAAGTTTTTACCCCAAGCTATTCAAAATCGGAATCAAAGATTCATCTAATATTCAATCAATGTAGGGATATATTAGGGGCCAAATTAATGCCATTTTTCAACTACACTTTTATACCTATATCTCATATGGAACAATAAAGATTATTATAGCTTCAAATTAAGGTCCCTAACTCATTTTTATAGATAAAATTACAGTTAATAATTCCAGCAATCTTCATGTAACACCTATTGTAACAAATTCTAAATTCATATCTCATCCCATTTATTCCATCTAACACACATATGCACCTTGATGATATAATCAACATTCACATGCATGCAAGTTAAGTACCATCCCATACCTTAGCCGACCCCTATCAAACCCAAGCTTTCAATCCCTTGCAATGTCTTTCCCTTTATCCTTTCTATCTCCTCCTTCTTTAACTACAAAAACACAAATCATCCCCAATCCACAATTTCTAGCACTTTTTCATCATTTATCTCAACCAAGATGAGAAGAAGAAGAAGATAAAATTCAATAGAAACCACTTACCTTAGAGTTATGCACTTAATTGCCTTAATTAACCATCAAGAATTGTCACTTAAATTACTTGAAGATTCAAAGACCTTCAAAGGAAATGAATGGAATTAATTTCTGGTTTTTCTCCTCTCACAAATGCCGACCACACCACTCTCCACCATCTCACTTTTCCCTTTCCACCCACTAAGATTATTCTATATATAATACTATGGTAAATGTCCTCTTTAATCCCTCAAGAATTTGCATGTCACATTAATAACATCCAATTCTTTGCATGTTATATTTTGTCTCCACCATTTAATCTATTCCATAAATTAACCCCACCATTTATTCCTTTCCTTAAATTGGCCTCTCAATTATTTATTTATTCACATTTGCCACTAAAGATGCCGTAATTACAAATTTACCCCAGATTAATACTTTTTACTTCAATTACGCCCTTGAATATTATTAAACCAACAATAATAATTTAATTATGACCTTATAAAATTTATACCATATAATTTACACATTTATCAAATAATTATTGATAACTTAATAATATTTTTGCCCCAATTAATAGCTTAGCTCTTAATAATTCATCAAATAATGCTCAATTAGACTTTAATAACATGTAATTGCCCTTGAATTCTACTAAGGCCTATTTTGGGTCCTTACAATTCTCTCCTCCTTAAGGAATTTCTTCCTCGAAATTCATACCTGTGTCCTTGCTCAAAAGTACCACTATCAATTCTTAAACTTCTATGTTTAGCACTATAAACTTCCATTCCATACTATCTCTGCCAACTTTCCTTAATGCTCACTCTGACTTAAATAGCTTTTCTTATAACTCAATCTCCATAAAAAGCGATATTATCATAAAATTGCACCAGTATTATACTCAACATATATCCTGTCAGTTTTCTTTATCAGTTGGGGCCTGTACTTGTAATATGATGCTTGATGCTATATTATGCATGAATAATGCTTTCGTGTATGCAATAAGATGCAAATGCATTTTCTCATGTACTGTATATGTTTTTACCCCATCCCAAGTATAATGCTTCGTCAAATGCCCGTACTCTATAAGGAAATACTGACAGGTATATAGAGCATCATAATTACACCTTAATTTGATATCTCAAAACCTTCAACTATAGATACTTTTATCAACTAAACAAAACTCCATCTCATGTATCATTATAAAATAATCACTATGCATTCTTCTAACACACTTGTACCATAATCGCATATACCAATCGTATTCATATACCATTGACAAACTTCCATCATATAAAATATTTCAAAAGCATATAATTTCTATTTCTAAGCTTAAGATTTATCATTCCAAATAAATAAATTCTAAGGTAAAAGAGATATTTACCAAAATAAAACTTATTCAACAGCTTCAAACTCTTTTAGAACCTTAAGCTTCTTTTTCACTCTTGGATGTTGTTCTTTTAATCTTTTGGGGTCTTGGGCAATTTGCCAGAAAATGATCAGTACTTCCACATCTAAAACAAGCCTGTTTTGCAACCCTACATATACCCCAATGATTTTTAGAGCAATAAATGCACTTAGGGGCTTGTGGACCTTTGCCTTCCTTGATTAATTGCTTATGATGTGCTATTTTGCTAGAGGAACCTTCTTCCATCATCCTTTTTCTTTTACTTAATTTCTCTTGTTTCGGGTTCTTATTATAGTTACCTTTAATCTCACAGTTACTCTCAACATCTGTCATTATTCTTATTTTAGACAACTCTTGTAGAATCTGAGTTAAATCATGAATCACCTCTTTTAAGCTTTCAAGTAAGGAAATCGGTATTTCGACACTGTTCACTTTCGATGATTCAGGAGCAGAAGAGTTTAAAGCCCCAGTACTATAGTCTTTGACTATCTCATCTCCAGTTTCTTTTGATTTATCCATCCTTCAATCTATACAAAACAAAACAGTGATATCTGCATTAGGCCAACACAAAAACTTCCTATGACAACAACTGTAAACACTTATAGCCTAGGAACGACTAAACCTTTGCTCTGATACCACTAATTGTAGCACCCTTATTCTATAATCTATACATATCACTTTATTCATCTCATTACACATGTTCTACTATGCAACATAAACATATATCAACTTTATAGAGAACTGATATTCATACTTAATCCATAAGAGTGCTAAACTATTAAAACTTCACAATATATATTAGAGTCGCTTTACAAAAATATAACCACTAATAACATCTTACAAAATAGTTGTACTTTTACAAGATTTTCAACACAACATAAAACCTTTGAAATACAAAAAGGAACAAAAAGAAAACTATATACTTTATAATCTTTAAAGACTTGTGTTGGCCAGCCAGCTACAGATATCAATCCTGAGAGAAAGTCTTAACCTTGCAACCTACACGGTTGAAACACCCCGTGCTAAGCTATAAAGCTTAGTGGGGAACTAAATCATGATAGACGACCACTCACAGTGATCGTCAACAAGCATCCAACATGCTTCAAATGTAACAATGATTTATTTCAAGAAATTAAACATTTAAATTCACTTATAGAAATCATACAATGTAATACATATAAGAATAAAGGACACATATATATATAGAAAGCATTTAGCAATTAAAATGCAATTTGTTTTTGTACTAGCAGTATAGATACATATGTATATTGAGCATTCTTTTAGACTTGGGTTTTGTATGCAACAAAAGGAATTTCATATGTAGAATAGTATAAAGTCAACTAAGAATTTGCATGCCTTATTAAACTTTTCTTAACCTTGATAACAAAGCCTGTACTATTCTAAAGAGGTGGATAACAGGTTATTCGGTGGTACCCGAAGGTACTAGGTCACCCGAAGGCACCAAAGAGATAATAGGTCACCCGAAGGCACCAAGGAGATACCCAGAGGTATTAAACGATGATCCCTTGTAGGGATTAAACTGTATGATAAATCGGTGGACCCAAACGAGGTCGAACAAATAACATGGACCCAAACGAGGTCAATCAAATAACATGGACCCAAACGTGGTCAATCAAATAACATGGATCCAAACGGGGTCAATCAAATAACATGGACCCAAACGGGGTCAATCAAATAACATGGACCGGTCAAGCGGACCCAAACGGGGTCTGCTACAACCCACACGAGGGTTGTTTAAATTAACTTTAACTTTTAAACCCAAACAGGGTCACTATACTTTTAAATTCAAGTGGACCTAAAGAGGTCAAAATGTTCAAAAGCAGCTGCAAGTTACCCTTATAGGCATGCCTATCTATCCACTTCCTAGACTCAAAGCAGGCAGAACAATCTCTTTAATTTATCTTTTCTTTATTCATTCATATTCTTATATGCACATGTATACTCTGGTATAACTGTAATCAATGTATTCATATACACAATCATGTGTAACTTTTCTGCATGTCAAGACTATACTTATATAATACCATTATATGCTTTAATAAGATTTCTGTAATTGAGTCTATAGCACTGTAGATTTGTATTTTCGCATGCCAACATGTGATAACATATATGCTTAATTATGTCATTTCAATTAAGCAAAGACATAGTTATACATTTCACTTTAAAAATATTATTTGAATCATTACTCTAAAATAGTTTTCAAGCTTTGAACCCAACCATGTAAGATCATACATATGCATATATGTTTATATGCACACATATACTCTACTAATCACATTACTTCTTCATACAAGCAAAGTTAACATTTCAAACTATATGTACTATAGTAATTTTGAAGAAATCCATAAGAATCATGTAGAATCATCTAGACTTATATATATATATATATATATATATATATATATATATATATATATATATATATATCAACCAATTAAAGGCCAGTCATACAACTAGATTTAGTAGCCTTAGGTTCATCGGTATGTATACAACTAGGTACCATCATCTTTACACATAAATACATATAACATGAAATGTTTTCATTTTCTTAGTTCATAAACCCCAGCACCAAATGAACATTCATGGATAGCATTTTTAATATAAACTATCATTCATGTATTTATATTCACATTTGAACTCTATTGCAGGCACCAGTATATTCATGTTCATTTCATACTTCAAAGCTGTACTTATAGTATACCATTTGCACATGTATATAATCTCACCTATTAAGTGACATTTAATCATTTTCTATCTCATAGGACAATTACATGCTCAAGCACTTATAAATATAATCATAGATTGTACATACCTGTAGTACATTCGCATCTAATAAGCTTGTTCTGTTAAGCATGATTATCAATATATATACCTCAATCACTTATCAATCATATGCTATTAATATGTTTCCATATGGCACATACATTTAACTTTCATCATGAACTTATACTTAAACATATGATCTTTAGACAACACATCATATCACAATCATATTATCATACACATATATGATTAACAATAATTTCATAATTATTCATGGTGCTATAAATTAACTATTAATGTACAATTTCCATGATGCATAGGTATACATTCATAGACAATTTTCAATGTAAATGATACAAATCATGCAAATCCATATATATATCCTTTGATATAAATCTATATACACATGAGTTTATAGCTCTCGAATACTTGCATTCAAGGCTTATTTTGTTCAGTCATATGTACAACACATAGGGGTAGCATAATATACTAATAAAGGGGAATAAAAAGCATAGTTATGGGCAAAAATCATGATGTCGCGCTCGCAGCAAGTGTCGCGCTCGCGACAATATGCTTGGCCATAAGAGTTTTTCACCCTGTTTCCAAAATCCTGCAAACTGCTTAATAACTTAATCTTGTACTTCATTTTTGACATAGTAAACGGCCTTCTTAGAAAATGTGTTCTTCTAAAAAGTTGTAGATATACTTTTTTAGTTTCTATAAAATTAACAATATTTACAATATCATTTCTAGAACTCGAGATATATTGAAATTACTAAAGACTGTTCATCATAGTAGGCAACACAGAATTTCCGATTTTCAAGTGAAAATTAGGCAATGTTCTAGGCATTATTTGACTTTGATTTCTTCATATAAATTGTAGGTTTTGAAGTCTATTTTAAGTAGGAATTGACCTCATGTCATTATGATAATTGTACAATCAATTATGAAGTTTTTACCCCAAGCTATTCAAAATAGGAATCAAAGATCCATCTAATATTCAATCAATGTAGGGATATAGTAGGGGCCAAATTAATGCCATTTTTCAACTACACTTTTATACCTATATCTCATATGGAACAATCAAGATTATTATAGCTTCAAATTAAGGTCCCTAACTCATTTTTATAGATAAAATTACAGTTAATAATTCCAGCAATCTTCATGTAACACCTATTGTAACAAATTCTAAATTCATATCTCATCCCATTTATTCCATCTAACACACATATGCACCTTGATGATATAATCAACATTCACATGCATGCAGGGTAAGTACCATCCCATACCTTAGCCGACCCCTATCAAACCCAAGCTTTCAATCCCTTGCAATGTCTTTCCCTTTATCCTTTCTATCTCCTCCTTCTTTAACTACAAAAACACAAATCATCCCCAATCCACCATTTCTAGCACTTGTTCATCATTTATCTCAACCAAGATGAGAAGAAGAAGAAGAAGATAAAATTCAATAGAAACCACTTACCTTAGAGTTATGCACTTAATTGCCTTAATTAACCATCAAGAATTGTCACTTAAATTACTTGAAGATTCAAAGACCTTCAAAGGAAATGAATGGAATTAATTTCTGGTTTTTCTCCTCTCACAAATGCCGACCACACCACTCTCCACCATCTCACTTTTCCCTTTCCACCCACTAAGATTATTCTATATATAATACTATGGTAAATGTCCTCTTTAATCCCTCAAGAATTTGCATGTCACATTAATAACATCCAATTCTTTGCATGTTATATTTTGTCTCCACCATTTAATCTATTCCATAAATTAACCCCACCATTTATTCCTTTCCTTAAATTGGCCTCTCAATTATTTATTTATTCACATTTGCCACTAAAGATGCCGTAATTACAAATTTACCCCAGATTAATACTTTTTACTTCAATTACGCCCTTGAATATTATTAAACCAACAATAATAATTTAATTATGACCTTATAAAATTTATACCATATAATTTACACATTTATCAAATAATTATTGATAACTTAATAATATTTTTGCCCCAATTAATAGCTTAGCTCTTAATAATTCATCAAATAATGCTCAATTAGACTTTAATAACATGTAATTGCCCTTGAATTCTACTAAGGCCTATTTTGGATCCTTACAATATATGACATAGCATGATATAAGCAATAGTAACATAATGATCTTATGATTAATAACATCAAGCATGGTAGTGATGGAAAGCATGATCAATATGACTAATTGGATATAGTTAATAAGTTAATTGTATGAGGATGTGACATAAGAACGAAGGAAAATAGGTCTTGAAGGAGTAAAGGAAGAATTGGGATTTCAGTAAGGGTATGGGAACTATGTTTACATCTAAATTTGCATGTACTATTTTAATATAGAATTTAGATAATCTTCTTTAAATCATAGTGATAGTAAAATAGCTGACTTTGAATGTGAATTTCTTTAATTGTGTTGGTTTATGGCGTAGTAAATGCTATAAATTTTGGTTTTAGAATTACAAGGTGATTATTGTATAATTAAAAGAATGTATGAGTTCATTGTTAATGTTGTTGAAGTTTAATTTGGTTTCTAATGAATTAAGGGAAAACCTATAGATAATAAATATAGTTCTTCCTTTTACCATTGGAGCTTATTGCTCTATTTTATTAAACACTTGAATTTGATTTCTATAATAAGATGGATTTGAGATGTATTGGTGTTTTATAAAAAGGTTTAGCATAAGTTTATAAAGGCATATTGTTGAAATTTAATTATCAGTGAGTTGGAGTTTGTTTAAAGGTTTAATTTTGTGTTGAATTGTAAAATTGCATGTCTCAATTTCTATTAGGCAGTGGTGAAACCTTTGGCTTAAGGGAAGGCTCACTCTCTCGAGGTGAACACCAAATCTCTTAAGGTGTTCACACAATCATTCAAGTAAATTAAATCTATTTCATGCATAATTAGTAGTGAAACTACCTCACCCGAGGGAAAATACACTCATCCAAGGTATACACATCATTACCAAAGGGAAATCTCACACTCATAAGGTAAATCTATCTTTTTTGTCAAATTAAAGTCCTTTATAAGCAGTAAAAATGCATCTTTATAATTGTAATGTTAAATTATTTTTAAACAGTCTCTTGAGTATCATGCAAAACATATTTTTTAATTAATTGATATTGAAATGTTTTAGCATTTGATTGGATGATTTTAAAATAGATTAATAATATAGAAGATTGGTTATGCAATCTTATATAATTTTATGAAAGAGTGTTCAAAATCATACTGTTAAACTATTTAAGAACTCAATTAATATGTTCGTTAAAAAGTCATGTTAATGGCTATCTTTACAATTTTAAAATGTCTATCATGCAGATACTAAGGATTTTTAGATTAAATTAACTATGAAGAATTAGCCTTTAATGTGACACATATACATAGAGGAATCGAATACCATATTACAAAACTAACTTTGAATTTAAAAAGTACATCTTTTAACAGCAAGCATATGAACAAGCCTAATTTATATTATTTACTTGAAGTAGCATAGTTATGTTTGTTTGCTTATACTCTTACATTATCTTGTGAAAATATACAAAAACAGTGTTATATACTTACAAAAATTTGTATATTTACACATGTATATTGATAGTTATGAATTATAAGTACATTTCTTAGTGTGTTCTGTTAGTGGTTATGCCCTAGGCCATACCTTTGGTTCTTTATGTAATATCACATTTCATTTTATAAAATTGGATTTTTTTATGTTATTATATTTTGGCATGTTAGAATATAATAATATTTGTAAATAACAATTTAATGTTATTTTGACTATCCCTAGTTATTTATCATTAAAGGAATAATGATAAATAAAACTAGTATGAGTTTGATTGATTATCATGGGATGATTATATATGGTGATATAAATCAAACTTATAGGTACTCGTTAGAGAATAGAGTACTGGATTGATCTGCTATGAGACACTACATGAGTTAATGTCATTAGTGATCTCATAATAGTTATGTTATTGATCCTTAAACCTCATATTATCATAGTATCCTACATGAGGAACATTATATTTTGACATAACTAAACATTATCTTTAATCGAATAATAATAAAGGTTATGATTGGACATGATGATAATCATGTAGAGGATAGTGAATAATTAAGATGGAATTTTTCCTCTTTTATGAGAGAGATATCTATTAGGCTCTTTGATAAGTAGGATTGAGAAATACATGAACGAGCTCAAATGAATTAATGAAGCAATTAATGTCATTTGATATTATCAGCCTACTTAGTGATCGAGAAATTATATGTTTGAACTATATAAGTTTGACATGGACCATGACTTATGTACATATAAGATATCATGTGACAAAAGGATTATAACATATTTTATGAGGTGATAATTGAATTATCAATATTCATCTTATTTGGATAGTCGTAATGTCTTGCTAGAGGCCACTTGTGACTTATGGGCCTATGATGGGACTAAGACCCACGGCCAATATAATATGAACCTATTGGGTTGCACACATAAAATGTGATGAATGGACTAAGGATTAATATGGGTATTTCGAATTTTATTTTATGACAAATTAAAATAATAATTAATGAAATAAATAAATATTAATTAGGATTAATATTATAATTTTATTTTAAATAAGAAATAAAGTATTTCTTATTTTAACAAGAAATATAAACCCAAAATTCTCTCTCTTTTAATTAGGGTTAGGCCATATATATATATATATATATATATATATATATATATATATATATATATATATATATGTTTGATAACCCTAACACACACATCTAAGAGAGTAAGCCGTCACTTTAAGAAAGTGAAGAGAGAAATTCGTTTTCTGTAACCCTAGCCGCAAAAAAAGGGAGCTAGTACCCTAGGAGAATCCATTCATCGTGTTCGAGTGTGGATACTGGTAGTGTAATACACTAATCCACTAACCATGGATAATCATCAAACATTATCATAACCTAGTAAAGATCAGGCAGAAATAATAATAGTAATTATAGGATAGGCCATAATTACATGCCAAAATATAAATAAATCAAACTTATAAATAAAGAATCAAAACATAAGTAGCTTTCTAAACATGTTGAAATAATCAAAGGCAACTGCAATCTGCCAGATCTTCTCTTCAATAGTGGTCAAGCTATAATAGCTATCGACCCACTAGAGCTTATCCTGAAACCTAAACATATAAACAAACTCGTTTTAAGCTATAAAGCTTAGTGGGGAACAAAACTCTATAAATAACTTCTTTCCATAATTCATCTTATCATATACAACTTCCTATATAACATAGAATAACATATGAGTCTATTGTATGGATCATTTCACAATGAACATATTGGGGAAGTCCTCAAACTTAGAAAGAATACCATATTTACTAATGTCTAGAGCATTCTATAAATTATCTTATTTCGAAACTTGTCAATTTATTACCATCATCATACTTCTTTTCTTTCTTTAAACTAGCTTGATTCATACCCTTCCTACTCCTTACTACTTTAAAATTCAGACATCCAGATTATTGATAGTACAAAACTTTAACTTAATGCATTAATCACATTGTTACTTAAGTTATACATTAACCATTAAATCCATGCACATGAGAGTGCTTATGCCATGCAACAACCATAGAGTTATTATTAGATATGATTTCTTCATATATCTTCATACAATTCTCATTTCAGGTTCATATACACCTATCCCTTACTGCTACCTTGTCATTGAAATTTAAACATCATATTATATCATGTTTTGCACTTCGGTTTATATTAGATTCATACATATGCATATACATGTGTAAATATTCATATACATAATAACGGGTTTGCATGCCATTTCAATGAACAAGTATTACATATCATGATTAACAGACAAAGTCTTCATACCATATGCAAACATGTCATAACTTTCACATACATGAAGATCATTATGTATACTACGGTTAATATAACTTTTTATATAATATGGTAACCTTGTGGCCCAAATAGCCCAACTATTCACCATGGAACCCATTGGTGGAACTAAATCGCAACGGCACTCAAATGGGAACCTTTCTCATAATAGATGTAAGATATCAAAATCATATCATAATGAACATAGCATTTCATTTAATAGAGATATTTTTATAGCTAAAGGGGAATTTAAGATAAACAACACAATAGGTCATTCATAGTACTTACCTTACATAAGTGAAGAAATTAATGCACATTTTACTTTATCTTATGTACATTTTTATCATCTTTAATAGCCTACTAAGTATTAGTTCAAGGGTGAATAACAAGACCAATGGATACTCGAAGGTATCAAACTATGGATATCTGAAGATATCAAACAATGGACCCAAATGGGGTCAAATAATGGTTCCAGTAAGGAACAAACTATAGACCTAAATGGGGCTGAACAATGGTTCTATTAAGGAACAAAGCCCAAACGGGGTCAACTATGGCAACTACGACTGTATCCCTCTAGGCATGCATATCTAATCCACAACTAAACTAAGAACTGCAGGCTGACTCACATTAAGAACATCTTTGATTGGACCTATTCTTCTTTATTTAATACATTAATTGGCTTCAAGCCATAATTCATAAAAGAATTCATATCATTCTTATCATACATCAAGGTTGAGCTTTAGGCTCAATTACGTATAGATGCAGGTCATGTAGTCACATGGTTTCATCCTTATTTATTCATAGTTAGCATTAAGCATGATTCCAATGAAGCAATGTGAAAGTGTAGATCTTACTACTAAAAGCCTTCATAAAATCAAATACATGTCCCCACACACATATATACATATAACTAAATGCATCTTGAATCATGGCAATACATTCTTTTATTACTCATACTTGTTCATATATTATGTCCAACTACTCATCACAGCATGTTTATATCAACTATATAGTATAGAACTTACAAAACTCATGGATAGTTCTCAATGACGTACCTTATTACTGCTTGCGGTAAGAAGCTTTCATACATCCTCATAGTTCACATCAATACATAATTACTTTAAACAATACTCATGCATTTATGATCCACATAATAGTATGAGTAGGTTATTTTTAGATTAAGGTAAACACTTATTCATGTTTAGCCTTTTAGTTCACTTTTATAGCCTAGTAGATTATAGACAAAAAGGTAATCTTCCTTAATATTATCACACATGCCTCGGTCAACTTACTTGTACTTTTTATCTTATAATGCTTAACCCCGTTAAGCTTACATAAGATTATTTCATCTCTTTTAACTTAAACATGTACATTGCAACTATCTTCTCATCAATACTAGGCTAAATCATAGTATTGTCAGGCCGTTGCAAAGGATTATCAATGTATGGTATTGGGGTAAAACAATTTGCTTTTGTATAATACATACCTTATACCATACTATAGGGTATAATAAACAACATATAATTTTGTGATTACTATATTTCTTCTTACTCTTCTTAGTTTTAGGCTATTAGGCACTAAAACACATTTTAGCAACCTAATTATTTTAGCATTATCACAGGCAAAACCTTTTAATTTAGAGTTCAAGTGGACTCCAAATCATAACCTTATAGGTTTATTGTCTTAAAGCTTTTCACTCAACTCTATATATATATATATATATATAGAGAGAGAGAGAGAGAGAGAGAGAGAGAGGTTTTTCATATTAAGTGATCATGCTTTATTCACCTTACAGGTGACTTTGGATAAATTACAGCTTAATTCAATCTTCTTTCTCTTATAATAGCATTTATATCTTTTTAAAATTCTATAATACTTCATGTTGTATTCATGTCTTTCTAAACCGTATCTTTATGAACTTTAGCATTAAAGAGAGACTTTCATAGTCTATTAATCCATTGATATCAACTAGCATAACAATCATCACTTAATAACTATTTATCACTAGTTTACTTACTATAAGCAATTCACCTCAAATCTTGTTCACTTAATAATCTTATGGACCATATAATACTATTTTTAATATATAATTGCATGGCTTAGTCTTGGGGTGAGAGTATACTCAAATGAGTCAAAGGAGTACATATGACCATGCCGTGGAGGGAAGAAAAGCATGCTTGGCCATGCATCTAAGGAACAAAGTGCATAAGTGGTCATGCATGTAAAGAAGGAAAGCCATAAGTAGTCGTGCATCTCAAAGAACAAAATTCACAAGTGGTCGTGCATCCAATAAGAAAAAGCCATAAGTGGTCGTGCATGGGAGTGAGGAACACCATGCATGGCCGTACATGGGTCCTCAGCAGGTAGAGATAAAAGAAACCCAGAAACCCCGATTATGCAGAACATGAATTTAAATCCCATATTTCACTTCCCCATTAACTTAAATGACCAATTAAGTTTCAAATCATACTATACTCATCAAAGCTTACTAGAATTATCCTTTAAACTCATCAATGAGGACACATACTAGAAAAATAGGAAAAATCCCTAAATCATTCATATGAATAGTACAGTAAATCTAATTCCCGTACCTGATATTAAAGCTTTAACTCCTTCAATCCTCAAGATCCATCTCCTATACTTATGATTCCTTTCTTCTCGTTATACATGGAGACAACAAGCATGATTTATCATCTCTCTACATCCTTAATACTAGAAATCAAACACAAAGAAGAGATCCATGAGAGGGAAAATATTACCTTTATGAGGTTAAAACACCAAAACCCTAGGTTCCTCTTCTTCAACATGTAACCAGAGAAAAGAGAGAGAGAGGGATCTCCACCTTATCATAGCCGATCTCCACATCTCTAGGAAACAATAAATAATTGAGTGGGATAAATATCTTACTAAGAGAAATTCCCAAAATACCATTTATACATTTTAATCTCCTAGATTTTCATTCTTCCAATTTAACCCCAATGCTTCTAATTTACTTCAATTGTATCATTTCCTTTAATCATCAATTAACTCTACTCATATACCTACGCGTTGAAATTACCAAACTACCCATATTTGGACTTAACCTCAATAAATGGAAAATAATTCAATTTTACCTTAATTAACGATAATCCTCATTAATCAACAATAATCCGATTAGGGTCATGATTGGGGCCTCACAATTTCTCCCCCTTACAAGAATTTCATCCTAAAAATTCAAAACCGGTAATCTTTATCTTTATTGCTAGCAATTCTTAACTGTGCTTTAGCTATAAGCAACTATAACCATAAGCATTCTCTATATCCATAATAAACTCATCCATCTATAATCATTTGTATATGTCTCTGATTCTCAGATACTCTTATGCTTGTTATATCTTCTATCAATTTTCCCTTTCAGCTGGACCTGAATATGATGCGATGTTATTCATGTGTTATGAAATGGTATGGGATGTTATACAATGCATCAATGTTTTCATGTATGCACTGAATACCCATGCATATTCATATATATTGCTCATGCCTTTTATTGCCCAAGCTGATTAGGAAAATTCTGAGAAATATATATAGCATCATAAAAACCTTAAGATCTTTCATGTTCGTCAATGCCAAAACTCAATTCTCCTTTTATCATATAAACTTTTCCTTAAACATCTTAATAAACAATCTAGACATACTTATAATCAAACCTATGTTATACTTCAATCATAGAACATCAAGGCTTTTAAGCACTTCTAATATTAGGAAGTGAGAGATACCAATGATTCCTTAGATATCATCTCACAATCTTTGAACCAAAATCCTACTAGTACTCTAATATCCATCGATCATAAGTCAATCATCACTCACAATCATCAAAATTTGCATCCTAATAACAATAATACCGAATATGGCTATTTGGTCTAGACTAATTCATCACAACCTCTAAGAACAATTTCTTAATTTCTTATTACCCAGAAAAGACTAAACCTACGTGCTCTTATGGAACTAACTATAACACCCTAATCCACTAATCATGGATAATCATCAATCATCATCATAACCTAGTAAAGATCAAGCAGAAATAATAATACTAATTATAGGACAAGCCATAATTACATGCCACAATATAAATAAATCAAACTTATAATAAAGAATCATAACATAAGTGGCCTTCTAAACATATTGAAATAATCAAAGGCAACTGCAATTTACAAAATCTTCTTTTAATGGTGGTCAAAGCCACAATAGCTATCGACCCAATGGAGCTTATCTTGAAACCTATAAGGATAAACAAACATGTGTTAAGTTATAAAGCTTAGTGGGGAAAAAACTATATAGATAACTTCTTTCGATAATTCATCTAATCATATACAACTTCCTATATAACACAGAACAACATATGAGTCTATTATATGGATCATTTCATAATGAACATATTGGGGAAGTTCTCAAACTTAATAAGAATACCATATTTACTAATGTCTAGAGCATTCTAAAAATTATCTTATTTCGAAACTTGTCAAATTATTACCATCATCATACTTCTTTTCTTTCTTTAAACTAGTTTAATTCATAACCTTCCTAATCCTTACTACTTCAAAATTTAGACATCTAGATTATTGATAGTACAAAAATTTAACTTAATGCATTAATCACATTGTTACATAAGTTATACATTCAACATTAAATCCATGAATATGAGAGTGCTTATGCCATGTAACAACCATAGAGTTATTGTTAGACATGATCTCTTTATATATCTTTATACAATTCTCATTTAAGGTTCATGTACACCTATCCATTATTGCTATCTTATCATTGAAATTTAAACATCATATTATATCATGTTTTGCACTTCGGTTTATATCATATTCATACATATGTGTTGGGAATTATCGATTATATACATCACATGTATAAGCAGCAATTAAAATTTTTAAACAATAATTCTGATATTGCCATGAATTTACAATATAAATATTAATGAGAATAAGAAAAATCACCTTTGATTTTTATTGAACAGTTGATTCTTTTTCTCACTAGGTTGTTGCAAACCACATTGTCTAAAATAGAACACCTTTAATTAGTAATCCACACTAGACAAGGATCAAATGAACAAAGATTGATGGAGTTACAAGGCTGGCCAAAATTCCTTGATGCTAGCAAGGAATGAGGGTGGCGGCTAGTGTTAGAGAAATGAGAGAGAATTTTCTTTTCTCTTAATGCTCACTTAACCCTGAGTCCCTTTAACTTAGATTTTTTATAGCTAGGTTAAAAATCCAACTTCATAATGGGATTGGGCTCTTTAAAATTTTTGGAGAAATATTAAATGGGCTTCTAAAATTATTAATAATTTATTTGGGCTTAAATAAATCCAATTTAAATCCTTTCACAAAGGACTATGCACAAAACCCATAAACTAGGCCCTTTATGCATATACTTGAATTTAATCATCCAAATGAATTCCAAATCCATCCAAATTAAATATGTAGGCTCCATAACACTTATTAAATATATTTAATTTATCTTGGTCCCAGAATTAGGCCTTTAAGGCCTTCTATATGCTTTTGGCATGTAACCCTTCCTCTAGAGGGTTTCTGCGCCAAAACCAATTCTCCGGGCCTTTTTAATTTCTCCAATGGATCTATTAATTATTATATCAACCCTAAAATACTTATAGTCCAATAATAATTAATTATGAAATATAATATTTCAGTTAAGTCCATTTTGAAAAATATTTCTAAAAAGTTCTACAAATAATTCTACTTGATCATAATTAATTAAACTATTTAATTAATTATTCTCTTATTCATTTCTCTTCTCCCATAATAATATCAAATATTATTATCCTTGTCATTTTACCATTTTTATCCTTTACTCTATATGTGTGTGACCTATTAGGTTCCTGTCCATATTGGCAGTATAATATGTAATTATGAGTTTTATTCAAAACTCATATAATTAAACTTTTTTAAATCATTTTATCAATCTCTTATTGATGTTTATGATACAATATTATACAAATCATGAGCGGCCTCTATCTAGGCATCATGACTACCCAAATGTCAGAAAAATCAAATGATTTGACTGTACCTTTCTATAGAAACAGTTACCATGCAATTAGTCCTTTCACCACTCTTATCTCAATTAGATTTAAGTATAAATTTCTATCAACTCATATAAATATAATTAAGTATGTTCTATTAATTTAACCATTGTTGCCAAAATGCCCTTCATTGATCCCTATCCATCTTGGCATATTACTCTGGCTAGAGATTTTTTGAACAAGGTAATTATAGAATCATGAGAGATAATTTCCCTTAATAAATCTGGGATGTTGAATCCTTTATCGATTACTCAACTATCTTCAAGTAGGTCATGATATACCCAACCTCCTAACTATATTGACTCCTAGTTGGAAGTAATCATTTATGGAGTCAAAGTATATCACTTGCTACTTAAGATAACCTTGGTGATCTCAAGTCTAAGGATACTTGCACAACCGCTATGAAGAGATTCCTCACTGACATAGATTTAATATCCATGTGAGGATTCCCTTTGCAGGTCTCCAATGAACTTGTTCTTCTAACAAGCATCCACATTTTAGCTTTGATTATCTTCCATAATCACAGTTATGAGAACCACTGCTTGAACCTTTCAAGAAGCATAACATGTGCTAGTTTGTCCGAATTAACAATGTCATATCTTGATAATTCTATGACTAGAGATATTTAGATATTAACATATTTGCATGCAATAGACATCTCATATCATGAAAACTTTCATGATTGCCTTTGCACTATGTTTATAATATCTAGGATTTCATTTATTAATTTAATATTTAAAAACACATATATTTAAACATAGCATTAATAAATGAATGATGCCTTTTATTAAGAATATGAATTCAAACATATGAAATACATCCTTTTACATGGGCTCTAGGGCATACTCTCTAACAATATGCATATACACGTGTAAATGTTCATATATATACTAACGGGTTTGTATGCCATTTCAATGAATAGGTATTACATATCATGATTAACAGACAAAGTCTTCATACCATATGCAAACATATTATAACTTTCACATACATGAAGATCATTATGTATACTATGGTTCATATAACTTTTAATATAATATGGTAAGCTTATGGCCCAACTATTCACCATAGAACCCATTGGTGGAAGTAACTTAAACCGGTACTCACACGAGAACCTTCCTCATAATAGATGTGAGATATCAAAAATATATCATAATGAACATAGCATTTCATTTAATAGAGATAGTTTTATAGCCAAAGGAGAATTTAAGATAAACAACACAATAGGCCATTCATCGTGCTTACCTTACATAACTGAAGAAATTAATGCATGGTTTACTTTATCTTATGTACATTTTTATCATCTTTAATAGCCTACCTAAGTATCAGTTAAAAGGATGGATAACTAGAGCAATGGATACTCGAAAGTATCAAACTGTGGATATCTGAAGTTATCAAACAATGGACCCAAACAGGGTCAAACAATGGTTCCAAAAAGGAACAAAACTATAGACCCAAACGGGGCCGAACAATGGCTCCATTAAGGGACAAGACCCAAACGGGGTCAACTATGACAGCTGCAACTGTATCCTTCTAGGCATGCCTATCTAATCCATAACTAAACTAAGGCCCACAAGCTTAATCACATTAAGAACATCTTTGATTAGACTTATTCTTCTTTATTTAATACATCAATTGGCTTCAAGCTATAATTCATAAAAGAATACATATCATTCTTATCAAACATCAAGGTTGAGCTTTAGGCTCTATTACGTATGGATGCAGGTCATGTAGTCACATGGTCTCATCATCATTTATTCATAGTTAGCATTAAGCATGATTCTAACGAAGCAATATGAAAGTATAGATCTTACTACTAAAAGCCTTCATAAAATCATATACATGTCCCCACACACATATATGCATATACCTAAATGCATCTTGAATCATGGCAATACATTCTTTTATTAATCATATGTGTTCACATATTAAGTCCAGCTACTCATCACAGTATGTTTATATCAACTATATAGTATAGAACATACAAAACTCATGGATAGTTCTCAATGACGTACCTTGTTGCTGCTTGCTGTGAGAAGCTTTCACATATCATCATAGTTGACATTAATACATAATTACTTTAAACAATACTCATACATTTGTGATCCATATAATAGTATGAGTACGTTCTTTTTAGATTAAGGTGAACACTTATTCATCTTTAACCCCTTAGTATAATTTTATAGCCTAGTAGATTATAGAAAAAAAAAAGGTAATCTTCCTTAATATTATCACACATGCCTCAGTCAACATACTTGTACTTTTTATCTTATAATATTTAACTCGGTTAAGCTTACATAAGATTATTTCATCTCTTTTAACTTAAACATGTACATTGCAACTATCTTCTCATCAATACTAGGCTAAATCATAGTATTTTCATGCCGTTGCAAAGGATTATCAATGTATGGTATTGGGGTAAAACAATTGGCTTTGGTATAATACATACCTTATACCATACTATAGGGCATAATAAATGGCATATAATCTTGTGATTACTATATTTCTTTTTACTCTTCTTAGTTTTAGGCTATTAGGCACTAAAACACATTTTAGCAACCTAATTATTTTAGCATTATCATAGGCAAGTCTTTCTAATTTAGAGTTCAAGTGGACTCCAAATCATAACCTTATAGGTTTATTGTCCTAAAGCTTTTCACTCTATTATATATATATGTATGTATGTATGTATGTATGTATGTATGTATGTACATACATACATATATATATATATATAGAGAGAGAGAGAGAGAGAGAGGTTTTTCATATTAAGCGATCAAGCTTTATTCACTTTACAGGTGACTTTGGATAAATTAAAGCTTAATTCAATCTTCTTCCTCTTATAATAACATTTATATCATTTTAAAATTCTATAATACTTCATCTTATATTCATGTCTTTCTAAACCATATCTTTATGAACTTTAGCATTAGAGAGAGACTTTCATAGTCTATTAATCCATTGATATCAACTTACATAACAATCATCACTTAATAACCATTTATCATTAGTTTACTTACTATAAGCAATTCACCTCAAATCTTGTTTGCTTAATAATCTTATGGACCATATAATACTATTTTTAATATATAATTACATGGCATAATCTTGGGGTGAGAGCATACTCAAATGAGTGAAAGGAGTACATATGACCATGCTGTGGAGGGAAAAAAAGCATGCTTGACCGTGCATCCAAGGAATAAAGTGCATAAGTGGCTGTGCATGTAGAGAAAGAAAGCCATAAATGGTCATGCATCTCAAATAACAAAATGCATAAGTGTCCATGCATCCAAGAAGAAAAAGCCATAAGTGGTCGTGCATGGGAGTAAGGCACGCCATGCATGGGTCCTGAAAACCCCGATTATACAGAGCATGAATTTAAATCCTAGATCTTACTTCCCCATTAACTTAAATGATAAATTAAGTTTCAAATCATATTATAATCATCAAAGCTTACTAGATTTATCCTTTAAACTCATCAAAGAGGACACATACCAGAAAGAGGGAAAAATCCCTAAATCATATATATGAACAGTGCAGTAAATCTAATTCCCGTACCTAATATTAAAGCTTCAATTCCTTTAATCCCCAAGATCCATCTCTTATACTCGTGATTCCTTTCTTCTCCTTATACATAGAGACAACAAGCATGATTTATCATCCCTCTACATCCTTAATACCATAAATCAAACACAGAAAAGAGATCTATGAGAGGGAAAACATTACCTTCATGAGGTTAGAACACCAAAGCCCTAGGTTCCTCTTCTTCAACCTCTAACTAGAGAGAAAGAGAAAGGGATCTCCACCTTATCATAGTTGATCCCCATATCTCTAGAAAATAATAAATAATTGAGGGGGATAAATATCTCACCAAGAGAAAATTCCAAAATACCCTTATATATTTTAATCTCCTAGATTTCCATTTCTTACAATTTAACCCCAATACTTCTACTTTGCTTTAATTGTATCATTTCCATTAATCATCAATTAACTCTACTCATATATCTATACATTGAAATTACCAAAATACCCCTATTTGGACTTAACATCAATAAAGGGAAAATAATCTAATTTTACCTTAATTAACGATAATCCTCATTAATTAATAAATAATCCAATTAGGGTCATAATTGGGGCCCCATAGGCAGAGGGTTTTCATTTTGTGTGAGCCAACGCCTGAAAGATGATTTTACGCTTCAAAAGGTTAGTAATCATTACTTTCTCTTCATTGAGTCAATTGGATCACATGGATCCTGATGGGTTTCATTATTTTCGCTATGTTTTAATTTTTATTTTTCCTATGTCAAAACCCAATAGTGGTATCAGAGCCACTTGTGAATTCAATTGATTCAATAATCGTGTTTTATATATATGTGATGTATATAAAATTGATGATATATGATATACGCAGTATACACTACAAGAAAATTATGAAATAGCAACGGAAAATAGCAACAGAAATTGTTGATTTTCTTAGCAACGAAAAAATTAGTTGCTATTTTCACCGTTGCTATTTTTAGCAATGGGAATTATTTCGTTGCTAAATTTAGCAACAAAATTTGAATTCCGTTGCTAATTCCAACCAGTGTAAGATTCGATGAAATTTTCAAAATTGCAACGAAGTAACGAAAAATAATTTCCGTTGTTATTTTCAGCAACGAAAATCATAATTCCGTTGCTATTTTCAGCCAGTATTATAAAAAAAATGCGACGAAATTTTCGTCGCTCTTCCGTCACTAAAATATTGTTGATTATTTACAAAATTACTTTCAGTTTTTCTATTTGTGGCCCATAAGATCTCAAAAAATTTTGAACTTAGATTGTGATAGAAGATTACAAACTAAATCAAATATTTTTTGGTAATCACATGTAATACAAATGAAATTAATTTTCACTCTATTTTTAGAAATTGTAAATATAAAAAAATAAAATAAATATGAGAATTCCATAAAATCTCAAGCAGCAAAAAATTAACTAAATTTGTAGAGCTAAAGCAGCAGCCCCATTTCCTTTTTTCAACTATAATAGGACACCTCTCAATTCATCAAAATTAATACAAAAGCAAAAATCATACAAAGATTCAAAATCAATTCAAAACTTGTATCCAAATATCCAAAATTAAATCAACCAAAATGAAACCAAAAAGAAAAAGAGATATGAGTTAGAACGTACCTTTGAAATTTAGATTCTTTATATCCATGGAAGAAGAGAAACAAACAAATCCAAAACTCCATTATAGACAAACCCACTTTTACCCTTTAAAATGAGTCAAGTAAGTCTTAGATTGGGAGATCTAAACCCAAATAAACAACAAAGAAGCAAAAACAAAAATTAAAGATAAATAAAATTATCAAATCAAAAGAAATCAAGAAAAAGAAAATAACAAAAAAAGAAAAATTGGGAGAAAAATAAGTACCTTTAGATGAGATTGAAAGAGGCCTTGATGGAGAGCAAGAGAGAGAGACAAAGAGAGGCTTGAGGCAGAAAAACGTAAAACCAAAGAAAATCGCAGCTTTTATACTTAGGGCTAAGAAAATCGCAGCTATTTTTTCAAATTAGCAATGGAATTAGATTTCCATTGCTAAAATAGCAACAGAAAATGAATTTTGTAGCTATTTTTCAAATTAGCAACGAAAAATGAATTCCGTTGCTATTTTTTGGAACAAAATTTTTTTTCGAATGATCTTAATTTAGCAATGAAAATGGAATTCCGTTGCTATTTTCAAATTAGCAACGAAAAATGAATTCCGTTGCTATTCTTTGGAACAAAATTTTTTTCTTGAATAATCTTAATTTAGCAACGAAAATGAAATTTCGTTGCTATTTTAAAATTGGCAACAGAAAATGAATTCCGTTGCTATTTTTTGTGACAAAAATTTTTTCTCGAATTATCTTAATTTAGCAACGGAAAATGGATTCCGTTACTATTTTTCAAATTAGCAACGGAAAATGAGTTCCGTTGCTATTTCTTGATACAAAATTTTTTCTCAAATGATCTTAATTTAGCAACGGAAATGGAATTCCGTTGCCATTTTCAAATTAGCAACGAAAAATGAATTATGTTGCTATTCTTTGGAACAAAATTTTTTTCTCGAATAATCTTAATTTAGTAATGGAAATGGAATTCCATTGCTATTTTTAAAATTAGCAATAGAAAATGAATTTCGTTGTTATTTTTTGTGACAAAAATTTTTCTCGAATGATCTTAATTCAACAAAGGAAAATGAATTTCGTTGCTATTTTCAAATTCAGCAACGGAAAATAAATTCCGTTGCTATTTTAGCAACGGAACATAAATTTCGTTGCTATTTTAGCAATGGAATAAAAATTCCGTTGCTATTATTTATAGCTTCACTAAATTCGACATAAAATAGCAAAGAAATTTATATTTCGTTGCTATTTTAGCAAAAATAGCAACGGAATTTAATTTTCGTTGCTATTTTAGCAACGAAATTTAATTTCCGTTGCTATTTTAGCAATTGAATTTAATTTTCGTTGCTATTTTAGCAACGGAATATAAATTTCGTTGCAAATTTTCATCCCAAATTTTTCTCGCTGTCAAGTGCCGCCATTTTTAGCAATGAAAATTATTTTCCGTTGCTATATTTTGGCGCTAAAATCTCCCTCCTTTTTAGCAATGGAATACAACCATTTTGTATTCTGTTGCTAAATCCCTAAAACTTCAACCAATTTTAGCAACAAAATTTATTTTTCGTTGCTAAATAGCAACGGAATTAGTATTCCGTTGCTATTTTTCCATTGCTATATGGCTATTTTCTTGTAGTGATAAATGTCGTTACATGATGAATCTATTATTGTTTGATCATTGAAATAATTCTATTTATATGTGATATGAATGAAATCAATCTGCTTATATGAGATATGAACATAATTGGTTATTTGATAGTTATAATATTATGTTCTGTGGCTATGAAATTGATAGATATTAATATGATTAATATGTGTGTGTCAATTGTGTTTTAATAAGATTAAATGAATTAGAAAGATACTATGTGTGTGTCATTTTTCTTGGATGCAAAATAGGATTTTAGGGCAGAAAATTGTTAATGAGATTAACATTGCCTCAAAGCTTCAAAGGGTGATGCTCCTTTAAAACCCCGTAAGGGGTGCTGCCCCTTAACCCCACTTGCTAACTGGCTAGCGGGGCTATCGTGTTATCTAATCGTAGCACACAAAATATCATTATAGTTTTTATCCGTCGATTATAATACATCAATTCTATGTGATCTATTAAGTTGATATGAGATTACTTGATTTTAATTGATGTATGTATGATGTCTTTGCATGGTGCTTAGCATGGCCAATTGAGACCCTTGTGATGGTGTTTTCTTTATTTATATTATTTATTCAGTTTATAGGTTTGTAATTTTAAATATGACCTACATGTTGTTCTTTCATTGTAATTTTATTTTACTAATAGTTTTAATAGGATAGTTTATTTCATTATTGTAATAAAGACGAAAGAATTTCATGAAGACCATGAAGGGGATCAATCCAATTCCATGATGATGGAGGTGCAAAGTGGAAGTTGTTGATCAAGACCAGCTTATGTTATTCCACCAAGAATTGACCTTTGATCATTATATTGGCTTATGAAGATCATATAGTTTTTGGTCATGCTATGACATATTTTATATAATATGCATATTATATTGGTGTGTGATGCGATGAATGATTATATATGTGTATAAAATGCCATGTATGGGATGATGATTGATATATAAATAAATAGACATCATAAGTTAAAATTAAAATTCCCTCACCATAATTTTAAGTCATATGGCACGAATAATTATAACACTTGTCAAAACTAAGATCACCAAAATGTAGGTTATGCCAAAGTGAAGTACATTAGGATATCATAGTAAGGCAAGATGGGTAATGGTGCTACCCATATGCTAAAATATGGTTAGACTTAATTAGGTTATCAAAATGGTTTGGGGCCTAAGGCATTAGATGGGATAATAATATGTCAGGACATATGATGTCAAAATCCCATAAAGAATTTAAGAGTTAAATGAGATGTAATTGGTATCCGATTTGGTCTAGCAAGTGCACTAGATCAACAAGTAATAAATTGGGGTATAGTTAGGACCCTCAAATATCAAACCTAAGGGAGTGTGTGTGTGCAAGCTGTGGAAATTAAATATATGCTAAAGAATTCTCAATTTTTTGTGTTTAGAGTTATCTAATTTCTAAAATGAAAATTTTAAACACTAAAATATACAATGACAAGAAATTAAATCCAACGAGCAGTAAATTAAGTATGAATTAAATTCTAGAAATTGACAAATGTAAAAATCTATGAAAATAAAATGTTGCTCGGGTTCACTCATCCACCCCATACCCAATTTGAATTAATTCAATCTTATAGAAATATAAATATGAATAAATATGGGATAACCATCTCAACCCAAGCATCCCATTCTGGAGCCAGCTACTCTAATTGCAAAGCGTCCCATTCCAGAGCAAGCCTTACAACTAGCTTAAGCACATGTCTTAAATCCTAAGTTCAATTTTCTTTCCCATTTCAGATCTAAACAACACAAAATCCATATATTTCACTCCACACTCTAACTCTAAAATCATAAAATACTGCACATCTAGAGTCCCATTCTAGAGTAATCTGAAATAGACAATATTTTTTATAGAAAAGCTAAGCAAAATTCATTCACAGCATTCAACTCATACAATCATCAACACCCAACAAAGATATAAGATAAAATCATTCAACAAAGCTGGAAAATCAATTGAAGAGTTGAGGACTAATGGAATACAATAAGCAACAATAAAATAAACCATTCATTCATAAATATGTTCAAAAATTCACATGTTTGAGTAGGGGATTCAAAGATCCCCCAAATAACTAAAAGACTACTCACTATCCATTAAAAATGAAAAGAGAAAAGGATAGAGTAAACCCTGAAACTCATGGTGAAGAAATCCCAGTTGAATCTAAGTTCTTCAATCTCTTTCTCCAATACTTAACTGGAAAAATAAACTCTAAACTATGTAGATCTATACTTCTAAACTGTAAATCTGTGTTTAATCTATTTATTTTGATGTAAATCTAACTATTTTCAAGTAAATCTATATATCTATGTATGCAAAATGAACAAAGAAATGAAAGAAAGAAGAAAGGAAACCCTAAATGTTAATAAAAACCAACTCTCTCGATTCTGTAGAATAATCTTCTTTTTATAGGTCAACATGGGTCATGGTTACTATGAAATTCCTGGTAACCATGACCTCTATTAAAAATCCCTCTTTTAGCTCATATAGGTCACAGTTACTAGGAAATTCCATGTAACCATGAGATAGCTCCGAACTGTATCTCCAAGGGGTCACGGTTACTATGAAATTCCTAGTAGCTGTGAGATGACTCTCTTCTTCATTCTGGATAGGAAACATGCCTACCTCACAGTTACTACCAATTTCTTAGTAACCGTGAGGTACTTCTCTTTTAGCTTCTATACTGAAAACTTCATAGGCCATGGTTACCACCCTTTCATGCACATTTTTTCTACTGGCCGTGACAAGCCTCAAAATGGCGCGTTTTGACAGAACACTTGGGTCACAGTTACTAGGAATTTCCTAGTAACCATGAGGTATCTACAAAAATCATGAAATTCCATCAAAAGCTCTCAAATTTAAACAAAAGCTAGAATTAACTAAGAATGGGATAATTTATTAAATGCAAACAAAAATAAAGCAAAAGACACTAAATACCAATGAAAACTAGACTCAAATTAAACTAAACACTAAACACTAAATTAGAGTTATCAATTGGTAAGGAGTTATCTACCTAAATAACTTGATTTTAAGTGTCATGCAAAAGCTGACTTAGAATTAAGTGGAATATGGATCTTAGCCCACTAAAATCGTTACAATTGTTGTAATCAATATTGAGGGTGAATATTTTAGTGGGAGTTTTTTAAGAAATACCCTAAAATAAAATTGGTACTAATATTTATTTTGCATATTTGTAGATCAATGGGTTCAAATAACACTTTCACATTATCACTATGATTAGTCCTTGAGAAGGACAAGCTAAAAGAAGATGGCACTAACTTCCTTGACTAGTTTAAGAACTTGAAATTTGTTCTCAAGTAAAAAAGAAAGCTATATGCACTTGATGACCCTATTCCTCCTATCCCGCTTGTTGATGCCCAAAGGGTAGTGAAAGAAAGACAAAATAAACATGCTGATGATTCGATTGATGTGGGATGTCTTATGTTAGCCATAATATATCCAGAACTTCAGAAGGATCTAGAGCATTTGGTGGTTTATAAGTTGAGTAGTCATCTCAAGCAGACATTCTAACAACAAGCAAGGCAAGATAGGTATGAGACTACCAAAGTTTTGCATTCTTGTAAAATGGTTGAAGGTGCATCAGTAAGCTCTCATGATCTGAAAATGAAAGGCTACATTGATCATCTTGAAAGGATTAGATTTCCCATCACTCCAGAACTAGCCATAAATTTGATCCTTAATTCATTGCCAAATAGTTATAACCAGTTTATTATGAACTATAATATGAATAATATGGAGAAATTGATTGCTGAGCTGCATGTGATGCTTAAAATAGCTGAGCAAAGCATTAAAAAATGGTCAAATCATATTCTTATGGTTAATAAGGGAAATGGGATGAAAAATAAGGGTAAGGGTAAGGGTAAGGTTAAGGCAAATGTTGCTAGCAAGTTTAAGGCATAAGCTAGACCCAAACCCAAGGTGAAAGCTCCAAATGAGGGAGTTTGCTTCTATTGCAATGAACCTAGTCATTGGAAGAGGAATTGCAAGTTCTACTTGGAAAAATTGAAGAAGAAGAGTAGTGAGATTACATCTTCAGGTATTTATGTTATAGAAATTAATTTATCTACTTCTACTTCCTGGATATTAGATACTGGATATGGATCTCACATTTGTACAAATGTACAGGGACTCAAAAGGAGTAGACAACTGAAAAAGGGTAAAGTAGACTTACGAGTTAGAAATGGAGCAAAAGTTGTTGCCTTAGCCGTAGGGATTTATGAATTGACTTTGCCCAATGGGCTTTTGTCACTTTTTGAACAATTGATTTTATGTTCCTACTTTAAGTAGGAATATTATTTCAGTTTCTTGTTTGGATGATAAAGGTTTTTCTTTTCTTATTAAGAATAAGAAATGTTCTATTTATTATGATGATATGCTTTATTATATTGTTGATTCATATAGTGGCCTTTATCTCTTAAATCTAGAAAAATTCAACAATTAGGATATCTATAACATAACTACAAAGAAATCTAAACCCAATGATTTGAATAAAACATATTTATGGCATTATCGCTTGGGTCACATAAATGAGAAATGCATATCAAAACTCCATCAAGATAGACTTTTGGAATCATTTGATTTTGAATCATTTGACAGTTGTGAATTTTGTTTATTAGGCAAAATGACAAAGGATCCCTTCACTGGACATAGTGAAAAGGCCACTGATTTATTGGGCCTTATACATGTATGTGATCAATTAAGCACAAATGCCAGGGGAGGATTTCAATACTTCATTACTTTCACTGATGATTTCAGTATGTATGGCTATGTCTATCTAATGAAACATAAACATGAATCATTTGAAAAGTTTAGAACTTTTCAAAATGAATTTCAAAATCAACTGGGTAAAACTATTAAAGCACTTTGATCTGATTAGGGTGGTGAATACTTGAGCCAAGAGTTTGATGATCATCTAAGAAACTGTAAAATTATTTCACAATTAACTCCACCAGGGATGCCACAATGGAATGGTGTTTCTAAAAGGAGGAATCAAACTTTATTAGATATGGTTTGATCAAGGATGAGTCAAACAGATCTTCTTTTATCCTTTTAGGGCTATACATTAGAAATAGCTACATTCACTCTGAACCGAGTTCCATCCAAAGCAGTTGAAAAGACAACATATGAGATATGGATCGAAAAAACTCTTAGTCTATCTTTTCTAAACGACAATTCTTAAATAAATTAGCACCAAAATCTTATAAATGCCTTTTTATAAGATATCTTAAAGAAACTAAAGGATATTACTTTTACAATCTCTTTAAGAACAAAGTGTTTGTTGCTCGAAATTGTATCTTTCTAGAAAAAGAATTTATTTCTAAAAGAACCAGTGGGAGTAAAGTTGAACTCAAAGAAATTCAAAAACCACAAGATGGCATAAGACCATCGATGGAAACTCAACAAGTTTCACAAATAGTTGTGGAACCTATACAAGTTATAGAAGAATTATGCAGATCTAACGGGGTATGACATCAACCCAAGAGATATGGATTTCTCATAACAGATAGTCGTGAAGTAATGCTTATAGATCAAGATGAGCTTACTACCTATCAAGATGTTGTGTCAAGTTCAAACTCTGAGAAATGGCTAGAGGCCATAAAATCTGAAATGCAATGTGTGAAAATCAAGTTTGGAACTTAATTGATCCACTGGAAGGAATTAAAACCATTGGGTGCAAATGGGTTTTCAAGAAAAAAACTGACATGGATGGGAAAGTATATACCTTTAAAGCAAGATTTGTTGCAAAAGATTTCAAGCAAACTTATGGTATTGACTATGATTGTAATAGCCTAGAAATTGCATCTGTCATGCATGGTAGATTTTAATACATGAACAATAACCCTAAGGTAATTTTTCAGAGAAAACGGGATAAGATAACCATAAAATATAACGGTGCATAAAAGTTAAATATGCTCAGGTCGAGGTTATCCTAGGATGGATGATCCATTAGGCAGCTTAATCTGATACCATAATATGAAAATAGGTCTTAAATGAAGCATAATGGTACAATTTGAAGCCAAATTGATCTTAAATAGGCATTTAAATCAAACAGAAAAATTTTACCCAATACCTTTGAAAAGTTTGACCACAACTTTGACCAAATCTTAGAGGGGTCTAACAACCTTCAAAAATTATTTTGATGACATACACATGTTAGGAATATCATATAGATACCCCAGGAATTGAAAAATAATTTTTTTGGCAGTTCCAAAATTTTCTGATTTTTTACTAGCTAATTTTTTGCCAAAGCTGTAAATATATCAAAACGATATCGGAATGACTTGAAATTTTAACCATGGGCTTCTAAATATATAAGTGCACTCAGGGAAAAATTTCATGAAAAATCCAGAGAGGAGCAGGATGCTCTAGATGTTATAGTAGGTAAATTTTATTTATTTAATGATCCAGTTTATGCTTTAATTAACCCCAAACACACACACTCCTACCTGAGCACGAGAGTATCTGAGGGGAAAGGGTTAGTTAAGGCACAATTAGATCAAGACATACTGGTTAGCAACCCTCTAGGACACAGTGTGGTAGTTAACAAAGTATTTCGAGATTGCCCTATTCAGATTCAAGAAACCACCTTTCTTGCCAACTTGATTGGAATCCCTTTCCATGAATTTGATATGATATTGGGGATGGATTGTCTCCATAAACATCGAGTAGTAGTGGACTGTCGCTTAAAGCGAGTTACCTTGAAGACCTCGATGGCACAGGAAATTATTATTCAAGGGGAAAGGTCTAATTCACTATCAAACATCATCTCGGCTACAACAACACATTGATGCATTCGTAAAGGATGTTCAGCTTACTTGGCTTATGTAACCAAGGTCAAAGTCAGCAATGTGCATATAGTTCGAGATTTTCCAGATGTCTTCCCTAATGAGTTACCAGGGTTGCCACCACAAAGAGAAGCAACTGCAAGAGCTTTTAGACATAGGATTCATTCGACGAACTGTGTCGTCATAGGGAGCTCTAGTCTTGTTCATGAAAAAAAAAGGATGGGTCATTACGTCTATGCATTGACTACAGGCAACTAAATAAGTAGACGATAAAGAATAAATACCCACTATCGAGAATCGATGATCTCTTTGACCAGTTAAAAGGTGCAGGAGTATTTTCTAAAATTGACTTAAGATTAGGATACCACAGCTTCGGGTAAGAGAAACAGATGTACCAAAGATAACTTTTGGTACCCGATATGGTCACTATGAATTTCTAGTCATGCCATTCGGTCTCACTAATGCACCAGCGGCATTCATGGACTTGATGAACCATATCTTTCATCCATATTTGGAACAGTTCATGGTGGTTTTTATTGATGACATCTTGGTTTACTCAAAGACTCCTGAAAATCATGATAAACACTTGAGAATTATGCTATAGACACTATGAGAGAAGCAATTGTATGCTAAATTTAGCAAGTGTGAATTCTGGCTTAATGAAGTTACCTTTCTTAAACACGTGGTATCAACAGAAGGCATCAAGGTTGATCCAAAAAAAGTAAAAGCTGTTTTAGAATGGAAACCACCAAAGAATGTTGTAGAAGTAAAGAGCTTCCTAGGATTAGCTGGCTATTACAGAAGGTTCGTTAAGGGATTCTCCATAATTGCTTCTCCACTCACGAAGCTACTACAAAAGAATGTTAAATTTGAGTGGACTGACAAATGCCAAGAAAGTTTCGAGAAATTGAAAAGCATACTGACTGAAGCCCCTGTTCTTATGCAGCATACCTCTAGTAAGTCTTACATCATTTATAGTGATACTTCCAGAAATGGACTGGGATGTGTACTTATGCAAGAAGGCAATGTTGTAGCTTTTGCTTCTAGAAAACTTAAGCCACATGAAAAGAACTATGTAGCACCCTTATTCTATAATCTATACATATCACTTTATCCATCTCATTACACATGTTTTACTGTGCAATATAAACATATATCAACTATAGATAGAGAACTGATATTCATACTTAATCCATAAGAGTGCTAAACTATTAAAACTTCACAATATCCATTAAAGTCTCTTTACAAAAATATAACCACTAATAACATCTTACAAAACAGTTATACTTTTACAAGATTTCCAGCACAACATAAAACCTTTGAAATACAAAAAGGAACCAAAAAGAAGACTATATACTTTATAATCTTCAAAGACTTGTGTTGGCCAACCTGCTACAGATATCAGTCCTGCGAGAAGTCCCAGCCTTGCAACCTACACGAATGAAACACCCATGCTAAGCTATAAAGCTTAGTAGGGAACTAAATTATGATAAACGACCACTCACAGTGATCGTTAGCAAGCACACAAGATGCCTCAAATATAACAAAGCTTTGTTTCTAGAAATGAATAAACATCTAGCAGTTAAATCTTATTACGGAATTCACAAAGTTCAATGATAAAAATTTAATTGATACTATAATCATCAAACATAATAATGTAAGCTCCAATGTCCTATGGCTTTAAATTCAACTAATTATCATGTGTTTAGTTCCTGAATTGATACTAAACTGTGCTAGCATAATTATCCATTATCTTTTTATTTATACTCGTATGTCTTTGATATACACCCACTATAATTAAAATGGCAAATCAACACTTCAAATACCATAAGATCTTTATAATACTACAAACTTACTTTATATAGCATAAGTTACAAAAACAAGCCTATCAATTAAACATAACAATTATACAACATTGCCAGATTATTCTTATATACCCAGGTTATAGGTCTTAGTTATGCATACATCACACCGTAAATAACAAACACAATTTCATTAAATGTGTACATATAAACAATGTGAACATATAAATATATTCATAAGAAAACTATTTCAAAAACACTGGTTGTTACTGACTAACTCTTATAATCTTTAATATGAAATATGCTTATGCAATTATAAAATTATTGCGTCCATTAAATATTATAATACTGCTTAACCTAATAAAAATTCCTTCATTTGTCATGCATTGGCATACATCTAGAAAAAGACTTATGATCATAAAGAACCCACATATGTATACCATCCATTTAATCAAAGTAACTTTGGTGTAAAGCCTACACTATTCTAAAGACGTGGATAACGGGTTATATGGTAGTATCCGAAGTTACAAATAAGATACCCGAAGGTATTAAACGATGATCCCTTATAGGGATAAAACTGTATGATAAATCGATGGACCCAAACGAGGTCAAACAAATAACATGGACCCAAACAGGGTCAATCAAATAACATGGACGCAAATGGGGTCAATCAAATAACATGGACCTAAATGGGGTCAATCAAATAACATGGACCCAAATGGGGTCAATCAAATAACATGGACCAGTCAAGCGGACCTAAGCGGGGTCGGCTACAACCACACACGAGGGTTATTTTAAATAAACATTAACTTTTAAACCCAATTAGGGTCACTGTAACTTTTAATTTCAAGTGGACCTAAATAGGTCAAAATTGTTCAGAAGTAGCTGCAAGATACCCTTGTAGGCATGACTATCTATCCACTTCCTAGACTCAATGCAGGTAATTAAATCCCTTTATTTTATCTTTCTTTAATTCATTTATATTCTTATGTGTACATGTATACTCTTGTGTAACTGTAAACAATGTATTCATATACACAATCATGTGTAACTTTCTGTAAATTTATGAACGTATTCACTGTTGGGTATTACTATTTAATACTTGTAATCTTATTCAATCATGTAACTATTCCGCATGTCAAGACTGTACTTATATAATGCCATTATATGCTTTAATAAGATTTCTATGATTGATTCTATAGCACTGTAGATATGTATTTTAGCATGCCAACATGTGACAACACATATGCTTTATCATGTCATTTCAACTAAGCAAAGACGTAGTCATACAACTAAATTTAGTAGCCTTAGGTTCATCGATATGTATACAACTAGATACCATCATCTTTACATATAAATATATATAACATGACTTGTTTTCATTTTCTTAATTTATATACCCCAGCATCAAATGAACATTCATGGATAGCATTTTTAATATTAACTATCATGTATGTATTTATATCTACATTTAAGTATGTTTACATAAAACAATCTTGTTCATATATGAATGTTTATAAATATTTACCTTTAACAATAAGCATATTATTTACCATACATAATTCAATGTACTTCCATTTTAACTCACATATAATATATCAACATGTAAATAAAGTGTGTATATATATATATATATATATTGATGTGATACAATACATCAACTCTTAGGTTTAAGTTTTCACATTACATCTTATTAGATGACCACTCGTGTAAGCTTTCATGATTATTCATGGTGATATAGCTTAACTGTTAATGGAAAATTTCAATGATGCATAGGTATACATTCATAGACCATTTCAATGTAAATAATACAAATCATACAAACCCATAAATATACTTTAATACAAATTTATATACACACGAGTTTATAACCATCGTATACTTGCATTCAAGGCCTAATTTGTTCAGTTATATGTGTAACACATGGGGGTAGCCTAATATACTGATAAAGGGAAATAAAAAGCATAGTTATGGGCCAAAATCATGATGTCACACTCGCGGCAAGTGTCGCGCTCGCGACAGTATGCTTGGCCATATGAATTTTTCACCCTGTTCCCAAAATCCTGCAAACTGCTTCATAATTTTATTTTGCACATCGTTTTTGACACACTAAACGGTCTTTTTAGAAAAGGTTTCCTTCTACAAAGTTGTAGATATACATTTCTAGTTTCTATAACATCAACAATATTTTCAATATCATTTGTATAACTCGAGATATGTTGAAATTACTAAAGACTGTTCATCATAGTAGGCAACACAGAATTTCCGACTTTCAAGTGAAAATTAGGCAATCTTGTGGTCATTATTTGACTTTGTTTTCTTCATATAAATTTTAGGTTTTGAAGTCTATTTTAATTAGGAATTGACGTCATGTCATTCTGATCATTGTACATTCAATTATGAAGATTTTACCCCAAGCTGATCAAAATCGGAATCAAAGATGTATCTAATATTCAATCAATGTAGGGATAATTTAGAGGCCAAATTAGTGCTATTTTTCAACTACACTTTTATACCTATATCTCATATGGAACTATCAAAATTAATATATCTTTAAACTAAGGTCCCTAACTCATTTTTTATAGCTAAATTACAGTCAATAGTTTCAACAAAACTTCATGTAACACCTATTGTAACAAATTCTAAATTCATATCTCATCCCAATTATTCCATCTATCACACATATGCACCTTGTTGATACAATCATCATTCACATGCATGCAAGGTGAGTACCATCCCATACCTTGGCCTAACTTCACTTTACCCAATCAATATTCAGCAAGTCCTTTCCCTTTACCCTTTTTATCTTCTCCTTCTTAAACTACAACATAAATCATCTCTAATTCATCATTTCCAGCAACCAAACCAATCCGAAATTCACATAAGGAAATGAAGAAGAAGAAGAATAATAAGATTTTCTCTAAGATTTCTTAGAGTATAATGGTTAATCAAGTTTTTTGGAATAAGAAACTCTCCCTCTTCATCAAACTCAGCCAACTAACACTCATCACCATCTTCATTTTCTTCTTTCCATCCACTATATTTCACTTATATAATAATAAGGCAAATTCCCTAAATGATCCTTTCATTTATTGCATGATGCCAAGATTTTCCACTAAATCTTGCTTGTCACAACTCATTCCCACAAACTAGTTTATTCATAATTCAACCCCACTAATTAACCTCTTTCTTAAATTAGCCTCTCCACTATTCTTAAATTCTCAATTGACCCCATAAAATGTCATAATTACAATTTATCCCAAATTAATACTTTTTACTTCAATTACACCCTTGAATATTATTAAACCAACAATAATAATTTAATTATGACCTTATAAAATTCATACCATATAATTTACACATTTATCACATAATTATTGATAACTTAATAATATTTTTGTCTCAATTAATATCTTAACTCTTAATAATTCATCAAATAATGCTCAATTAGACTTTAATAATATGTATTTGCCCTTGAATTCTACTAGGGCCTATTTTGGGTCCTTACAAACTATCCCACCCATGATCTCGAGTTAGCAGCTATAGTATTTGCATTAAAGATCTGGAGGCACTATCTATATGGTGAAAAATGTTATATTTACACAAACCACAAGAGTTTAAAGTACTTACCCACACAAAAAAGAGCTCAATCTGAGACAGAGGCAGTGGCTAGAACTCATTAAGGACTACGATTGTTTAATTGACAATCATCTTGGCAAGGCAAACATGGTTGCGGATGCATTCAACAGAAAATACTTAATGGCATTAAAAGCTATATGTGTTGGGTTATTTACAACACTAGATGGGGCATTGGTAGCTGAGATGCAACTTACGCCCAACTGGATACAACAGGTAAAAGACACACAAAGGCATGATGAATGTTTATCATCTACTATCTTGCAAGTACAGACAGGGAAAGATAGTGAATTCTCCATTGGGGAAGATGACTGTTTATATTAAAAAGGGAGAATATGTATACCTAATAACGCAGATTTAAAGAAGAATATTCTAACAAAAACACACAGTAGCTGTTATGCAATGCATCCGGGTAGTAATAAAATTTATTAAGACTTGAAGACGACATATTGGTAGCCAGGTATGAAAAAGAAAATAGCAAAATTCATAACAAGATACTTGATATGCCAACAAGTTAAGGCAGAGCACTGGGTCCCTTTGTTGCAAATTTATCAGTTACATGCATCTCATACATAAGCGGAATTTAAAATTTTAAACCAATGTTACTAATCTTGCCATGAATGTACAATATTCATATTGATGAGAATAAGAAAAATCACCTTTGATTTTTATTGAACAGTTGATTTTACTTCGCACCGGGTTGTCATAAACCACAGTGTCTAAAATCGAACACCTCCAATGAGTAATCCATACTAGAGATTGATAGAATGAACCAACAAATTGGTAGAGGAAAAGTGATGGCCAAAAAACCCTAGAGCTAACAAGGGTTTGGGCAGCTAGGGTAGAGAGAATAATAGAAGAAGTCTTTCTTAAGTGTTATATCACTTAACCCTAATTCCTCATTAGTTGGCCTTTTATAGTTAGGTTAAAAATCCAACTTCATAATGAGATTGGGCTCTTTAAAATTTCTGAGAATTATTAATTGGGCTTCTGGAATTCTTTATAATTATTTGGTCTCAATTAAATCCAATTTAAACCTTTTCATAAAAGACTATGCACAAAACCCACAAACTAGGCCCTATGTGTAACTAATTGGATTTAATTACCCAAATGGATTCCAAATCCAACCAAATTAAATATGTAGGATCCACAACACTTATGTAACATATATAATTTAACTTGATCCAAGAAATAGGCCATTAAGGCCTTCTGTCTGGGAGTTGGCATGTGGCCCTCTACAGAAGGGCTTTTGCACCAACTTCATTCCTCTGGCCCCTTTATAATTCCTTCAATGTACCTATTAATTATTATATCAGTCCTATAATACTTATAGTAGTCCTATAATATTTATAGTCCAATAATAATTAATCATGAAATACATTATTTCAATTAAGTCCAATTTTACAGAACACTTCTCAAAAGTTTCGCGAACAATTTTACTTGATCATAATTAATTAAACTCTTTAATTAATTATTATCTTATTCACTTCTCTACCCTCATAATAATATCAAATATTATTATCCTTGTCATTTTACCATTTTATCCTTTTCTCTATATGTATGTGACCTATTGGGTTCATGTCCATGTTGGTAGTATAATATGTAATTGTGAATTTTATTCAAAACTCACATGATTTAAACTCTTTTAAATCATTTTATCAATCCTTATTGATATTCTTGATACATCATTATACAAATCATGATTGGCCTCTAGCTAGGCATCATGACTACCCAAATGTCAGGAAGGTCAAGTGGTTTGACTATACCCTTCCATAGAAACAGTTACCGTGCAATTACTCCTTTCACCACTCTTATCTTAATTAGATTATGAGTATGGATTTCTATCAACTCATATAAATCTAATTATGTATGTTCTATTAATTTAACCATTATTCCCAAAATGCCCTTCATAGATCTCTATGCATCTTGGCATATTACTCTAGCCAGAGATTCTCTAAACAAGGCAATTATAGAATCATGCGAGATAACTTTCCTTATTTAATTTGGGATGGTGAATCCTTTGTTAATCACTCAACTATCTTTAAGTAGGTTATGATATACCCAATCTCCTGACTATGTTCACTCCCAGTTAGAAGTAATCAGTTATGGAGTCAAAGTATACCACTTACTACTTAAGATAACTTTGGTGATCTCAAGTCTAAGGATACTTGCACAACCGCTATAAAGAGATTCCTCACTGACATAGATTTAATAGTCATGTGAGGATTCTCTATGCAGGTCTCTAATGAACTTGTTCTTCTAACAAGCATCCGCATGTTAGCTTTGATTATCTTCCATAATCATAGTTATGAGAACCACTGCTTGAACCATTCAAGAAGCATAACATGTGCTAATCTATCCGAATTAACAATATCCTTATCTTGTTAATTCTATGACTAGGGATATTTAGATATTAACACATTTGCATGCAATAGACATCTCATATCATGAACACTTTCATGATTGCCTTTGCACTGTGTTTATAATATCTAGGACTTCATTTATTAATTTAAGATTTACAAACTCATGTATTTAAACATAGCATTAATAAATGAATGATGCCTTTTATTAAGAATATAAATTCATACATATGAAAAACATCCCTATTACATGGGCTCTAGGGCATACTCTCTAACACCCTTCAGGTTTATTATAGCAGATTACTATACCCGAGTGGAAGTGGGAACACATCACTATGGACTTTGTAATAGGATTGCCTCTCACCAAGAAGCAGCATGATTCCATTTGGGTTATAGTTGATAGGTTGACTAAATCAACATGCTTCATCCCAGTAAGAGCTTACTTTCACTAACCAAACTAGCAGAGATCTATATTAATGAAGTTGTAAGGTTGCATGGCGTTCCTATTTCCATCATCTTTGATAGGGATCCTCGATTCACTGCTAGATTTTAGAAGAAGCTACAGGAAGCCTTGGGAACTCATTTGAATTATGGCACAATCTTCCACCCATAGACAGACCGACAATCAGAGCGAGTGATCCAGGTATTGGAAGATATGCTCCGATGTTGCATTCTAGAGTTTGGAAGTAATTGGGAGAAATACTTGCCACTAGCTGAGTTTGCATACAATAATAGTTATCAGTCCAACATTAAGATGGTGCCATTTCAAGTACTATATGAGAGAAAATGCCGGACTCCCTTGTGTTGGATGGATCTGAGTGAAAACAAGCTGGAAGGACCACATTTAATTAAGGAAACAAAAGTGAAGGTTAAATTAATTAAAAATAACCTTAAAGCTATAGCAGACAGGCAAAAGTCATAAGCAAATTTAAAAAGAAAGGACATTGAATTTAATGTAGGTGACAAAGTATTCCTCAAAGTCTCATCATGGAAGAAGATTCTTCAATTTGGTAAAAAGGGTAAACTCAGTCCAAGATTCATCGATCCATATGAAATTATACAATGAGTTGGACCGATTGCTTACAGGCTGAAACTTCCATTGGAGTTGGAAAGGATCCATAATGTATTCCATGTATCCATGTTAAAAAGATATTGATCCGATCCTTCTCATGTTATCACACCGGAGGACTTGCAACTTCAACCAAATTTGACATATGATGAAGAACCAGTTAGGATCTTAGCCAGAAAAGTCAAACAACTATGAAATAAATGAATTCCATTGGTTAAAGTGTTATGGACTCGTCATAATGTGAAAGAAGCCATGTGGAAAACCAGAGGAAATGATGAGACAGCAATATCCACAACTCTTCTCTTTAGGTAAATTTCGAGAACAAAATTTTTATTAGTGGGGGAGAACTGTAACACCCTAGAAATTTCATCAAACATGCATAGTAGATTTTAGAACATGAACAATAACCCTAGGGAAAGTTTTGGAGAAAACAGGCTAAGATAACTATAAAATATAAAGGTGCATAAAGGTTAAACATGCTCAGGCCAGGATAGTCCTAGGATGGATGACCTAATGGGCAACTTAATCTGATACCATAATATGAAAATAGGTATTAAATGAAATCTAATGGTATAATTTGAAGCCAAATTGAGCTTAAATAGGCCTTTAAATCAAACACAAAAATTTTACCCGATAACGTTGAAAAGTTTGACCACAACTTTTATCAGATCTTAGAGGGGTCTAACAACCTTCAAAAATTATTTTGATGACATAGACATGTTAGGAATCTTCATTTTGATGAAAACTAACAAAAAGTTTGGATTCATAAAAAATGAAGATGAACCTTGTGTGTACAAAAAGGTTAATAGAAGTGTAGTAATGTTTCTAATCTTGTATGTTGATGACATATTACTAATTGGGAATGATATCCCTACATTGCAAAAGACCAAAGATTGGTTAGGGAAATCTTTTTCAATAAAAGATCTAGTCGAAGCTACTTATATCCTTAGAATTAAGATCTATAGGGATAGATCTAAAAGGATAATTTGTTTGAGTCAAAGTACTTATATAGATAAGGTGCTGAATAGGTTCAGTATGCAAAATTCTAAAAGAGGATTTTGCCAATTTGTCATGGCATCACTCTTAGCAAGACTCGGTGTCCTCGGACATCTGATGAACGAGATCGCATGAGTATGATTCCTTATATCTCGGTTATAGGATCTATCATGTATGCCATGTTATGTACTAGACCGGACATTTCATATGCATTGAGCAGGACAAGCAGATACCAATCAGATCCTAATGAAAGTCACTGGACAGTAGTTAAGAATATCCTTAAGTACTTGAGAAGAACTAAGGATGCATTCTTAGTGTATGAAGGATTGGAAGATGAGTTAGTAATAAATAGTTACACAAATGCAAGCTTTCAATCTGACAAAGATGATTATAGATCGCAGTATGGATATGTGTTTTTGTTAAATGGAGATGTCGTTAGTTGAAAAAGTTCTAAACAAAGCACTGTCACTGATTCATGACTTATGTTCATATAATATATCATGTGACAAAGGGATTATAACATGTTCTATGAGATGATAATTGAATTATCGATATTCATATTATTTGGGTAATCGTAATGTCTTGCTAGAGGCTGTTTATGACTTGTGGGCCCATAAAGGAATTGGAGCCATGGCCAATATAATATAAACTTATTGGATCGCACACATAGAATTTGATGAATGGACTAAAGGTTAATTCGGGCATTTCAAATTTTATTTTATGACAAATTAAAATTCAAAATAAATAATTAAATAAATAAATAAATATTAATTAGGATTAATATTGTAATTTTATTTTAAATAAGAAATATAGGCCTAATATTCTCTCTCTCTCTCTCTTAATTAGGGTTATATATATATATATATATATATATATATATATATATATATATATATATATATATATATATATATATATATATATATATATATATATGCATACATATATGTATGTATGTGTATACACACACACACACACACATATATATATATATATATATATACACACGTGCGCGCGCGCACACATATATATATGATTGATAACCCTAACACACACATCTAAGAGGGTGAGCCATCACTTTGAGAAAGTGAATAGATAAATTCATTTTCTATAACCCTAGCCGCCAAATAAGGGAGCTAGCATCCCAAGCGAATCCATTCATCGTGTTCGATTATGGATACCGGTAGAGGATGTTCGTTTCATGTTAGGAAGCACCTGTAAGATATTTTACGCTTCAAGAAGTTAGTAATCGTTACTTTCTCTTCATTGAGTCAATTGGAACGCATGGATCCTGGTGGATTTCATTATTTTTGCTGCATTTTAATTTTTATTTTTCCTATTTCGAAACCTAACAGTTTTGGCTAAGTCCTTTTTGTTCCTCCTTTTGCTAGACAATGGTAGCGATTCCCTTTGTTGTTCGCCATTCTTGTTTGGTTTTGCCAATAACTATTTAAGATATTGGATTATATATAATTTTACTGTAACTTATTTATTTATTCTATTTCAAATGTATATTTTAAAAATAAAAAAAACTAATTTCATATGATTTATTTTAATTTTATATATACACTAAAAATATTTAATAATATAATAATTGATAATTAATAATATAATATTTTAATAAATTATAATAAATATTTTATAAAATTAATATTAATTATTAATATTAAAAAAAATTATGAAAGCTCTAAATGTAAAATTACCCACCCCTAAGTCGGTTGATAATTGTAACGTCCCAAAATTCAGGGATGAACATTGTTAACCGAAATTTAGGTTAATCGAAAAACTGGTCCGAAACTGAACCAAAATTTTAGGTTTATGGTTTTTATTTTAAAAACCGGTGGTTAACCGATCCGAAATCGAAATCGAAAATATATATATATATATATATATATATATTAAATTTTATACTTATATTTTTTAATTTTTGTGTAATTTATAAATATTATGATATATAATTTTATAAAATATATATTTTTAGTAAATAAACATTAAAATTATGTGCATAATTAGCGTTCTATTGTTAGTTTTATATTGAATATTTTTTAATTTTTATAATTAATTATGAAAATTTATTTTTATTATTTTAATGGATATTGTGTTTAATTAGTATTTTTTCATTTTTAAAGCATTTTAACTATTAAAAATAATATTAAAAATTATATCATTTATTAAAATTTTTTAATGGTTAACCGAAATCGATATAGCGGTTAACCGATAGTGATGAATTGGTTTAAGAAAATTATTAATGGACCGATTAACCGGTCCATACTCATCCCTACCAAAATTTCGAGATTGTTAATTGAACCGGAAAATAGACTTATAATGATGATGGAATATATATATATATATATATATATATAGGCTTTTCAATTTATAATTAGTGTTAAAATACACTTTAGTAACAAACAAAAAGTTAATATAAATAGGTGTGTATCAGAAAAGAAAATAATAATAATAATAATAATAATAATAATAATAATAATAATACATCAAGTAATTGGGGGAAGAGAGATGCCTCTAGATAGATTTTTATAAAAAACGAAAAAAAAAGATCGGGAAAAGGGAATAGGGAAGAGATCCCCGCTGATCAATGGCGCCACACCGGATGCCCAACCGCCGACTGCCGCTTGCATTGCCACCGTTCCTTTCATCACCGGCTTCTTCCAGTCATCAGTCTGCCGTCAATGTCATTTTCCCTTCCTCTATTTCCTCTCTTTACCGAATATATTTTTCTCCCTCTCCGATGAGCTTTGATGGTAATCGACGACACAAGCAAAACCGGTGAGATCCCAAAGGCGAGGTGAACATTTTGGTACCCACCGTTCACCCTCAAATGCCGGCAAGAGGTAGATCGAAAATGGGTGTGGCGGACTACTTTGGAGCGAATTTCGGCAACACCGTGGCTTTTTAAGGCGTGTGGTCACCGAAAATGGGACCCTGAGGTTCTGGTCTCCATGGTGGCAGCATCAATGCATCACCGGCGAAGCTCCAGTGACTGTCCGGTGAGCACAAAGATGGACGAAGGTAATTAAATACACTCTCTTAATTCATTACTCTTTACTAATCATTAATTTCTTTTTATTTAATGGGATTTTGATTTTCTGAATGTTGTTGGTGACTATTTGAATCTGCCATTAATTCCACCATATCTGCAGCCTGGCATTCATCGATTTACAGATGGGCCTAACTTTACTTCTGGGGGAGCTGGTGCTCTGGTTGAAACCCATCAAGGAAATAAAGGAAGGGTATAAATGTCATTTCATCTTCCTGAAACTCTTAACTGCTTTTAAGAATCATTGACATAATGATTATTTGTTATGTTAATTAAGTTGTTTGAGCTTTGCTTAATAGGTGGTTGATCTTAAAACACAAGCAATTCAATTCAAGAAAGTGAAAAAGGGGATAAGCAAGCAAACGGGTAATGAAGAGACTAAGAAATTATTATCCAAATCCATTTATTTAATTAGCATTGGAGTCAATGATTATACTGCACCTCTATATAAATCCTTCTCTAAATAAGATTATGTGGGTATGGTCTTAGGCAACTTGACATCCGTCATCAAAGTTAGTGATATTGATCTTTATTTTTATTTTTTTAACATGATATTCATAACTAAGTGAAATTCTTAATTTTATGTTTGATAAACGGTTATTATTTGATAATTTCAGGAGATTTATAAGATTGGAGGAAGGAAATTCGGAATACTAGGAATAGGGGTTACTGAATGTACACCAAGTATTATTATCTTGCTAAGTTGGTGATTGGATTAATGAATTAGTTTGCACTTTTAATTAGTAAAGTGTTTAATAATAAGGATAACAATGAACAGGTGAAGTCATGGTTTAAGCCAATTGAGATATTTCTTTGAGAATTATGCAGACCCAGCTAGAAGGTAGGCTATAAATTTGTAGCTGTATTATTTGAAAAAGAATCCTGAGTAATGCTTGTTCAAAATCGAAGTCATTTTTTTTAGAGAAAACAGAAATTATGATTCAATTTCTTCATAAAAACTATTGCGGTCTAGCCAGAGAAGATGCTGAAATCAATAAAAACTAGTTTTGGGGACAATGAATGTGTCCCTGTATCTCTCCAGATTTTAGAAACTCAACTGAATCTTCTTTATTGCAGATTAAGCCTCTTGTCGGTCCAACAAAAGCAATCATGAAAGTTCACTTTCACACCTACCTGTGGCATGAGTTCTTTCCATGAGGTAATTGCAGGAATCAAGTGTAATTCTTTTTTTTTTTTTTATGGAAATGGTTTTAATAGCATCATTTGCTAATTGCAGCCAATAACAACATGTGTGTTGTCCTTGCTTTGTAGGCCCCTATTATCCTTGTGAGTTCATGTTTTTCACTTGCACTATCATCGACCCACAACCTCATGGATTTTTCTCACTCATTTTTATTTCTATCTTTAATGCAAAGCAATCTGCTGTAGGTATATTTTATGGATGCTCAGATTTGGTACGCTATCTACTCAACAATCTTTGGAGGTATATATGGTGCCTTTCGCTGTCTTGGTGAGGTTGGTAAATCTTCTGTTTGTTTGTATTAGACTTTTCTTGATAGCTTTTGGTGGTATTTCTATGGCAAGTAGTATACTAAGATGTAGACATTCTTAGTAATGAGGAATGTAGTTTGTGATTTGATTGTTGTACTTTTGGGATTTGATCCCTAATTATAATTCTATTTTTATTTGTTTAATAACTTGGTATTGACTGTAACATATTAATGAAATTTACAAATAGCTTTATTTAGTCATATCACTTGATTCCTTCATATTAGAATTATATATTATAAAAGGCTGTTATATTAGAACTGCGGCTAATCATAGGTGGCCTTTCACTATATGAATAATAGGTGATCTGCATGAGGCTAAAACAGCAAAGCAATGTAAATATCGATAAATCATGCATTACTAAGAAATCTGTAAGGCCACATATACCCCATCACCACATAAGATTAAAATTTCCTACTCCTTATATTCTTGAACAATCAAACATTCACTTACATTTTCAAGAATTTTGTTTGAGATGGTTCCAATATATATAGGTCTGATGGTTATTAAAAAATATAATCTTTGGTCATCTGAAGTTTGTGGTTTAGTATAAATAGGCTGCTCATATAGGTAATAAAATCGTGACTTTAAAGATTCATTGAGACAATAATACAAAAAACTTGAAATTATACCTTTAAAGAGTCATGTACGCACTAATACAGACATCTTGAGATTAAATTTAGAGAATAGTAATTATGGGATAAGCCAACAACCTTTGAATCTTTGAATCAATGAACAACTTCCCTGCGGGACAAAGAATATATAACATAATAACAGTATGAAATCCTGGCATTTAATACTTAAATTTGAACAATAGAGAATAGAATTGGGCTGTTTGGCAATCAAAATATGAGTGTAATAGTTTGTAATCAATGCCTTATTTACTTACATAGAATTGAAAATTCTGAGTTGGCCTCATAATTTACAAATTTTTGTCATTATATGGCTGATTAAACACACTGTTTCTAATGCTAGTTGTACTACTAATTGCCTTGCTCCTCTTACTAAGGTCTGACCCATCCTGAGTTATTAAGGAATTATTGCGGAATGGGTCAGTTTTAATAGATTAGCTATTGTTTTGAAAGTCATTTAGCAAGAACAACTTCTGGAAAATATGCCTAACTTTATCTTTGATGATATCAATGTATTGGTCATTATTTTTGGTTTTGGTTTTCGTTGTATGGATGTTAGTCATTGAATTTTTTTTTATTATAATGTAAATTTACCGACGAAAATACACTTACTGTCGCTAAATTTATCTACGGAACTTGTCATTATGTCAAAAGAATACCTATTTCCGTCGGTAAAATTTTCAATGGGAAATATAATTTTGTTTGTAATTTTAACGACAGATTTTGAATTCATTGGTAAATATGGCAAATTACGATATTTTTTCAGTCCGCACCTTCCAATGGAATTACCGACCATCGGAGAAAGATTTCCATCTGTAAATTTACTGACGGAAACTTTTCGTCGGTAAAAGTGCCTACAACCGGTTCTCCAATGCCATTTTCTATCGCTAAATTTCGTCGCTAATTTGATTTCCCTATGAAAATTCTCTCAATTCTGTCGGAAATTTCTATCGGAAAAATAGATTTTTCTTGTAGTGTTTTAATATTCAAGTACTTTGAACATTTTAGGTTTATGTTTGTAGTTTGAACATTACATTGAATTATGTATGGTATCTAATTTTTATATTTTTAAGTACCCTTGTGGTTAACCAAAAAATATTGATTAATCAGACCGAAAAATTAAAATTGACGGATTGATTAACTCATTGTAAACGATTGATTAATGGTTAGTGCTTTAAAAATATCAATCTATATGGACTAATTAATTTTTTAACTCATACACCGATTAATTGATCCATGATCAGCCTTTACTTTTTGTGCGTATATACATACTTTATTAATTTGAATGATATATTATATTTTTTTAGCAAAAGTATGGCTACATGTACTTCTCAATTGTTGTAGTCATTATATTATTTTTGCAACATTTATAAATTTTGTAAGAGACTCTCGACTATATAAAGAAAGAAGTTTAGAAAATTTTCAGAATTTAACATGCCTAAAATTACAGGATTTTAGATGGTATAAATACTTATTTTTTTAATATGGTTATGATTAGGATAGATTGTAATAATTCCTATTGGAAAGAAAGATTCATAGCATGATTACCTAAGTTATTTACAAAAATAGTCAAAACTAAGTTAAAAACAAAATTTAATTGATCGGTACCTTATCTAGATTTATTAAGGCCAAATAATAAATTATATTAATTAATAGTGAAGGATTGTAATTTGTATAGATTTAAAATTAATGGCAAAATTGGACAAGGATAGTCTTATAGGAAGAAGAGAATTAGGTTCCTTCTGCAAGCAATATAGTTATCATCAGATTATATATACCTCCTACCTCTTTTTTTTTTTCTATGATAAAAGGAAAGATTAAAAGAAAATATGTCCCTAGGAAACAAATTACAATAAAAAAGGAATTACAATCAGGAAAAACCCATAAAATAGAAGCCTTATAAGAGTAAAAAACCTAAACAACAAGTTACTAAAAGATATAATAATTTGCTAAAACTGTGGCAAGCAAGAACATTATTCTAAGGATTGTGACGTTAAAAAAAAAATGAATTAATAGTTTAGACATATCAAAAAACTTGAAAAATAAAATCATAAAAATGATGATAAATGATACCTTTAACAATGAAAATGAAATCTCTGACTATTCAGAAAATGATTTAAATATTACACTGAAGTGTTTGAATCAAATAGTAATAATTCTGAATCTTGTGTGTGTTTTGGCCCTTGCCAATGTAATAATGTAATATGCTAAGTAACGAAAAGAAATTTCTATTGGATAGTATGGACAAAATAAATGATCTAGAAGTGAAAAGAATTTTTTAAAATTTTTTGTTAAAAGTAAGATAAATAATAGGAACAAAGGGAAGTAAAGATTTTAGACCGTATAGTTTTAAGGAGATATGTGAATGATTTATTACTCAAAAAGAATCTTTTATATAGGATCTTCAAGAAGAGATTCAATTTTAAAGAAAGCAATAAATATATTAAAGGGAAATGTTCAACGGACAGGCCATAACACACGACATGTCAGCACGTCATGTCATATGTTTGGACTCGCGTGTGTCCAGGCATATGACGTGAAGTGCCATATCAATATTTCGACAAAAATTATTACCATGATCATGTATGAAATTGACCTAATCTAATTCCATGTAAAAAGGATAATGGAAAATTAAAAAAAGGTGCTTCTTCTAGCTTAGTTATTAAAGAATCAAAAGATGAATATATTAATAGTATTTTGAAAATTAATTATAAAAAATGGTATGTAAAATTAGAAACAGTAATCAATGATGTCTTTCATCCACAAACATTAGCTTTAATGGATAGTGGAGGAAACCAAAATTGTATTCAAGTAGGATTAATTCCAACTAATTATTATGAAAAAGACATTAGAAAGGGTAAGTACAACAAATGGTACTAAACTAATAATTAATTAAAAATGGCCTAAAGTAAAAAATTGTAATAAGGGATATTTTTATAAAACTCAATTAATTTTAGTAAAATATTTGAATTCAAGAGTTATTCTAGGAAGCCCTTTTATTACTGTGTTTATACTTTTCAAGTTTGTGACAATGGAAGTTTAATTAAAATTTTAGATAAAAAATTCTTGTTGAATTTTCTTTTCATTTAGTCTCTAGCGACATTAGCCAATTAATAAAATTTTCAAGAAGTTAATTTGATTTAAAATAAACAAAATCAGGTTAAGTTTTTAATAAACAAAATAAAAGATACAATGATAGAAATATAACTAGAAAATCCTAAGATTAAACAAAGAATAAAAGAAATTGAAGAAATGTTTGCTAAAGAAATTTGTGCACCAACACCTAATATCTTTTGGAATAAAAAACAACATATAGTAAGTTTATCCACCATTAAGGATTTTGATGAAAAGAAAGAAGAATTAGAAAAAATAAGGTCTAAAAAATAAAGGATTAATTTATGACTCTAAGTCTACATGGTCTTATTAAACTTTTTATGTTATAAATGCAGCAAAAATAAAGAGAGTGGCACCTCGATTGGTAATTAATTATAAACTGTTAAATAATGTTTTCAATGAATTAGATATCCTATACCTAATAAAAGAGGTTTATTAAAGAAACTTTATAATTTAAAAATATTTTCTAAATTTGATATGAAATCAAGATTTTGGCAAATCCAAATTAGTGAAGAAGATAAATTTAAAAAATGATTTAATGTGCCTTTTGGTCATTATGAACAGAACGTTATATTTTTGGTTTAAAAAAATTATCCTTTAGAATTTCAAAATATTATGAGCGATATTTTAAAACCTAAAAATGGATATTCAATAGTTTATATTGTTGATGTACTAATATTTTCAAAATCTATAGATCAATACATAAAGCATTTAAAAAGATTTTTTTATGTCATTCATTCTAATGGATTGGTAGTTTCTGCTACTAAAATGAAAATTTTCCAAACAAAAATAAGGTTTTTAGGACATGACATAGATCAAGGACTATAAGGCCAATTAGTAGAAGTTTAAAATTTACTAGTAAATTTTCAGATGAAATTAAAGATAAAAAAATATTACAAATATTTTTAGAATGTTTAAATTATATTTATGATTTTTTCAAGATTTAGGAAAGATATGTAAACTCTTATATAATAGATTGAAGAAGTCTAAGCCTTGGACAAAAGAACATACCAAGACATTTAGCCAAATTAAAGAAAAAATCAAGAGTTTTCCTTGTCTAAGTATTCCACATCCAGAGGCTTTTTTAATAGTAGAAACAAATGTTAGTGATATAGGATATGGAGAGATTTTTAAGCAAAGGAAACAGAAAAAAAAAAATAGTTCGATATTATTCAAGTTATTGGAATTCTATCCAAGCAAATTATTCCATTATTAAAAAAGAAATTTTGAGCATTGTTTTATGCATAAAAAAATTTCAAGATTATTTATACATAAAAAATTTATTAAAAATTGATTGTTTGCCATCAAAACATATTTTGAAAAAAAAAATGTTAAAAATTTGATTTCTAAATAGATTTTCGTTAGATGGCATGTTTTATTGAGCAATTTTAGAATTTATTAAATGAAAAACATTATAGCTTATGAGACTTTCTTTTCCGTGAATTTTTATAAAGAAAATGAATTCTATTAGAAGGATCAAAAGAAAGTTCTAATAAAAATTTCTCACATAATTACATCAACTACTTAAATCAAATAGTGTTATGCTGTTTGTATCGATCTCATATAATTACTTGCCAACATGAAGCTGTGAACCCTTTGGGCTTATGAAAAGCCATTATAGTTGTTTACTTACAAATGAACCATTTAGGAGAGTGAATCTTTCATATGAATGCTTGGTCAGCGAAGATAAGTATGTAGATGACTGATTACCTACGTAACTTTTACGTGTTGAAAACTATGCTTACACCATAGATTTTTCTTGTACTGTTTTAATATTCAAGTGCTTTGAACATTTTAGGTTTATGTTTGTAGTTTGAACATTACATTGAATTATGTATGGTATCTAATATATATCATAAATAGTTTAGAACTTTACTATTTTCTATAGAGTGTGAGTATGTGGTTTGGGTTCGGTTCATTCCAGCATTTTAGATGGTATAAAGACTTATTTTTTTTGATATGGTTATGATTAGGATATATTGTAATAATTCCTATTGGAAAGAAAGATTCATAGCATGATTACCTAAATTATTTACAAAAATAGTCAAAACTAAGTTAAAAACAAAATTTAATTGATCGGTACCTTATCTAGATTTATTAAGACCAAATGATAAATTATATTAATTAATAGTGAAGGATTGCAATTTGTATAGATTTAAAATTGATGGCAAAATTGGAAAAGGATAGTCTTATAGGAAGAAAAGAATTAGGTTCCTTCTGCAAGCAATATAGTTATCATCCGATTATATATACCTCCTTCCTCTTCTTTTTCTATGAAAAAAGGAAAGATTAAAAGAAAAATATGTCCCTAAGAAACAAATCACAATCAAAAAGGAGTTACAATCAGGAAAAACCCATAAAACAAAAGCCTTATAAGAGTAAAAAAAAAACCCAAACAACAAGTTAATAAAAGAGATAGTAATTTGCTATAACTGTGCCAAGCAAGAACATTATTCTAAGGATTGTGGCGTTAAAAAAATAAATTAATAGTTTAGACATATCAGAAAACTTGAAAAATAAAATAATAAAAAATATGATAAATGATACCTCTAACAATGAAAATGAAATCTCTGACTATTCGAAAAATTATTTAAATATTACAGTGAAGAGTTTGAATCAAATAGTAATAATTCTGAATCTTGTGTGTGTTTTGGCCCTTGCCAATGTAATAATGTAATATGCTAAGTAACGAAAAGAAATTTCTATTGGATAGTATGGACAAAATAAATGATCTAGAAGTGAAAAGAATTTTTTAAAATTTTTTGTTAAAAGTAAGATAAATAATAGGAACAAAGGGAAATAAAGACTTTAGACCGTATAGTTTTAAGGAGATATGTGAATGATTTATTACTCAAAAAGAATCTTTTATATAGGATCTTCAAGAAGAGATTCAATTTTAAAGAAAGCAATAAATATATTAAAGGGGAATGTTCAAACAATCGAAGAAGAAAATTTTAAAAACAATTTAAGTAACCTAGTTGAGTCAATTTTACCTATGCTTAATGGATTTACGTTTAATCGTCTAAAAATAATTAACTTATTTTTCGTGACTTAAATGTCACTGAACTTATTATATTTTTGTAAAAAAGTTATCTTGATCGATTTTCGATGATAATTCTTATCAAAATACTGACGTGACATGCCACATCATATCATTGGATATAAGTGGCATGACACGTCAATAGTCACATTATCGGAGTGGCTATATCATACGATATGTCAGCACGTTATATTATATTATTGGACATACGTGTGTTTAATCATATAACGTGACGTGTCATGTCAATATTTTGACAAAAATTATTGCCATGATCATGGATAAAATTGATCCAATCTAATTCCATGTAAAAAGGATATTGGAAAATTTAAAAAAAAAAAAAGATGCTTCTTCTAGCTTAGTTATTAAAGAATCAAAAGATGAATATATTAACAGTATTTTGAAAATTAATTATAAAAAATGGTATGTAAAATTGGAAATAGTAATTAATGATGACTTTCATCCACAAATATTAGCTTTAATTGATAGTGGAGGAAACAATAATTGATGGTGGAGGAAACAAAAATTGTATTCAAGAAGGATTAATTTCAACTAATTAGTATGAAAAGACGTTGGAAAGTGTAGGTACAACAAATGGTACTAAACTAATAATTAATTAAAAATGGCCTAAAGTCAAAATTTGTAATAAGGGATATTTTTATAAATCTCAATTAATTTTAGTAAAAAATTTGAATTCCAGAGTTATTCTAGGAAGCCCTTTTTATTACTGTGTTTTATAATTTTCAAGTTTGTGACAATGGAAGTTTATAAGAAATTTTAGATAAAAAATTCTTGTTGAATTTTCTTTTCTTTTAGTCTCTAGCGACATTAGCCAATTAATAAAATAATAATATTCAAGAAGTTAATTTGATTTAAAATAAACAAAATCAGGTTAAGTTTTTTTTTTTAAAAAAATGGTAGATAAAATGATAGAAATATAACTAGAAAATGCTAAGATTAAACAAAGAATAAAAGAAATTGAAGAAATGTTTGCTAAAGACATTTGTGCACCAACACCTAATATCTTTTGGAATAAAAAACAACATATAGTAAGTTTATCCTACATCAAGGATTTTGATGAAAAGAAAGAAGAATTAGAAAAAATTTGTAGAAAAGAAATACAAGGTCTAAAAAATAAAGGATTAATTTATGACTAAGTCTGCATGGTCTTATTAAACTTTTTATGTTATGAACGCAGCAAAAATAAAGAGAGTAGCACCTCGATTGGTAATTAATTATAAACTGTTAAATAATGTTTTCAATGAATTCGACAAATTAAAGAAAAAATCTTGGACAAAAGAACATACTAAGATATTTAGACAAATTAAAGAAAAAATCAAGAGTTTTCCTTGTCTAAGTATTCCACATCCAGAGGCTTTTTTAATAGTAAAAACAAATGCTAGTCATATAGGATATAGAGAGATTTTTAAGCAAAGGAAACAGAAAAATAAAAAAGAATTAGTTCGATATTATTCATGGTATTGGAATTCTATCCAAGCAAATTATTTCAACATGAAGCTGTGAAGCCTTTGGGCTTATGAAAAGCCATTATAGTTGTTTACTTACCAATGAACCATTTAGGAGAGTGAATCTTTCACATGAATGCTTGGTCAGCGAAGATAAGTATGCAGATGACTGATTACCTACGTAACTTTTATGTGTTGAAAACTATGCTGCTTACACCCTAAATGTTTTTTAAGGAAGCCTAAATTTCCTTAGTTTGGACATGATTCTATGTGTGCACTATGCTAATAAACATAAAATTCATTTTTCTTATCTTTACTGTCATGCAAATTAAATTTGTTGCAGCTAATTAAATTTGTGGCAACTGTAGAATTTTTAACATGGACTCAATTTGATATTAAGGACCTGAATCTATAATCTATATCACCATATTATTGCATTGCTCTTGGAACTTTATTCCTCGACTCCAAAGTGGAGTCGAAATACAATGAAATAAAATCCATGAACAGCATCCCTATTCGTTTATGGGTTTCTGGCAGAAAAATATGTTCTTTGGCCAATTGTAACACCATTGATTAAAAATTGGAGTTACAGAACAAAAGCATGTAGTGTAGCACTCAAGTAAACGATGTTACGACCACATTTTGCACAAAAAACCACCGTGGCTGGTCTATATTCCCTATGGTATTATCAAGAAGCAGCTGCAAATATTTGTGGCCGCCAATCACCTTTTTGTGCACTAAGCAGACCTTCTTGGTCTTTGGAGAAGGTTAGATGAACTTTCCATTTTAGAGACTTCAATAGGTTTTCAACTTCCCCAATCGTGCTAGACTCATCACGAACTATCAGTGTGCCTCCAGGTCTCACTATCCTATCAACCTCTGCCATAACAGGAGCAAGTTTGCACCTACAAATAAATAAGTTTCTTAGGGTCATCGAGATGATCAAGATATGGAATGGTGGTAATATAAGAAACATATATCATATTACCTTTTCTTTAGCATTGAGAAAAGATTATCAGAATGAAGAAGATCATAACTTCGGGGGTAAGTGTTGAACGATTCACACCAATCATGGTATATACCGAAAAGGCCTCTCTCATATATTACAGGGAGTGTATCTGGGGAATTTGTGGTCACTACATTTAAGACCCATACCTTAAGGTCAACTAAAGCTGCTGCAAACCTGGATGCACAAAGAGGGCAGCTTTTATGTAAACATTGTGTCCTACGATTATGCTAAAAACATAACATGCAATATTTATGTGATTACTTATGCTTACCCTCCATAAACAGATCTCATGTCCATAACATTTCTCACATTTGACCAATTGATCCCTAATCCCTTCATGTATGAATTATGTACCACATGTTGCCAATGTTCATAATCTGTGGAAAAATCTTGAGGAGCTGGTTTGCCATAGATACCCATCTGAGAGTTATTTAGCCAGTAGGGTGGTGTTTGAATCCTCTGCGGCCAATCCTCTGGCCACCGACTCCCTCTCTCTTTTTTTGCAACTGGCACTCGATGCATGCATGCCTGAAGAGGCACATACCTGAAAAATATACATCAATGGAAATGAAATTTATTATTGAGTAATAAATTATGGAATCAAGATGTAGAGAACATACCACGCAGCATTTGGATCATCATTATTCTCACACATTGGAGGACTATTTTTCTTTCTTCCGTCATAGCAAGCATTGGAAACAGGTTTGCGGTAGATGGCAGCACCAATAGAATTAAGTTTGTCCTTCTTGATTGTCACAAGGTCCCAACACATGGACGCTGTTAATGCAGACATTGCTGGAAACAGAAAGATATAGCGGCAAGTCAGAAATAAGTGTTTCTCCTCATTTTAAGAGAAGAAACCATTAGTTTAAATCTGTTTAGATGACTCTTGCCTTTCCATATTTCAACATCTTCTTCATTCTTTTGATAAACAGGTGTTGCTGACCAAACAAAATACCCTCCGGGTCGCAACAATCGATTCAATTCCAAAAGTAGCAGTCCGTCTGAACAATTTGATGATGAAAATTAAGCAAGCAAAAAAATTATCAAAATTGCATCAATTAGTACATTTGCACATATCTTTAGATGAAAAAGAATGGGAGAAAAGAGTTATGACCGTCATTGTGCCAAGGCACTCTACATCGCGCGCAATGGAGGAGATCAAAGACCCTGCTTGGAAATGGAAGACGCTGGGATCCCATAACAGCTGATATTGCTGGTATTCCTCTTTCAAGGGCAAATTGAACTTGTGCTTCATGCTCATCTTTTGGTGCAAAAGACATCGTTAGCACTTCTTTTTCAAAAAGGTGACCGCCAAAGCTGGCAACACCACATCCCACATCTAAAATAACTCTTGTATGCTTCCCCCATTTAATATTAGGAACTGCCTGCAACCATTATGAAATACAAACTTGAGACCCTATGGTTAACTCATTATCATTAAATAATTAACTAAAGTCGAACATTTATTACCTGTTGAAGGAACTCAATGTAGTGAGTAGCTCCATGAATGAATTGTGTGCCACCACCAGGGAAAGTCAAGAACTCTCCTGTCACCTTAACCCAATTTTGGTGTCCCTTCACCTCTGCTAATTTCGTATGTGGTACATTATGATACCATATCTGCCATATCAAAATTCCAAGACGAATTTGTTTTATTATGTGAATTATCAAACATATCTTAAGCATTCTAATCAAGAATTTTTCGCAAAGTTCGTACCTTATCACGGCTCGCAGGCCAAGCGATGGGTCTTTTGTATCCAAAAGGGGTTTGAACCAAACAAGTAGGAGCTTCCTCAGGACAATGCCTTTCTCTATGCTGAAAATGTCTTGTAGTTTTTAACTTTTTTAATGCCTTCTCATTGTCCAAACAAGGTATATAATCAGGACCTGCTGTTACATTACAAAGTTCCCATTGATATCCTTTATCGTCTCTGTCTTCTTTTCTTCTCTCTTTTTCATTCTCTGATTCTGTTGCTTGAGTTGACCATGTTTTTTTTGACTCCTTCGATTCTTTCGGTATCCCTGTATTAGTTCCACTACTTATGAGTGATGCCTCAGCATTGGATTTATTTTCTATTATTGTTTCCTGTTTCATTTCTTGATTTGAAATTGTGTTCTCGCCTTGAGATTCTTGATGGCTTTTCTGATTTTCCATTTTTATTTTTAAGATGTCAGCTCCTTTCTCAGATTTTTTATCCTCATTTTGCTTATTTCCAGGGGACGTTTGATCATCATATTGGTGATTTTGTTGTTGGTGCATCTGTTGTTCATCCTGTTGTTGTTGTTGTTGCTGATGTTGTTGTTGTTGTTGCCGCTCATCTTGTTGTCTATCATTGTGTTGCTGTTGGTGGTGTTGTTTCTCTTGTTTTTGATGTTGTTGTTGTTCTTGTTGCTGCTGTTTCACTCTTTCGCGGTTATCTTCTTCGGACACTTCATTTAAAGGTTCATGAGTCATAGCCTGAACTCCAGCGTCTTCTTTTCGCTGTTGTTCTTGTTGCTCTTCGTATGATTTCACATTCTGACTTTCCTCATTGCTTTCTGTTGTATTTTCAGTTTCTTGCTTCTTCTCCTTTTGAATTTTGCCTTCTTCATGATTTGCATTCGCTTCTTGGTTCAATGAATCCAGAGAAGATTTACTGCTATCTACATTTTCTTGGTGTTCCCCACCTTCGCCATTTTCATAATTTTCTTGGGAAGTTTTTTCAACTACCTGATGTTGAGTGATTGTGCTTGCTTCAGAAATTTGAGAATTTTCTTTATTACCCTTGAACACTGCGTTACTATCTTGTTTGCTTCCATTAGTATCATTCTGCTCATTCAGGTTAACATTTTTAGGATCATCGGATTTAATAGCATCAGCAGGAAGATCGCCAGGATTGTCTTCAAAAACCGGTTGAACCTTTTTATTCTCAGTGGGCTCGTTTTCAACATTCTCTGTGGTGGATACGGTGGTGTTTGCACTTTTACTAGTTGTGGCCTGGCTAATGTGAGTGGTGGTTTGTGGTGGGACAATAGAGTTTGAGGTTAGCATCCATACACCTACTATGCATACTGCTATAAATGCTATTGCAGTTATTGTTGATGTGTGTGAAGATCCTGAACTGCTTCTTTTATTGTTTCTTGATCTTCCTAGAGGCATTTTTTTTTTTCAAAGAAAAAAAATGTAAATATTTTGCTTTCCAATCGCGGAAGTTATGTAATAAGGATGTGAGATTCATCAAAATTGAAAAACAAAGCAGATCATAAAAAACATAAAAACAAGAGGAGAGGTTTTAGTTGTTCTTGTGGTGGAAGATTATCGAATAATAAAGAATATTAAGACAACCAAATTAAACTTTTCAATGTTGAACTGCTCAAAGATCCTAAGGAGACGGAGAAGGAAATTTGTTATGTCAACTATTATATTTTCCAATTAACAGGAATATATATATATATATATATATATATATATATATATATATATATATATATATATATATATATATATATATTGTTGCAATAAGTATTTAAATTTTCTACATAATAAATGGGACGAAATGTCTTTATTTTGTTTTATAATTATTTTCTTTTGTCACAATAAAAAAAATAAGAAAAAATGTAAAACTCCGAATTTAACTAATTATTTTGATATTTTGATCAGTGGGTTCAGTAAATGTTAAAATAAATAAAATAATGGATAAATAAAACTAGATATTTTGTAAAGTAAATTAAAAATAAGAAGTTTTTCATTATTGAGTTTGTAGGATAAAAATATTTGATACTTATTGTTATGGATTAATATCGGTCATTGTAATTGAACTTATACTTAATAGCGCAAAAGTTACTAAATAATTTTTTATATCGAAACTTTTGCATTATTTTATGCAAAAGTCATGATGACCAGTTTCTAGTTAAGACTATCTTCGAAATACTAATGTGGCACGCTACATCATCTATTTATCCACATATGATATGTCACGTTATCAGCTATTTATATATACATGACATGCCACATCAGCTATTTTTGCATACATAGTATGTCACGTTAGTTTGCTTATGCACGTATGGCATGCCATGTTAACACTCCGGCATCAATCTTCACTGAAAATTGTTATGATGATTTTTGCGTAAATTATGCTGAATTCAATGACAATTTTGATACAAAAATTTATTTAGTTATTTTTATAATATTAAGTATAAATTCAATAATTATGAATGAAATAAACCTTTATTGTTATAGATATTATCTAAATTTGTCTTATTTGAAAGAAATGTCTGGATAAGGACCAAGTGGGCATTGTTTTAGTAAATTTAAGTTATAATCAAATCGAGAAGGAATTTATTAATCTAATTGATAAAGGATTAAGCTAATAAACTAGTGATTTATATTAATTACTTAGGCGTGAATTTTTATGGTATAACCAAGTGTACATAGTTAGTGCAAAAGTGGGCATTTATATAGGTTAAGTGGAAAAAGACAATTCAATTTTCATCAGCTTCTTCTCTTCTTTCTTACTGAAACTGAGATCTTTTCCTTTCCAAAGACTAGAAATATCTTTAGTTAAATTCAAGCCAAAATCCTAATCACTCCGAGGGGAAATTCAAGTAAGTTCAAAGAATAATTCAAGAGAGGTTTTAGATGAGTTGAATAATCAAATAATTGAAGAAAAGAAAGGAAGAAAGATGGCCGCAAAGAGAGGAGAGGGGAGTGCATTCAAGTCTAATTTTTAAAGATTTAAGGGAAAAACTTAAGGTAAAGGCTTGAACTAACTATCTTATGTAATTTTCTTGGGATTAAATGATGAATGAAGTTAATTTAATTTCATGAATTGATTATTAATATTCACGCGCTGCTGAACAAAATGGGGAGAGGGTTGTTTCGTTAATTGCTTTAACATGGACTCTAAGCCAATTTGATGAAATCAGCAGGAATGGGATATTGATTTTGTGAGAAACAGTCCTTGGATTGTTGTTGGATAGGCCACGATTGGTAGGGAATTTGGTTAATTAATTTGTTTATATGTTCATGTTACATGCTATTCAAAATAATATATGGAACTGATAATTATTTGATTTGGTTGAATTTGATGAATTAATTTCCTCCTAGAAGTTCACGGTCGCAAGGAGTGTAAGGTGCGCAAATCATGTTTCTTAAATTTTTATTTATGTTTTCTTCCTTTTTTTTTAAAAAAAAACTTATTTTATTTATGTTAAATAGTGAGAATTGATGATTTTAATTAGATGGTATTGATGAATGAATAAGTATTTATCTTAAGAATTAATTAATTGCTAACATTGTTGAAATTGAATTTACCCTTTTGTTAATTATGCTCTCGGGTTCAAGGCGACACTGTACAAAAGAAAGTATGACACATTCTATAGTCTTCAAAATAACATGAAATTAGTCTCTATCTAACTTATAGACCTACATATTTCAGGGATACCACTAAACTCGAATCTAACTCTAAGTTGTTCCAAAATGGACCAAGTGTTAAAAACTGTCAAATAAATAATAACAAACATGCTAAAGAAATGAATGCAATTTGGTAGAAAATTAAATCAAGGGAACGCCAATTAAAGACCAAAGACCGTCTACCCTTTTTTCCTCTTGCTCTCGTAGCAAGTTTTTCCTCTTGCTATCGTAGTAAGGTTTTTCGTATGCTTTTTCTCTTTATGTTTTTATCCTTCTGATTTTTATGGCATCTACGTTAGATACTGATGCCATTACAGTTAGGTGTGAGAAAGTTACATTAGAAGACGATAAGGAGGAGGGTTTCGCGCTGGATGATGAAGATTTTATTGACGAGAAGAAGGATATATCATTGTGTCTTATTGGCAAAGTTATTTCTAATAGGTCTATTAATGTAGCAGCATTCAAGGCTACAATGGCTGAGGCTTGGCAACCTGGCAAAGGGATTGAGATTCAGGAGTTGTCCCCAAAGCTTTTTAGATTTCAATTTTTTTACAAAATAGATATGAATATGGTGCTCATTGATGGTCCTTGGTCCTTTGAACAAAAGTTGCTTGTTTTAAGGAGAATGGAGATTGGATTTCAACCGGAGAATCTAGAGTTGTATGCAGTAGATTTTTGGGTGCAATGTTATAATCTGCCTATTGGTTTTTGGACGGAACACATTGGTCGAAATATAAGGAATCAATTAGGTTCTTTTTTGAGGATTGATCCAAATAGTCTTGATGGTATCTGGAAGACTTTTGTTGGGACCGCCAAACATCCCCTCAACTCTACATTAGTATGATATTGTCTACTTTGAGCCAAGCCTGCATGAATTTATTTTTGGGTACATCCCAAAAGGCCTCATACTAATGGAGTTAGGTGGACATACTTATATTCAAGGTGTTTCTCCCTTAATTTTCCAATGTGGGATGTGGGACTTGGGTTGTACCCCAAAAATCCTCCCCTCAAACCAAGGATCACACAACACGTGGCCCCTCCTCCAGCTATAATCCACTGATTCGTCAAATTATTTTGCACCGCCGTTCTCAACCAACAGGACACGCCGTCTGGCCACCACAATACCAGGAAGACTTTCGACACAAGGCACCTATCACGAATCTCCAATCGCGAGGATGTATCGAGGGCCTCCCACAGCTTATGTCCTCCACTCGAGGGATAATCTATTTGATCCATCAAATCATCTTGCACCGCCGTTCTTAACCAACGGGACACGCCACCTAGCCACCATAATACCAAGAAGACTTTCGACACAAGACACCAAACACGAATCTCCAATCACACGAACAAATCAAGGACCCTCCCACACAACGTAGTCCACCATTGGCTCCATCTTTGAACCAGGCTCTGATACCAATTGTTGGGGAGAAAATAGGCTAAATCACACATGAATAAGATCAAAACAAACAAGAAAATAGCAAGAAGAAAACAAGGATTTAACGAGGTTCGGCCAACAATACCTATGTCCTCAGTGGCGGCTATTTTTTATTCTAGAGAATATTGATTCTCCAACCTTTTTATAGTGGCACACCAAACTAGTTTACATCATTGGTATTTATACATAACCTACCAGGTACACAATTACATAATTGCCCTGTACCTTAAATGTGTACACATGTTTTCCTAAACCCACTAGAATTCCAGCCACACACGCACGCCACTTAGACAGATTACTCCAGCTATCCAATCGAACAGTCTAGCCCTCTCAAGCATCTAACTCTCTCGAGTGTCTTATTCTACTCGAGCATCCTACTCCTTCCTTGATTCCTGCTTTTTCCAAGCATCTCGCTCCTTCGGACATCCTTGTCCGACTATACATACTCCATATGTTCCTCTGATCGAATTCTCCTTAGCAAACACTCTTTGCTCTGCTTCTATCATCTGTTGGTCGGCCGGTATATGAGCCATTCCTAACAAATCTCCGCCTTGGCGAATATTAAGCCCCTTTAGAGATTCAACCATGGACTTTCTCACATACTTAAGTGGGTTGGGCCACCATGCTTTCTAGCAACTACAAACATTCAACAAGTCCAAATAATGCATGAACTTGTTAGTAGTCACTGGCTTCGTTAACATATCAGTTGCATTCTCACTAGTGTGCACCTTCTACAATAGAATCTCACTAGATGCAACCAATTCACTTGGTTCTTAGCCAAGTAAATAGCACTTTGACTATCACAATTCAACTGGACTCCACCTTGTTGAACGCCCAGTTCCTTCACTAGCCCCAAAAGCCATAATACTTTTTTAGCAGCTTCAGCTACTGCCATGTACTCGACTTCAGTTGTGGACAATGCTACTATAGATTGAACCATTGATCTCCAACATATAGGTCCTCCACCAAGAGTAAACACATACCCGATCGTCGACCTCCTATCATCCAAGTCTCCAACGTAATCTGAATCCACAAATCCGACTATAGAAAGACCATTCTGCTGATTCCTAAATATTATTCCATGCTCGATCGTCCATTTTAGATACCTAAAAAACCACTTGACTGCTTCCCAATGTTGCCTTCCTGGTTCAGACATATACTTGCAAACCTAACCGCCCACTTGAGCTACATCCGATCGGGTACATACCATTGCGTACATTAAGCAACCGACTGCACTGGCATATGGCACCTTTGCCATGTCCTCATTTTCTTTATCTATTTTAAGGCACTGATCGAATGAAAGCTTAAAGTGATTCACCAATGAAGTGCTTATAGGCTTATCTTTTCTCATCCCAAACCTGTCTAACACTTTCTTAACATAACCCTGTTGCAATAACAACAGTTTCCTTAAGCCTCTATCCCTATGAATCTCCATTCCAAGAATCTTCTTGGCTGCTCCTAAGTCTTTCATCTCAAATTTCTGGCTTAACAAATCTTTCAAACCAAGAATATCTTGCATGCTCTTTGCAGCAATCAACATATAGTAGCAGAAAAACAAAAGTCCTATCATTTAGGCTCTTAACATAAACATAACAATCATACTCACATCGCTTGTAGCCGATTTGAATAATAAAGGAGTCGAATCGCTTGTACCACTGTCTAGGAGACTGTTTCAATCCATATAGTGATTTCTTTAACCTGTAGACTGGGTTCTCATGTTCAGGTTGAGTGAACCCTTCCGACTGCTGCATATAAATTTGCTCCTCCAAATCCCCATGCAAGAAAATAGTTTTAACATCCATCTGCTCTAAATGCAAATCCTAGCTAGTTACTAATGCAAGCACTGCCCTGGTTGAAGTGTGGCTGACCATCGGAGAAAAAATTTCCTCATAATATATCCCTTTCTGCTGAGCAAAACCCTTTGCTACCAATCGAGCCTTGAACTTTTCCCTTTTTTCTAATAATACTAGTTTCCTTTTGTACACCCACTTGCATACAATAGCCTTCTTCCCCTCTGAAAGCCGAACGAGCTCCCAAGTTTTGTTTTTATTCAATGATTCAATCTCCTCAACCATTGCACCCATCCATTTTTCTTTCTCTTGGCTTGTAATAGCTCATTGAAAGGTAGTTGGATCATTACTACTAACTAACAGTGCAAAAGAGACCATGTCTTCAAAACTAAACCTAGTCAGAGGTCTTACATTTGTGCATCTCTCTCTATCTTGGGCTAGATTGTAATCCTGTTGATCGTTTGGATCTAAACCCTCAGACACTGAACGTGAGCTATTGTTTCGATCGGCCACAACATCTTCATTCCGCTTGGTTTCCATGGGATACAATCCTAGTTCCAACTGTACCATTTTCGAAATAGAGCTCTCTCTTAGCACCTTATCTTGAATCAGCTATAACATAGACTGCTCATCAAATACAACATCTCGACTAAGCACCATCTTTTTTTCATTCGAATCCCAAAACTTATACCCTTTCACACCCTTCTTATATCCCAGAAAGATGCACCTCTTGGACTTAGGATCTAATTTTGACCTTTCATCACCAGGTGTGTGCACATAGGTGATAATAGTGATTTATATAGTGTTTTTAGTATGTTTTTAGGTGTTTAATTAGGTTAATTTTGTGTTAATTAGGTTAGATTTGAGTTTAATTGGTTAATGTTGTGTTTTTGGAGTTAATTATAAATTTTGGTGTTTTTCAGGGTTAATTTACAAGAAAAAGGACTTAATTGCAAAGAAGAAAAGATTGGGGCCAAAACTGCAAATATGAGAAATTTACGCGAGAAAGTAAGCGTCCAGTCTATAAGGTTTTCACGTGACCATGTGAATTATACAAAGAGAACTATACATGGCCACGTGAAGGAGCAAAGCTTGAAGATCCTTGGCCACGCTAAGAAGACATGTGACCACGTGTAGCACAAGGCTAGTCCACACGTGACCACGTGTGAGGAAGGCTTAATGGGACACGTGACCACATGTAAAAATGCAATGGGAAAGGCGTGGCCACGTGCTGAAGACTCCCACTTCGCGAAGGATTTTCTCAGGCTTCCTGATTTAACAGAGTTTGCTTCCTATTTGATTTTGGAGTTTGAGAAGGGATCCACGATATCTTTGGCCTATAAATAGTAGTCTGAAACACAAGAGAGGAGGGGAGGAAAAACTCCAATCTTAGAATTAAGCTTATTTTACATTGTTTTTTTGTTTTTATTTTTCTTTTCAACTTTATTTTAGTTTTTAAATATGTTTAGGAAGTAGTTTTTCTTCTTTTGCTAATGGATTCTTGAAAACTTATATTTTCATTGTTATGACTTTATTTTGAGCTTAATTTCAATATCGGTTGGTTATTTCTTGGTTTTAAGCATATTCTTATCTTTGATTGTGTTGAGATTAATTGTTGGTTTATTGAATAAATAACTAAAAATTTGTTTTAACATAGTTAATGATTTGCATGTTCTTGGGTTAACTCTTTAATATTTATACATGATTATTATCCAAAATATGAGATAATTATGTGTTAATTTTATTGGTTAATACTAAGAGAGGAAGAACTAAGAATAGGTGAAAGTTAAATCTCTTGAAAAAGGCTTTAATAGACATCTAGGAGGATTAATTTAGACTTTTATGCTAAGTGTTGAATTGTTCTGAATAAGGAAATTTTAATGCTTGGAATGATAATCTTGAGTAAAGTTATCTGGTTTTATTTATCTGAATTCTTCATAATCACTGTGTTTCTATTGAATTTAAGTCATTACAATGAAAGTTAAGGTGGATAGTTTCTTTAGCAAGAGAATTCCAGTTATTGCTTTATTTTTAATTCATGTTTTAGCTTTTGTTTTGTTTGTTTGTTTATTTTGTTTAATTTTTGCTTTTAAATCAAAAACATTTGGGAAACAATCTCGGATTAATTTAATACATACATAGATATTATTCTTAGCAATTCATGTTCTCTTGGGTACGATATTTAGGGTCTTAATCTATATTTTCCTATATCACTAGCTGATCTAGTACACTTGCTAGACACCGGTCAATAGGCAGGGCATCCAAAAATGCATAAGTGTTCAAACTCAATCGCATGACCTGTCCATACTTCCTTTATAACCTTTCCACCCAATGATGCATGTGGGGATCTATTAATGAGATAGCATGCCATATTCACAGCCTCTGCCCAGAAGCTTTTTGGAAGACCGGCATTCAGTCTCAAGCATCTTGCTCGTTCAGTTAAGGACCTATTCATTCATTCGGCCACACCATTCTACTGCAGTGTCTTCCTCACTGAAAAATGCATCTGAATCCCATGCTCCTCACAAAACTTCTAAAACTGTGAATCATTATACTCCATGCCATTATCCAACCTCAAATACTTGATCTTTCGACCCGTTTGGTTCTCCACCTCAGCCTTCCATAGCTTAAACTTGGCCTAGACTTCCGATTTCTACCTTAAGAAATACACCCAGACCTCTTCAAGAAATACACCTAGACCTTCCTCGAAAAATCATCAATAGACGTGACATAGTATGAGATCCTCCCTATGACTTCTCCCTCATAGGACCCCACACATCCGAATGTATATAGTCGAGAATCCCTTAGGTTTTATGCTGGTCGATCGCAAAATCGACTTTTGTTTGCTTTCCAATAATACAAAACTTACAAAACTCGAGCTTACAGCTTTTAACCCATTGCAATAAATTTCTCTTATGCAATTCCATCATCCCTCATTCACTAAGATGACCAAGATGTATATGCCAGAGCTTTGTATTGTCATCATATGACTTCACCGAGTGAACTCCACCTACAACTGTACTTCTTAAAAGCTTGTGGATATTTCCTGTAGTGAGCTTTCCTTTCATCACCGTTAGTGCTCCTTTTATAATTCTAATGGTTTCCCTATCCTCATCTGCTTTGGGAATGAAACCATTCTTATGTAAAGTACCCAAGGAAATTAGATTCTTCTTCAAATCTAGTATGTGCTAAACCTCACATAGTGTCTAAACGGTCCCATCATACATTCTCACTCTGACTTCACCTATTCCTACAATATTGCAACATCTATCATCACCTAGATAGACCGACCGATATGATATGAACCACTCCTTGTTCGTTGTTATGTGATACGAGCATCCAGAATCAAGAATCCATGTATCTATGAACTGAGTTGTTGATATTGAAAGCATATCTCTATCAATGCTATTCGATCCTTCACTCTGCGCCACATTCACCGGCCTTTCATCGGTCTGCTGTTGCAGCTTTGGACAGTCCTTCTTCATATGTCCCTGCTCTTTGCACTTATAGCAATGAACCATTTTCTTTCCTTTTGACTTAGATATAGAATTCCATTTTCCAGAACCTTCCTTGTCTATCTTCCTTCCACGATCCTGATTACTCTTTACATACAAACTATCACCTTGAGGGCTTTCCCTTACATTTTACTTTTGTTGGTTGTCAGCCAACAATGCTGCAGTTATCTCTTCAAATTTAATAGTTTCTTTCCCATATGTAAGAGTCATCACCAGATGTTCATAAGAAAGAGGCAACGAACCTAACAAAATCATCGCTCTATCTTCATCCTCAATTTTCACTTCCATCTTTGCTAGATTCGTGATTATTTGATTGAAGATATTCATGTGCTGAGCCAGATCTGACCCTTCCTGTATCTTCAGGCCATACAACCTCTGTTTGAGATACAATTTATTTGTCAGTGATTTGGCCATAAACTGACTTTCCAACTTCCTCCATATTTCTCTTGCAGAAGACAGATTCATTACATGATACATAATATCATCTTTCAAACACAACCTAATGGTTGTCGCTGCTTTCTGCTGCAACTCTTCCCAGTTTTCATCCTCTATTATTCTCAATTTCTATGCCCGCAGCTCCTTGGAGAGTCCCTGCTGCACCAATAAATCCCTTACCCTTGTTTGCCACAACCCGAAGTTACCTTAGCCATCAAACTTGACCACTTTGAATTTCATTCCTAACATAGCCATCTCAACCAAAGCTCTGATACCAATTGTTAAGGACCACCAAACATCCCCTTAACTCTACAGTAGTATGATATTATCTGCTTTAGGCCAAGTCCACATGTATTTGTTTTTAGGTACCTCCCAAAAGGCCTTATACTAATGGAGTTAGGTTGACACACTTATATTTAAGGTGTTTCTCCCTTAATTTTCCAATATGGGATGTGGGACTTGGGTTGTACCCCAATAACTTTCATGCGGATATGGGTTATGCTGGACATCAGGAAGCCTCTACGAATTAACTTGAAAATAAAGAAGCAAGGTAGCGATTGGGTGGTGATATCCTTTAAATATGAGAGACTACCCAGTTTTTATTTTTTGTGTGGTGTTATTGGGCATCAGGAGAAATTTTGTATTAAGAGGTTTGAAGTAGATATGAATTCTTATGTCCTGGAATACGGTGTTTTCCTTCGAGCTCCATTGAGGAAAACGGTGTCTTACTCCGGTGAGCGGTGGTTCAGGTTAAATATGATGGCAATGAATTTGGAGATGGGTAAGTCCGATAATCACAAAACTGCAGCTGGCCAATCAAATGGTTTGCATAATCAGTAGGAGGTTGAGGTAGAGTAGGATTCTAGAGTCCTTAATCCTAACAGTTCCTTGATTTTAGCTAATCAACAGATTTGTAGGGATATTAATTCTAAATTAATCAGGAGCAACGTGCATGGCAAGGAAAAAAATTCATCCAATAGGCTGATTACACGTGGCAAAAAGAAGACAATTTATTACTAGATTCCATAACATAACTGTATATTGGAAGCAGATAATAAATGCCGTCTTTCAGATATTATTAAGTCAAAAAACTACCCAAGTCCTTCTTCTTATGATGCTCAGGATCAAGGCTTTGGATATTGTTTGATGTTAGAGGTAGGTCCTATTAATCAAGCCTGCCTATCGCCATGATCGCGTTAGCTTGGAACTGTTGAGGTTTAGGCCGACAACAAGTAGTTCTGGAACTAATTGAAATGGTCTCTTATGTTTTTCTATCTCTTGTTTTTCTTATAGAATCTCATATTAATCAAATGTAGGTTAATAATATTTGTCGTCGTATTAATTTCAAATGCAAGTTTTATGTTCATGGTGTTCGTTCAGGTGGGGGTTTGGCTCTTATATGGAGACATGATTTGACTGTTTCTCTTCGGTCTTATTCTATTTTGCATATTGATGTGTTGATTTCTTTAGAGTCCTAACAAGAAGTACGATTCATGGGTTTCTATGGTAATCCCCAAAGGAGTCAGAGGTACCTTTCTTGGTAGCTCTTGAGGCAGCTATCTTTGGATAATGCTTGGCTATGGGTGGTGATGGGTGATTTTAATGACTTATCATCTAGTTCTGAAAAAGTTGGCAGGAATCCTCATCCAGCCTTTAATATCAATGCTTTTAGAGATACTGTTCAGTTCTGTGGTCTTTTTGACATGGTTTATTGTGGGTATCATTTCACTTGGGAGCGATTTAGAGGGAATCATAACTGGATTAGAGAAAGCCTGGATAGGGGATTAGCTTTTGATTCTTGGTTTTCTATATTCCCAGATTCTCGGATTGAACATATGGGGCATGCTGGGTAAAACGTTATAGCATTCTGACATTGGGAACACTGGTTTCGAAAAAATGGTCTAGAAATTGGAAAAAAAGGACTAATTAAAGTTTCAATGAAAATTTAAAAATAGTAAATGACTTCTAAAAATCATCAAACTTTCTAGTCCTACCTAAGATTATATGTAGAATATTTTGGTGTAAAAAATAAATTTTATGGCAATATCAAAATTTTACTTATCGAATTGCTCTGAGTGAATTTGACTGAAAATGAATTTTGATTGGCTAGAAAATTTACATGGCAACATTACTTATTAATCTAAGTCTGATGGAATTGATTAGAGAATTAATTGAACATGTAATTAAAGGAGAGGAATTTATTTGAGCCAAATTTAGACTATTTTTAGTAAAATGGGCTAATTGGGTGGATTAGGATGATTGGGCTTGAATTGGTCGAATTCACAAGCCTATATAAGCTGAAAATATCAGATAATTATAGCAATTTCAGCTACCTTCTTCCTTATTCCAGCCGGCTCTCTCCTCTTCCCCATTCTTTCATATTTCTTTCATTTTCTCTAGCAAAATTTTATCAAATATCCATTAAATTTTATGTCCCATTCTTTCATGTGTTTTTAATTTTATTCAAAGGTTTAAAGGCTAAATTAGGATTTGTAAAGAGTATTTATGTGGTTGATTTGTATCAAGGAGGAAAAAAATTGGTGGGAATCCATTATGGAGATTTCGACCGTGGAAGGGATTTAAGGAAAAAGAAGGAAACTAAGAGAAAGAAGGAAGGAGGAAGAAGAAGTGGAGGGTTATGGACTACTAAGAGGTTAGTAGATACTAATCCTACATTTAATTTCATTTACACATCAATTTTTCTATAAGTATTATATTATGTAACTATAGGTTTTGAAGAAATAAATTAATCTAATTAAAGAGAAGTGTATAACATGATAAAATGAGATGAAATAAACCTAGAATTACACTAAAAATAAATCATTAGTGATGGAGTGAGGGCATCGAATAGTACCCTAAAGGTGTTATAATAGAATTTTGCTAATTAATGAAAGATTAAATGTAATTCTAGCATTGTATTAATAATTTGATAGCTTGAGATGAATTAGACACAAAATTAATGTATACATGTGAAAATGAATATGAAACATAATGGTAATTACATAGGTAATAAAGATAATAAGGAAAAATGTGCATCAATGAACATATACTTACATGAATTAGTATTAGAAGTGTGAGTGGCATAAAGAAAGAAAAAAATCAAGTAATTATTGGGAAGCTAATGGTTGCTGAATTGTACCCTTGGTAATTTTAAGTGAAATATGGTGGTTTGTAAAGGGTTAAATGTAATGGTAACATCATAGAGATAAATATATGTATTATGGTGTAATTGAATTAAAAATAATATATGGGTATGAAATATTGTATGAAAAATAAGGATATTCATAGAGGAAATTAATTGATATTAAGGTGAATGAAGAATAAATTAGTGTATATTTATATAAATTAATATTATAAAATATAAGTAGCATTTTAGAATAAGAAGAAATTTATGCTGGAGAATTTAGTATGTGGGTTAAATTATATAATGGGATGTAAGGCTTGAAATAATGCTAAGTATTAGTTGATATGATATATTATATAATTTCAAAAAAAGTTAATATAATCTGAGTTTGAATAATAATTGGAATATAATAATTCTTATAGAAATATTAATGCCATAATATTGTGGAATTAGATATATAACCAAGGAAAGCCTTGAAATGAGCTAGCATAATCTAATAAAATAATGAGTAATAATAGTATGAACTTGGATTGTATAAGAAACAAAGTGATAATGGTGGAATAAGGTTAGATCGAATTATTTATATTAGATGGAATCATCGACAATTTGATGATAATTGGTAAATTCTTTTAAATTGAGTAATAATTCAAGAAATAAGTATACTATAGTTGAGTGGTGCTTTAAATGTTATTCAAATATAATGATTAGCCTGAAAATTATATTATGTAACTATACTAAATTATATGTATTAGTGTAATATATTAAGTTAACATATCATAATGCCAAGTTAAAATAATGGAAACTCAAATGAGTGAAGAAAATTAAAATAAAAAAAGAGAAAGAAATCAAAGTAACCAAATTAGGTACCTTAATGTAATTGGATGTTTAATTAGGTATTTATTTGTAATTAGATAAATTTATATATAAAGAAGGCAATAATATTAATTAGAATGAAACAAAGAAAGATGCATCTGATGATGAAATAGTTACATAATGGCAAAAAGAAAAATTTTTGGAACTTAGTAATTTCCATGTGAAATTGGTATATATATATATATATATATATATATGAAATTGGGGAGAGAAATATTTTGGAAGTGTGATATTGCTTAATGGCTAATGGTATATGTTTGATGAATGCACTTGAGAGTGTAATGTGATTTACATAATATGATAAGATTAAATATGGTGATAAAAATGTTATGGGATATGAAATCTTGATAATGCCCTTAGTGTTCAGCGGGTAACCAAGACTTTAGGATAGTATGGCTAGCCACATGGGCAATTACCCTACAGATTTTTGATTCTGTTATTGTTTCTAATATTGGTATTGTTATTGTATAGGACTGATATTAGTCGGCTTATTCTGTATAGAGTAAAATACTATACCTTAGTGGTATATGACATGTTTAAAATCATGTGTAACCTGGCTCCGGCATGATCTCTAAAGAAGATATGCGGAGTTACGAAGTGGCAGAGCGGATAGTATCATCAAGCCCACTGTGTGCCATTGAGCTGCTCTGATACCCTGACGATGTATTTCCTCCAGTCTATAGAATTTTCTGTTCCATTTATCCAGTCTATTGGTGTCCCACTAGTGTTTACTAGGGGCAATGTTATAAATTGTATATGTGAACTGAAGAAAGAAAATAATTATAACATTTAACAGAAATTATAAATGTTTATAGATAGGAAATAAAGTGAACACAATGAGATTAATAAGTTAGTAGGGGCAAAATGATAATTATGAAGAAAACGAGAATTTGGAATATAAATTAAGAGATAAAAATATCATATTGTTAATTGGGTCAACAATTAATGAAAAATCTAATACTAAGGGGTAAAATAATTATTTTAACCAAAAAAGATAATACCATAATTAAATTAAAGTTTGGGGACTAAAATACAATTTAAACAATTAAAGTAAAGTAAAAGTCAATTAGACTAAAATTAAGATTTATTAAGTTAAATTAAAGAAAAAGTCAAACTAATGTCAAATTCGGTCAACTTAAGGAAAAAGTTCAACTTGGAGATTAAATTGGAATTTTTCATTTAAATATGGAAAATTTAGTAAGGAAAATAAATGATGTGAAAATTAAAATAAAGTTTAGTGCAATAAAAAATAAATAAAATAAAATAATTTGGATTTGTATTAAGAATAAAGGAATATAAAGAAAGGCAAACAAATTAAGTGAGAAATAAATAAGTTAAATACAAAAATGTAAATTGGTAACAAAAGAGATAATAAAACCTGAACAAGGAAGAAGACAAAAAGAGAAAAGTTTGAATAAACATAATTAAGTAATAAATGGAACTATGCGATTAAAGAAGAAGCATTACAAGAGGAACTGGTAGATTTGATCAAGAGAATAAAATTAAGGTCTAATGAAAAGGAAGACCAATAAGTTTCATAAAAAAAATTTTAAAAAGGAGAAATGATAGTTAAACTAGAAATTATAAGAAAATAGTTAACCCAATATTGTTTCAATTAGAAGAATGAGGAAATAAAAAATATTAGCAGGATGAAATAAAATAAATTACCAATTATTTTTTGTGAATGGAAAATTGTAAATAATGAAGGACGGAAGTTTGAGTGATAAGCGTACTGCAACTCAATTAATTTGAGTTAAGATATGATAATGACAATAGATAATTTGATTTAATAATTCTACGAAAATAATTAGTCAAATTAAGAGGAAATTAAGAATTAAAGCACTTACGGGAAATGCATAGGCAGAAGTATAAAGTTCCGTGAAAGATTAGAATTTAAAGTTAGTCAATATGAATAGCATATTTCAAAATATATATAAGGGGAGAAAGACGGAAATCATAATATTAAAAATAAAAGAAGATAGAATATGTGTTAATGAAATTTTTGTGTAGCTGTATCCACCACTAGGTAACAATGTTGCTTAGCATGCAGTTTGTTGATTGTGTGCAGGACGTAGGAGATTCCAGGATTTGAAGAAGAAAGATCAAATGGCATGTACATAAAGACAGTTGGGATCGTATAAACTGTGGTAGAACATTTTGTATTTAATGTCTGGTATTTTATATTTACAGTTATTATTGTATTAATAAATAATGTTATGGATGCTCGTATACGTGTATGTTTGAATAGTAGTTTTGTAAAATATATGAAAATTATGGATGAGAGTAAAGTGTTACACTTTTAATATTCAACATTTTTCCAATCAAGCAGAGTGAGATACATAATCATTGTTATGCATTTGTCTTCTCATTCAAAGTCACCTTTCTTGCTTGATTTTCTTCAGTTGTTAGTTATAGAGATAAGAGCAATGAATCAATATCATTTGATTCAGCCATCGAAATCCATGACCTAAGCCTAAGCTAAGGAGAAAAAACCCTAGATCTACAATTGAGATATAGGGAGAGAGGGGGGATTTTTTTTCTTATTATTTTGTTAGTTAATATTAGATCCATTTTGTTTTCAAAAAGTAAAAAACTCGAATAAATTAACTAATTTATAAATGAAGGCATATTGGGAAATGTTATCATATTTCCAATAAAATAAAAAGAATTTTGCAATTAATTAGGTAGCCTTGAGTTAGTTTAGGAGTTGTCAACCAAACAATTTGGAAAAATCTCACAGGGAAAAATAAAACATAAGTTTGAAACTTTATTCCTATTCATATCCCAAGTTATATTAAATTATGTTGAATTGATTTAAATCATTAGATTTATACTTCGTCTCTCATGATACATACGGGGAAATATATTTCACAATAAGCATACACAAAAGTGATTAACGACTAGGCAAAGAGATCGAGTCCTTCATCCCAAATGAGTCATTTAAAAAATATAAAAAGATCTACCAGGATTTTTTAACTAGGGAGACTCCAAAGGTCAAGTTAGTAATTTTGATGATGGTGAGTGGATTAGAAAAAACATATCTTTCATACCTCATTCTATCTCTATTTATGAGTTTCAAAGTTTAAAAATTTTTAGGAGACTTAAAGTAGTATCCTTTGTGGGAAACAATTCTTACCTTCCTTGAATAGGATAAACATATCCCTTTCTAATATGGGGGAGGGAATAAGGAAAGAGTGATATTCTCTTGATAAGTTAGGATCAATCCTTTTGGATTCTAGTTGAATATGATAAATCTATGCTGTTTAGTGTGACAACACACCTCATAGGGATGGACTTATTTCGAATTGATTGGAGGAGCTAGCCTGGCCATTTGAATATTTTGAGCTGTTAGCTAGGCCTTGTTATCATAAGTTTTCCCTCCCCCCTCTTTAGTTTAAGACATTTATGTTTACCCAAATTACTAAACGTTAATTTCAAAATTCGGAATGATGTTTCCTCATGCATGACAATGCATTTAAAGCTAGATATGATGGCTCATTATTTGTCATGAAATAACTATTGGATATTAGATATGATGAGACAATATGCTTTAGTATCCATTGCAAGCAATTATGATAGAGCAGCTTATCCCTTAAAGACGATCTTAGTTTTCCACTTACACCGTAGATAGGGAACTATCTTTCCTATATAGGCTATTTTCACTTTTTCATTTCCATTTTTTGCTTCATTTGGAATTTGTGTCCTTTTCACTCATTTCTCTATTTCTCATGCTTCTTTCTATTAGCTTTTTTGGGTGAATTCTAGTTGACCAATGGTTTCTTTCATTCCTTCCCTTTTATTTAAAGGTCTTCACTTATCAAGTTTGTTTCACATTCTTCTACATTTGCCTTCTCTTTTTATTTTCACATTGAGTTTGTTAAGGAATTTTAGCAAGGGAGTGAGGATAGGGTGGGGTTACTGGATGACAGCACACATAGTTAAACTATTGGAAGTTCACCTTCTTCAAGCGATAATCAACCCATACTTGTAGATCAATTTATTGAGAAAGAAAAATAAATAACCTGAGTGGCTTCCTCAAGTGCTAAGCATCAATTTGGCCATAAGGTCTAGCAAATTAGCTGCACTATTAGTGCAATTAGGAATATCTAACCGGTATATCCTTAGAGAACCTAGAGCAACCTTAAGAGCGAACACGCAATTCTCTAGTAAGCATAATATAGTGTTGTACAAGGTAGACACAAAGGTCGAGGTAGCTTTTCCTTCGACCAAGTTTGAGCTGGACTTTTTAAATTATTATGACCTAACAATTAGGTAGCTTCACCCAAATGCCTTACGGACTTTCTCAGCCCTACAAATATGGTATAGACCTGACTATTTACCTTTTCGAGCTATACATATAGTGGGCATATGCATCATCATCAAGGATCACAATCACATTTAAGCTCAAGCTGGCTCTAATGCTTTCATTGGCAATATTAAGTCACTTAAGAAATGGAAGAATTGCTTTTTCAATATGGAGAGCTTGTATGAGGATTTTCCCTACCATACTTCATGGGGTCAATTTGTCAATTGCAACGAGAATGCCTTATGGTTATCTAAAAAGAAAGAGTGGATCATAGCTCGATAGAGGGAGATCGGGTAGGACAAATGGAGCTTGAGGATGTTACTTGAACCTTATACCTTAGAACTTGCTCTTTTTAGGAAAAGGGGTAATTTTTTTCTTTATTCAATAGGCACTTCTAATATACCTCTGATGAGTGTTTAAGCCACAAAAAATATATCGTATATTTTTCTAACCAAATAAATTGTAAATAGGGTAAGAAGGGGTTGAATCCATATAGACTAGCACTAATTTAATTCTAACAACTAGAATTTTTGCAATTAAAAATCAAGGGGAGATTTTTATATACTATGAATTAGAATAATGATTTAAATCAACTAACTAAAAATTCAGAAAATTAACTAAAATAAATTCGATTGATGAAAAATTCCAATGAAAGATATTCACAACATATGATTCAATTTACTAACCATAGATGAAGAAATAATTTTACAATCATACAATTGACATGTTATAGTCATCAGCTTCATGCTCCCGACCAATCTTTCTGTATTAATGGATTAATCAATTAAGGCTATAATTAATCTCTAATTAATAAATAACCTTTTAACAAGCGAAAGAATTTAATTTATTGATAACATTATGATTTAGAAAGACTCAACCTAAGCCAACTAATCTACAAGCTAGATTAATTTAGACCAAATATTGTATTTACTTAATATAACAACCATTTTGAGTAAAACTATACTAGTTGCTTCTTGTTATTGATTTCACCAAACAATTACAAATTTGTAAATTTCAATTAGTTATGCATTATTTAATTAAATGAACAACGAGCGCTTTTGACACACCTAACAAATAATAATTGGGATATGATTTTCCTAAATCATAGTAAATAAAATAAACATTATATAAAAATTAGAATAAAATGAAAGATGAACAATCTCATAGTAAGACGAATCCTAGCTTTGAATTAATCTTTAACTGAAATAAAGTAGTTTAGCCACACATGGCTATGGAGAAATCACAAAACAAAAATTAAAAGGTAAGATAAATCCTCTGATACAGATCTAAAGTTCCAAAAACACAAGGAGAAAGAAGATTGTTTGTTAGCTCAGCAAGTGAACTGAATCGACATGTAATATAATAGAGTATATTTCAAATCCCAAAGAATACCGTACTTAAGGGACTAGCTTTATGCAAAGTTACTTGATTGATTATAATTGTATGTCAAATAATTTCCTAGGTGTATATGGTATAAGCTATGTCTACCAATTTTAAACAACTAAAATGAAAGTGAACAAAACAAAAGTACTAAAAACAAAGTATAAAAGACTTGGTAATAACAATAATTACAAACTTTGCTTAGACATCTAATCCTTCCCATACCTAATGTAAGACTTATTTTATCATAAAATTATATATTTTAGATATGGATGACCTAACAAAATCCAAGTTTCCCATTTTGAAGCCAACTATTCTAACTACTTGATTTCTCATTTTTAAGCCAATTCGATAGCTAGCTTAAGCATGGGTTTATAAATCCTAGATATGAGCAAGTTTCTCATTCCAGAGCCAACCAACCCAATACCCATTCATCTTCCTTACTAATTTCGGATCTACAACACATATACTCTAGACCTAATTGCCTCCATTCCAAAAATTGCCATCAAATATATATAAAATGCATGTAAAAATAGAGCATGCATGCTATCTACTTTAAATAAGCATAATTCCATTAACTTGTCTATGATTAATAGCATAAATACTTGAATAACATCCATATTAAGATAAGTACAAGGGAAAAGAAACATCTATAAATATATTTAAACAAATGAGTTCATAGTCTTACATGGATATGGAGGTTCAAAGATCCCCAAACAACTAGGAGGCTACTCACTATACATAATGTAAAACAAAAAGAGAAAGAAAGAAGAAACACTTAAACCCATTTTTGAATGGTAAATCTGAAGTTGAGCTGCTTCTCCTATTCTTTTCCAAGCTGAACTTAGTTAAAGCTAAAACTATAACTCTAGAAACTAAGTTATAATTATAGTATTTTTGTATTGTAAGTATAAACCCTTGTAAAAATAAAGTTTTGACAAGTATAAACTAATTATAAAACCCTAAAAATCTTCAAATAAAATGAAGAAATTTGTACTGAAACTAAAAACAAATAAAAGAATTTAAAAACTCTCATTTTTGAACAAAAAAAAAATAAAACTGTATAATGTTTGTAGAGGAGCACGACGAACACACTTTGATCTTAGTTATGTTCAATTGGTTAAAAAAATTGTAACATTGGTACATGGTGGAGATACTTTGGTCTCAGTTGTGTACACCTTTTTAGATTTAACATCTTTGAAATCTACCTAGTGAACAGTGGAGACATCTTGGTCTCAGTTGTGCTTCTTAGTAAAATGGTACGAATTGGTGATCTTGTAGGGCACACAACTGAGACACTTTGGTCTTTACCATGTGCAAGTTAAATTTTTTACACAAAAGTCAAAATTGCACTATTAATCACACCAAAACTTCATAAATCTCAATATTATCCTATTTGCCATAAAACATAAAATTTAATCCTTGAAACATAAAAAATACGCAAAATGAAACACAAACACATATTAAAATACAATAAAATTAAGCACTAAATTAGAGTTATCAAAGATAGAGTTGTATCTGATATCCACACCTATTAAAACTCTTCCAAAATAGGAATAGACTTTGACTCCTAATAAAATAGGACATGAAAATAAAAATATCTAATATAATCTAAATTTCCTAAAAATAAAGCCCAAATGTCCCTAAATACAAGCTAGATTAGAGGTGGTGGCAAAGTTAACTTGCGCACAAACCATATTTTATGAAGAATTTTGCATTGTCGATATTCCTTTAGCCTTAGGCAAGGCCATACCCCTCCCTTACCTTCTTACCTTAGGTAAGGCTAACAATTATCTTTGACACTTACCAGTTCTTTACACCAAACTTGCTCCATAATTTCGATGCTTTTCTAGACTAGTTCCAATTAGCCTTAAAAACACATCTTCTAAAAAATTTGCCTCTACAATTAGTAATATCGAGAAAAAAAGTAAAAATTTCCTAAAACGAATGCAAGATAATAAGCATAAATCAATTAAAAATATGTTAGTTTGGTGACTTAACAAATTCCCCCACACTTATCCCATGTTTATCTTTAAACATGAATCAAATCATACAATTAGTCCTATAAAAAATCCCTTCACCCTTAAATGAATTCCAATCCTAAAAGCTTTGAGTAGACCAAAATGCAAGGTATATTAGAGAAGAAAATTCAAGATGACTTTCAACAATTTCATATCAAGACATGGGTACCTTAACAATATTTTCAAACCAGAAACAATAAGGCTTTTGCATTTTAAGCATGCAAGAATTCTTATACCTTGGTTTAAAATTAAATCAATGTATAAAGGTGATTTGCTAAACTAGAATAGACATCACAACACAGTTTCAATAAATAAGGGAATGAAGATACCATAATTTTTTTATTGGCATCATTTTACTTTTGATGTTATTGTTGCTTTTATTAGTATTATTTTTTTTTGGAAAGATTAAGATTGCTTACAAGAAATGAAGAGATCCTTTTTATGCAAGGGCATATGATCTTGACTCGTATACACCCGGTTACTTAGACAACACAATTTCAAGTAGCTATTAGCTATACTCATGTCCCATGTTGAGAAGATAACATAATAAAATTTATTCCTTAACCTCCCTCTTTTTTTATAAAAATTATGGTAACCAAATTCCCAAACTATAAACACACAAAATAAATAATTGATGTCCAAATTGTTTTTTACAAATACCTATGATGTAAAGATTCCAAATTAAAAATCATGCACAAGTTTATTTCCCTTATTAAATTAAGCCTTGAAGTTTCTAATTCAAAAGAACGCTAAGGCCACCATGAAATGGATAAAATAGAATAAACCATCAATAAGACAACTCATTTTATACCTAACACTTAAATGGATCAAAAACTAATTATTCAAGGAATTATTTTTGGACAAAAGTTTTTATTTTAGGAAGAAAGAGAAGTTCACAAAAATACTAAGGACAATAGATCTAAAAGGAAAATTTCACACAAGGAAAGACATGGAACATATGTCATGTTATCAATACTTAAGACAACCTCGAAGACTTTACAAAAAATTTCAATAGTTGAACAAAATTTTCTTAATAAAATATACTTAAAGAAAAGGATACAATAGCTAAAAGTCATTATAGAAAAATATAGCAATAAATTTGGTAAACAAGAATTAATAGGTTAATTTCTAGAATAGGCTTTCTAACATCAGCACAAAATCAGCAAAGATAATCCAAAAGTTTTAACACAACACCATAAAAATCAGCACAATACTACAAAAAAGAATTCGAACACAGTACTTTTATTTCAAACCCCTCCCCCACACTTTTTCTCTGCATTGTCCTTAATACAGGATAAAATAATCATGGGACAAAGGGTAGCAAAAATAAAAAAGAGTAAAAAGTAAAAGAAACCGCCTTGGTGATAGATGAGGGTGCCAGATGATCACTAAAATGATGGGTGGGGTGGTGTGAACCCTGCATGCTAGAAGTATGCTTGAAGATTGAAGGCCAATTGGTTGATCTTTATGGACATTGTGGCAAAAAAGGATTAAATATAATCCATGCATACTAGTACGTCTATAGGTACTGTGATGCACATCGAAGCTATGCTCATATTCTGGTTGGATCCTTAGAGGCTCACTTTTAGGGTTCAACATTAGACGAGGCTCACTATAACTCAAAAATTGGTTACTTTACAATAAAAAATGGATTAGGCTTAAATTATTATTGATAGTCAATCTATGAAAGCACCTAATGTGGGCTCAAAGAGGTAGGTATCATGGAGTTGCCACCTAACAAAACGTCATAAAATGAATCTCAATCTTTTGATTCCCAAATAGAAAACGGTGTTTAGAAAATCACTCTTACTTGGCACCTCAATTGAGTGTTATTTTATAATTGAGTTTTAAACATTAACCCATTATCTCCCTTCCCACACGATGTATTACATAAATTTAAATAAACATGTCAAATAATTAAATAAATTATAAATAAATAAATAAATAAATAATTCAACAACTTAAATTATTACAAAGGCAAATCATCCGACTATAAAGAAAAAATGATATACACAAATCAAAGTATTTATTGGGTTCAAAACATTGGTTCACTTATGCATATTTTACAAAAAAAATTTTCCTTTTTGGGCAATCTTTAGGTTGGAAACTAGATATTGATTATTTTTATTAAGAAAAATCCCAAATTAATTAGTAAAAAATGGTTTTAAGTGAATTTTCTATTTAAACATGCAAAAAAAAAAAATTTAATTACTACCTATTACATCACAAAAAATAAATACATCCAAATTTAACAAAAAAATTAAAATTAAAGTAATAAGAAAAAACATTAAATAAATAAATCTAGTGCAAGATAAAAATAAAATTAGTGAAAGGAAAAGTGTGAACCAATTGAACGCATGGCTCTCAAAGCAAGATCACTTTCCAGGATACACTAAATGCATATCAAATCAATTGCTCATATAAACAATATAAAAATTGATCAATTAGCATTTTAAAATAAATATGTAATAAAAAGTTAAAATAATATAAAGAATAATGTTACCAAAATATAAACATTTATACATAAGCATAATACTTACAGAAAGGCATAAGAAATGTATTAGGAAACAAATATAAAGAAAAGGCCATAAAGAAAGATAGAAAAAAGTGAAAAAGACATTAAAAAAGCACATATCTAGCCACTGACACCTTTAGGAGGTGACAAATGTCCATGATCAAAGAAGGGATGGGACATCTATCACATTGATAGGCAACCACCTATATATGGTGCTTTTTTCTCATCTATCACTCGAAAGATAGATGTAGACAGTAAAAATAATACACAAAATATATCAAAATCTTATATGAACTCTAAATATACAATTCTATGGATCTGAAGCATACTAGACATAAACTACTATCCCTAAATCACATTTTAGCTTAATAATAATAGTAAGCAATATGTGAAACAACATTACAATACAAGAAACAAAATACACATCCATGGTGGAAATCAACCTTTAAGATTTTATTCTAGCACACTAACAAATTTAGATCAGTTTGGCAACTCTAAGAATATACAAATTGAAATGAATATCACAAAAACATGTACCAAAATGTCATCAAACAACATGTATAACAATGATAATGAGATAAAAAGAGAAGAAACCTAAAATATTATCTTTAGGAAATATTCTGATTCTATAATAAATATAACATTCATATTTGGTTTGATTTTCAATGCTTAATGTTCAAGAAAAGTAAAAAGTCTTATGTTTGCTTTGGTTAAAAGAAATGTGAACTCCTATTCCTAAAAGGAGAAAATAAGTCCTTTTTGTCAAAAATTTGAATCTTCCTTCTCTTTTTTTTTTCTTTTTTTTAAAATCCTAATTTTTGGCTTTTATATCTGGGGAGGAGTTAGAATTCCTTTCCACATTTGAGTCTTTAGATATAAAAGGATTAAAATCCTTTCAAATCATAGAAAAATCCTTAATCATCCTTATCTTCCATTTTAAAAAGTAAAAAAACATGGAAATTCTATATATGTACCCGTAGATGAGCATCTATAATGATAGATGATCATCTCTTACATGAATCCCTAAAAATTATAAAAATACCCCTGATCTGACCTAGATCAATAGGAAGTAGCCATAGACAACCATCCCTCACATGACAGATGATTGTCTATCATGGTTAAAGGTTAAATTTGAGGTTTTTAATACTTTTTTGTTAAAACTTCCAAAAACACTTGGAAAAACATAATGTTTTCATGAAAAATATAAAGAATCAAGGTCGGATCTTCGTGTTCTACGTTATTTATCAGAAATGTACTATTTTCTCAACATCAATTAACCTTAATCCAGGCTATCTTGGGTTACAGTATCCATAATTATCCCCAAATTTAGGGAACTAATGCACTGGTGCCAAAGTGAGCCCAAATTTACAGCAAAGGAAAAAGATGCATGCTTAAGACAGCGAATCTCTAGTTGATTATCTTAAAAACATACACCATCTGAGGGAGTAAGTCTCTTGATTGGATAGTTACCATTAGCTTATCAATGTGTTAACTCTTAGTTGAGTAGTTACCATTAATTTGTTGATGTATTAGCCCTTAGTTAGGTAGTTACCATTAGTTTTTCAATGTGTTAACCCTTGGTTGGGTAGTTACCATTAATTTATCGATGTGTTAGCCTTTGGTTGGGTAGTTACCATCAGTTTTTCAATGTGTTAATCCTTGGTTGACTGTCTAATTAGTACCATCTTATCGATATGCAGAATCAAGATGAGTTAATTTTATTTAACTAGTGCTAGCTTGTCGGCATGCAAAATCAGATTGGATTGTTGTATTTGATTAGTGCCAGCTTATCGACATGTAAAATCAAATGAAATTATTGAATGGTTGGTGTCATCTATAGGCATTATAATTGTAGTGGTTGATGCCTTCTCTGGGTGTGTCTGCCCCTTTTGTAACAATATTCTTATTCGAAATTTTCTAGCAAATATGCATTTGTGAAGATTCACTGATAGCATATGATTGAAAGCTTACTCTTCATTTGTGTCGATCTATTTTAAAGACACTATAACATAATTCTTTCCCCCATCATTGGAAGTTAAAATAACCTGTAGACTATAGTACAACATAATTCTTTTCCTTATCTTTGGGAGTCAAACCAACCTTCTAGGCTATGGCTCTATCAATGTGCTTTAGTTTTATCTTAAGATCTTGGCTTCAGCCATGTGGATCAATCGCTGGTGAAGAGTCCATCAATTCAATAAGTTCTTTATCCAAAAAAGGTAGAGGTGACTTCTGACCATCTCCCCTTAAAATTCTTTAAAATCAAAAAATATTTGTACTTCTCTTTTGATTTCAATATAATCTAGTGACTTTTTGTGGTTTTAAGGGTGTCTTGGTGCTTTTTCTAAGGGAGAAGGACTACCACTTGTTCCTTTCCATTCCCATTAATAAATACTTTATCATTTTGATATAGTTTAGTATGGGTGTTGTTCCATTTTATCTTACAATCAAAAAGTATATCTCTTTTAAGTTATGTGATCAGTGTACCTTTTGGTGAGGTTTTGAATTCCTATGAAAAAGGTGTGGTATCAGTTCCCTATCTATTGAATTTTATTTTCTTTCTTTTTCTCCATTTTTTTATATTTTTTTAGTTTTCATTTAGTGGTTAGTTTATCATTCCTATTAATCATACTGCTTTGTCGTTTTATCTTTTAATTGTCAAGTTGTTATTTTAATCATACATCCTATTGTCAATTTGTAATGTCTTCTCGTTATATCAATCATAAATATAAAATATACAAAATATAAGGAAAATGCATAAATAAATACATGTCATAATTTAAATACATCAAAATTTCCAAAAGTTTTAAAACTCCATGAAACAAATTAATGAGACTATTGAGATAGGCCTGCTCCTTTGTGGTAGGTTAGTTTAGATAGAGGATGGAAAGTTGAAGGCTTAGGAGGTCTGGGTGATGCCACTGCCTATGTTGTGTTGGTGGCTACTCTTCCTACTTTTTAAATATGAACTGAAACCCAAACATTGCAGATGCTTTGAATTCTAGCCTACTTCGAAGACTACCCTGGATATCTCATCAGGTCATTCCTCAGGTCTTTAATATATCTCTTAAGCTACTCATATATCTTAACCAAAACCTATCTCCATTTGGGGACCACATTCTTAATATGGTATCCTTACTACTTGATCTGAGTAAGAGAATCATCGACCAAATGTAGAGACACATTAAAATTCTAACCTGCAGTCACTAAATCGGCTTTGATACCTTACACCTCAGTCTACAAGGACTATATCATAGTTAATAGTGATAACTCCTCCTTAGCATATAGTCTCTCTATGATGTCACCAAGCAAGGGAGTTAACTTCGGCTGCACTGGTAGTAGAGCAGTGGATGTGGATGCTCCAAGGTGCTTATATGGCAGAGGAGCAGTGTTAGTGACTATCGGTGTCTTCTTAGAGACATCGGAGAAGTGGGTGACCTATCAAAAAGCTCATCTAAGTCAAGCTGTATATCCACCACGTTATCTAAATTTGCATTTAGCCTCTTAGGGTCATATGTCTCCTCTCTCTGGTCATCCCACTATACTGGTAGTGCTAGAGATGCTTGAGGTCACTAGGCCTGATCTTAACCATCCCCCTCTACTACTGGCTCTGACATAATAGGGTCTAGGCCATAACTCTTTCTAGTCTCAATAATAGTCAATAGTCTACATTGGCCCTCTTTTTTTTGTATCAACTTGACAATCTTTATAATGAGAGCATCATGTATGACGATAAATATATCCTAGAGTGGGCATCCAAACATCCCCTTATTGACCTTTAAGTCAAATAGTAATCAAGTCCCTATTCCCCTAATGCATTTATGAGGCATCAGCTTGGTAGCAACTTTGAGCAGGGTGGTGATGATCTCATCTATAATATCTATCCTCTTATGCATATGCATTGCCCATAAACAAGATATATCGACCGTGTTAACCAACCCACGATTGTCAATACATTTAAGATACGAAATAGACAACACTCGCTAGATATATCTGTAAGCTTAGGTAGCTAGCATCATACTCTTGGCCATGTCCAACTGGTACATAGCCTTTGGAAGTGTAATGGTTACCTAATACACCATATCCAATCTCTTATCTGGGTCGGGCCATCTGGCCCTATTGAAAGTCCCATGGCTTATATGAAACATTGATGGGTGATACTATAGTGGCTGCCCCCTACTCTAAACTAGATTACCTCCTCCTTTGTGTTTGACCTCTAATAGCCCTCATACTATAATGTAGCCAAAAACTCCTTGGTCATATCAGGGTATGTCTGAAAGGCTGGAATGAGAAATGCCATCCATCTTGCCATCGTTAATATTCCATCAATCTCGTCAGTTAGCCCTATGGTCTATAGAAAATGTCTAGACATGAAATGACTGGATCTAAATTGCACCTAGATAAGGCTCGATACCTATCGATCTGTTGATGGGTCATTCACCCCTGAGTGGGTGGATCTAATGTAGCACCTGCATCTTTGCATGGCATCCTGAAAAACGTTTATGTATTTATTTTCTCATTATTAACTTGGGTCACAAGTAAGCTAAACTAATTTATATAAAAAATCATGGTAAAATTTTGACAGCATGCCAATTTAAATTAGTGCTAGCCGACTTATATAGAAATGCATGCTAGGCATCTCAACACAATTTATAACAACCTAAACCCGCTAATGGGAAATCTTGCAAACATACATGACAATTGAAGGCACATTTAAATATTTATAAAAAAAATCTAGCAAAGCAATTTAATGACACCATATGCCATCAATGGCCACTAAGCAATTTGGATCAAATTATTTTTGTGCTAATGTAAAATAAGTCTAACACTTCATTTATTTTTCACAATTACAATATGCTAGACTAGAATTAATTTTTAGTCAATGTTTTTTGATGTGCCATCCATTTTAAACATAAGATGTCTATTAGCCTACATCGATGCGTCATCTAAATTAATGCTAAAAGCACACTTAAACTTACTAAACCAAAGCCCATTTTTAAATACCATATACTTGCCTAGTAAATCAAAGCATTATAAAATAGCAAAATTCACAATCCTAAACTTAGTTAAATTCATATGAGCAATAGCAAAACATGTAAAGTACGATTTAATCAATTTTCAATAATCCTATAAAACTCAAATAACTAAATAAAACAAGAAAAACAAGAAAATAAGCCAATACTTACTTGAAGTGTAAAAAGTGTAATGAAATAAGAAAAAAATTATGCCTTAAGATGCACATCATCTTCGGGAGAATTTAAGTATGAACGGCTTGAAAAACAAGCAAAAAATGAGAGAGAAAAGGTAAGAAAATTGAGAGAAACACTAAAAAGAATCTCTAATGGCAGGTATAAAGGGGAAAGAGGGAGAAAAAGAAGAAGAAGAAGCATTCCTCTCTTTAAATTTTAGAGTGACAAAATGGAGGGGCATCTGTTGCTAGCAATCAACTGTTGACTCATGCATCTTTTCTATCACATATTTTCCTATTTTTATTTCTTTATTTCTTTTTTATTAATTTATTATTAATATATTTACTTTTTATTATTTTTATTTATTATTTGGCTATATTATTTGTCCTACATTTCATTATTTTATTCTTATTTATTCTACATACATATGTACACCATTATACATTTATATATGTACATATATATTTTCTCGATATACTTCCTAAAAACTTGGATACTTCTTAAATTTTTGAGATTTTTTATTTTAAAACCTTTTAAAAGATTGCCTAATAGTAACAGGCCTCCTTGAGTTTCCTGGAAAATGAATATAAGAAGAGATGCAAAAATATGTATGTGTAATGCATGAGACATGTAAAAAAGATCTAATAGGGTAGTTCAAAGGTGATAGACATGCTGGTTGTGGCTTTCTTTTCAAAAATGTCCCTACTTTTCAGGTAATTTCATTCCCATTTCCTCTTTTCTTTTTCTTTCAGTCATTTCTTCTTTAGTTGTTTATTTTCCCTTATTATTTATGCATTTAAACTATTTCAATACTTCCCTTGTGTTGACCCATGTTATCACAAAATTACACCAATTGCTATATGACATGAGAACTTAGGAGGACCCATTTTTGGACCCATTTTCTAACTTGAGACCTTTAAGGAGGTGTCATTTGATAGGAACTTGGTCATAGCTACCATACAATATTGGGACTTAAGGTTCGATGTTATTTGATTCACAGATCAAGAATTATGCCCCTTATTTAAGGAATTAGGTAAGATTTTTGGTGTCAGGTTTGTACCTAGTACTTAAGCATGTTTCCCTTCCACTATCCTTGACTATCTTAGAGAGGTGACTCAAGCTTTGGGTATCCTTCCCTCTAAGGTTAGGAGCTTAGTACCTTGAGGGAGGACATTTTCATTAGAGCCGTTGACTGATGTCCTAGCTGACTTTGATGATGTGCCTATTTTCCAATCTAGTGTGATCTTGCTTTACTACTTTGCTCGATGCTTGCTAATGTGTTCAGACGATCTAACCATGGATTATAGATTGTTCAATGTTGTGGATAACATATACAGAGGATGGAACCCATTTTTTCTAGTTATAGCAAAAACTGTCCTTGGCCTCGATGTAGTTCTTATTAACCTTTTAGCTTACATTACTAGTAGCCCTATGTTGCTTTAAGCATGTCGTTGTTTTGAAGATAGTGTGCCCCTTGTGGGTTTTTACACTAACTTTTCTTGTAAAAAATGCATCCTTTCGAATTTTCACATATTTCCTTGCCTTATTTCTGCCTAAGATGAGTCCAACTCACCTTAACTGTTTTTTTTCTTTATTTTTTAGATATGGCTACATGAAAAGTTGAATCTATTATTAGAGCCTCCTTCTCAAGTTAGGGTGAACGGAACTTATCCTATGAGATATCTTATTCTTAAGTATAGATAGCTTAGGTTTTATTTGATCTAGGAGGGAATTAACTGGTTGGTTCAATTAACAGATGGTGTCATCATGTTCAAGTGTACTTGGCTATCCATTTCTTCAATAATTCAAGATAGACCTTTTGGATGTGTCCCGTTATGTGGATTATATCTGGCCACCTTCTACATTATTGCCTACTGTGCTCACTAGCTTGGGGATCATTAGGACATTATCAGCCACCCATTGAGTTTTCAACACGGTATACTTCCCCTCCTTTTCTGTTAGGCTACTATCGGAGGATTTAGGTATGGTTTCCTATGAGGACTATTATTCTTGAGATTGATGCTTGTGACTTTACCACCTATACCAAATACAAGCAATAGATCACGAGTTTGGCAATTGATAATAGGACTTTTCATCTTAGGTACCTGGATGGAGAGAGCAGTGTGATATAGATAGGTTAGATTAGATATTGTCATATAGTATATTTTTATTTTTATTAGAACTTTTTAAATTTTGAACACTTGGAAAGAAAAGGATGACTTTTGGATATATTAGTAATTTTTCTGATTTCAGTACACATGATCATTATTCAACATTACCTCAATGACATATGTTATTTGATCTCGAAAATGAAATTTTAAAAGCATCATAACTCCTATCATCAATCAGCCCTCTCAATTTTTTTGATTGATTATTTTCTCTCAGCCTCTAATTTTTGCCCAGGATGCCTTTTTTATTTTCATCCTGATAAGGCATCCAATTTTAGCAAGGCCGTCATTTTCCCAATTTTTAACATGTAGGGCTATTGTTCTCTTCTTTTTATCTTTTTAGTCTTAGCCATGGAATCTCTCTAATTTGTCTACATTTATTGAATTTTTGAACTCATTACCACTCATGTTGATCAGGATAATAACTTCTTTGGATAAAAACTTCTTTAGCATAAAAGGTCCATCCCAAATAGGTCTAAACTTGCCTTAAATATTTCAAATTCTAGGCCTCATCTATTTGAACACAAGATTTCCCTTCTTCAAGGGATGCTTCATAAACTTGTCCTTAAATGAATATGCTAGTCTCTTCTGGTAAACTTGATTGTGATAGTAAGCATGTATCCTATCCCTATCCAGCAGGTTAAGCTACAACAATCTCTATCTAACCCACTATATTTCTAGTAACTCGGCTTTCAAGACCACCCTTAAAGATTGATGTTCAATTTTCACTGGTAGTATAGCTTCTGTCTTATATACTAGAGAAAATAGAGTAGCTCTTGTTGAAGTTCTAGCTATAGTCCTACAGCTCCATAATGTAAAAGGTAGCTTATTGGTACAATCTTAGTAAGTTCGAACCATCTTAGCCAAAATACTTTTGATATTGTTGTTAGCTACCTTAACAACCTTATTTGCTTAAGGTTGATACAGAGAATACCTATGGTAATGAACCTCGTACTTCCTAAGAATCTATTTAGTTTCCTCAGAAAACTACAATCCATTGTCTGATACTATGTGGTGAGGTAAATTGCATATGTATATGAGGTTCATTTCAATTAACTTGGCCATGTCCCTAATGTCCACCTTCTTGAAGGTCTCAGTCTCTACCCATTTGATAAAGTAATCTATGGCAACTACAATGAATTTATGTCCATTCGAGGCTGGTGGATGAATCATACCCATGATGTCAATTCCCCAATACGGCAAATGGCTAAGGCGATGTAAGATTACACAACTTAAAAATTGGTAAGTGTCTTAAGTTTTGTACTGTTGGCATAACTGACATTTTTTGACGTACCTAGAATAACCAGTGTGCATCATAATCTTCTTTAATAAAAGCTAATCCATTGATGTGACCTCCATATACCTCTTCAAATAGCTCTTCTATAACTTTTTAGCCTCTTTCTCATTTAAAAACCTCAATTGGACATCATCAGGTTTTCTTTTATAAAGCATGGAACCTATAATAATGAATTAAGTTGAAAACTTATAGATCATTATTTAGTCCTTTTTAGTGGCTTCCTCCAGAAATATCTACCTTTCAAAGTAATTTTAAATGTCATAATACCAAGGTTTACCATCATCCACCTTGATGTAAATTATCCGTTTAGTTTCATAGATGTCCATTATCTGTTTAGTTTCAAAGTATGGCTTAACCAAACTCGAGACTAACATTGGCTTCATTCTTATTCCCTTTGGGTTATCCCACATTGATACCAAAGTGGCCAAGACATTTGCTAATTGATTTTCATATCTAAGCACATACATAAAAGTGTAAGCCTCAAAATTGTTGCTTAGGACTTTCAAACACTTGAGATAGGGTAATAACCATTCTTCCTTCACTGACCATTCACCCCTCACTTTGGAGACTACTAAGGTTTAATCCCCGAATACTTCTGCAAATTTTACCCCTACAACTAGCAAGGCTTCTAACCTGAAGATGCAGGCTTCATACTCCACTTCGTGATTCATTGCTTTATACCTTAGTTTCTTTACTAAAGGATTTTTCTCTCCTTCTACACTTACTAGAATTACTCCTACTCCAGCTCTTTGTTATTCACTGTTGCATCAAAGTACATTTGCCAACCTTGCATCGTTACAACTTTAGGTTATCTCTTTTCCTTCTAATGGTCGATAAGCTAGGAATTCTACTACAACTCTTCCTTTAATGGTTTTCCTAGTGATGTATTCTATGTTGAGCTCTTATAAAAGGATTACAACCTACCCATCTTCCTAAGAGTGAGGGTGCTTCCTATAGATACCTAAAAGGGTTCTGATTAGCTTGCACTCTGTAGGAATGAAAGTAATGCTTCATCTTCTTTGAAGCCAAAATGACTGGTAAATAGATCTTTTAAACTTTTATATACTTATCTTTATATAAAAGAAATTTTTTGCTGAGGTACTAAATTGCATATTCAACTCTAAACTAATTCTTTTAAGCCATCATAGCCCCTACTGAACTATCCTTTTTAACTAAAAAAAAGATTAAAAGCTTGCTTACTTGTAGCAGTCTTAACACTGGTGCATACAAAAGGTATTCCCTTATGGTATCGAATGCCTTCTGACAATCTTCATTCCATACCATTGGCTGATCCTTTCTAAGTAGTTTAGATATTGGCTTGTACATCGAAGTCAATTTAGCTATGAACCTACTTATGTACTACATCCTAACTAAAAATCCTCCAACCTCCTTTTCCTTCTAGGGTATAGGCATCTCCCTAATGATCGCTACTTTGTTAGGATCTACCTTTATTCCTTTTTAGCTCACTGCATATCTTAAAAGATTGTTCGAAGTAATTCCAAATATGCACTTATCTTGATTGAGGCAAAGGTTATACCTATCGATTCTTTGAAAGAACTTCTTTAATACAACGAAGTGACCTTTCCAGGTAACTAAGTTGATCATTATATCATTCATATACACCTTTACTTTTTTATGGATCAAGTCATCTAGTATCATAGTTATGATCATATGATAGGTGGCATCTATATTTTTAAGCTTAAAAGGCCTAACCCGATTGATGTAGGTACCCCATTTACTAGTAAAAGCTATCTTAATCCAACCTACAATCTTGTTCAAAATTTGACTATACCTAGCATACCCATCTATAAAGTTGTACATGGCACAATATGTGATGTAAGGGAAAGTCATCTTTTGGTCAGGCTTTATTCAAATCCCTATAGCCCATATAGACCCTAACTCTGCCATCCTTTTTTTCTATGGAGACTTCATTTGCCAACCATGTAGGGTATTGAACCTCTACCAGGAACTTGGCCTCTATTTGCTTTTTGACATCATCTTTAACCTTTTCAGCCCACTCTAGCCTAAATATCCTAAGCTTTTGCTTAACTGGTTTATATCTTGGATAGGTTGGGATGACATGTTCAACAATCTATTGATCTATTCTTGGCATGTCATCATAGGTCTAAGTAAAGAACTTTTCATTTTTTTTAATATTCGACCAAATTTTTTTTCTCTCCCTCTCTCCATGAATTATATCTAATGCCAATGAAATTTCTTTTATGTTTTCTTTTATTTTGAGATTAAATGAAAATGTGTTTGTTGAGTTAATGTTGAATATGAATGATTCATAATCATGATTATACATATTGAAATCAGTAGAAATGCCATATAAGTAAGCAAAATTGTACATCTTATTAATATAATCAAAAGAAGAATCATTATTACCATCAAAAAGTTCTAGAACATAAACAATATTAATGAAAATATCTTTTTCAGTCTTATGGCATCGGATATCTCTCCAACCTTAATATTTTCCTTGCCCTTACACCTGAATAGCAAGCAGTTTCTCTATTATGATCTTCTCAAGCACTTTTCTTATCCCAAGCTAAATGATGTAGAAGGATCTCCTCATACCAGAAAATGCTTAACCAGCCTGATAATTCCTTGTTCCTAATCAAAGATGTTACTAAACAACTCCAATCTGACACTATTTAACCTCCTATCAATTAAGGTTCATTCTCTCTATAGTTTGTAGCCCTTGAGAGTTTTTACCCAAACCAGTTCCAGGAAAAAATTTCATCTTTTTCAATATATTGATCACTTATGGACTATTAGTAAAGCTAATTTGACCTTCTTCATAACTGATTACAGACACTTGAAACCTATTAAAAAGTTGCTTGGCCATCTCCAGCACATATACCTAGTTCTCCCTCATAGCTTTGATGGTTACCAATTGAGCATCATAAGGTATCCTAATCATCGATATAACATGGAGGTCACCCAACCTAACTTATGGAGCCACAATATTCCAAGCACTATGTAGAAGTTGGTGTGAATTGGAAATACCACAAACTCTACCTTGGTTTTAATAGGTCTCGTCTTTACTATAGCCTTAAAGGTCCCAACAACTTGCCTCTTTTAGTTTTCATTGTTAGAAATGGTCAAATCAAACTTGTTTAGCATGCACTTGTTTAGGCCAAAAGCAGGAATTATGATAAAAGGACACATACAGATTGAAGACCCATCATCCACCATCATACTTGTTGTGTGTTTACAATTCACTTGAGCTTTGATATAAAGAGGGCAATTATGGTTTTGACCTTTAGCAGGTAGGTTAGCATCAGATACACAACATTCTCTCTCGTTCCTCCCTAGACTACCTCTAACAACCTAGAAGCTGAAATGGTAGTGGCAACAATAGATTCACTCAAAGCTTCCACCAATTTCTACCTATTTGATGGAGATTTCCTCAATAAGTCTCAAATAGAAATATAGGCTTGTGTCTTCTTAAATTACTTTATTATCTGATTCTCCTTAGCTTCTTTCTCTGTGGGTGCTATATAAGGAGTTCAATGCTTTTTAATCTCTAGGGTTGCTCTTCAACTCCTAGTGATTGTCCTCACTCTCACTAGCTAAACTCCAGCTATTAATGGGCACCATAGTCCTTTCATCTTCATTTTCAGTGGGACAATCCCAATAATCAACATCAAAATTGGCTAATTTTCTTCAATTGGTTATATTACTTTAGGGAGAAAATGAGTAACGGCCATGTATTCATTCCCATATAAGTATCTCATCACATACCACTTGGGCATATTAGACCTAATCATAAACACTGAAGGTAGTACAACATTGTAACCTCTTTTCTTTTTCCTTTTCTATCTCTTTGTAGGATTTAAAATTTATTTAGTGTCTATTAGATCCTGAATGTTATTCCATAGGGTGTGACAATAATTAGTGAGATGCCTAGTATGCTGGTGGTAAGTGTAATACTAATCTTTTCTATGATGGGGTAACCTTTGACTTTTCGCAGGCCTTAGTAGCAATGGTTGAAGCTTTCTTTCTTTGCTTAACCAATCCAATAATAAAGATGGTGACTTACTAAGGTTGGAATAATGTCTCTGATTAACCTTTATAGTAAACACTTCAGTTGTCTTCCCAATTTTATTCGCTCTACTACTACTTCCATCTACCTTGTTATTGCTAAAATTTCTACTGGTACCTTTATTATTGGCCCTTCTGGCCAAATATGTTAGAGAGTATGCCCTAAAACCCATGTAAAAGGGATGTATTTCATATGTATAAACTCATATTCTTAATAAAAGGGGTCATTAATTTATTAATGCTATGTTTAAATACATGAGTTTGTAAATCTTAAATTAATAAATGAAGTACTAAAATTATAAACACAATGCAAAGGCAATCATAAAAGTGTTCATGATGTGAGATGTCTATTGCATGCAAATGTGTTAATATCTAAATATCCCTAGTCATAAAATTAACAAGATAAGACATTATTAATTCAGACAGACAAGCACATGTTATGCTTCTTGAATGGTTCAAGCAGTGGTTCTCAAAACTGTGATTATGGAAGATAATCAAAGCTAAATATTTAATTTGGACGGATTTGGAATTCATTTGGGTAATTAAATCCAAGTGTATGCATATAAGGCCTAGTTTGTGGGTTTTGTGCATAGTCTTTTATGAAAGGATTTAAATTAGATTTAATTGAGCCCAAATAAATTATTAATAATTCCAAAAGCCCATTTAATATTTCTCCAAAAATTTTAAAAAGCCCAATCCCATTATGAAGTTGGATTTTTTAACCTAATTATAAAAATCCAAGTGATAGGAATTTTAGGGTTAAGTGAACATTAAAAGAAAAGAAACATTCTCCTTGTTAGAGAGTATGTCCTAGAGCCCATGTAATAGGGATGTTTTTCATATGTATGAAATTTATATTCTTAATAAAAGGCATCATTCATTTATGAATGCTATATTTAAATACATGAGTTTGTAAATCTTAAATTAATAAATGAAGTCCTAGATATTATAAACACAGTGCAAAGGCAATCATGAAGGTGTTCATGATGTGAGATGTCTATTGCATGCAAATGTGTTAATATCTAAATATCCCTAGTCATAGAATTAACAAGATAGGACATTGTTAATTCGGACAGACTAGCACATGTTATGTTTCTTGAATGGTTCAAGCAGTGGTTCTCATAATTGTGATTATGAAAGATAATCAAAGCTAACATGTGGATGCTTGTTAGAAGAACAAGTTCATTGGAGACCTGCAAAGAGAATCCTCACATGGAAATTAAATCTATGTCAGTGAGGAATCTCTTCATAGCGATTGTGCAAGTATCCTTAGACTTGAGATCACCAAAGTTATCTTAAGTAGAAAGTGGTATACTTTGACTCCATAACTGATTATTTCCAACTGGGAGTGAACATTGTTAGGAGATTGGGTATATCATGACCTACTTGAAGATAGTTGAGTGATTAACAAAGGATTCACCATCCCAGATTTAATAAGGCAAGTTATCTCGCATAATTCTATAAATACCTTGTTCAAAAAATCTCTAGCCAGAGTAAACAGCCAAGATGGATAGAGATCCATGGAGGGCATTTTGGGAACAATGGTTAAATTAATAGAATATACATAATTAGATTTATATGAGTGGACAGAAATCCATACTCAGAATCTAATTGAGATAAGAGTGGTGAAAGGAGTAATTACACGGTAACTATTTCTATGGAAGGGTACAGTCAAACCACATGACTTTCCTGACATTTGGGTATTCATGATGCCTAGCTAGAGGCCAATCATGAATTGTATAATGATGTATAAAATATCAATAGAGATTGATAAAATGATTTAAAGGAGTTTAAATCATGTGAGTTTTGAATAGAACTCACAATTACATATTATACTGCCAACATGGATAGGAACCCAATAGGTCACACACATATAGAGAAAAGGGTAAAATGGTAAAATGACAAGGATAATAATATTTGATATTATTATGAAGGTAGAGAAGTGAATATGATAATAATTAATTAAAGAGTTTGATTAATTATGATCAAATAAAATTATCCGCGGAACTTTTGAGAAATGTTCTGTAAAATGGACCAAATTGAAATAATGTATTTCATGATTAATTATTATTGTCTTATAAGTGTTATAGGACTAGTATAATAATTAATAAGTCCATTGGAAGAATTATTAAGGGCCAGAGGAATGAAGCAGTTGGCAAAAGCCCTTCTATAAGGGCCACATGCCAAGTCCAGAACAGAAGGACTTAATGGCATGTTTCATGCACTAAATTAATTTATATATGTTACATAAGTGTTATGGAACTCACATATTTAATTTTTTTGGATTTGGAATCCATTTGGTTATTTAAATCCAATTAGTTGCACAAAGGGCCTAGTTTGTGGGTTTTGTGCATAGTCTTTTTTGAAAAGATTTAAATTGGATTTAATTATGCCCAAATGATTATAATTAGTTCCAGAGGCCCAATTAATAATTCTCCAACAATTTTAAAGAGCCCAATCTCATTAAGGAGTTGGAATTTTAACCTAACTATAAAAGGCCAACTAATGAGAAATTAGGGTTAAGTGATTAAAACAAAAAGAAAGTCTTTTTTCTCTAATCTCTCTCTCCTTTTTGCGCCAACTCCAAGCTAGATTTTTGGAATTTCGGCCAGCCCTTGTAAAGCACCAATTTGTTGGTATAATTTATCCCTCTCTAGTGTGGATTACTCACTGGAGGTGTTTGATTTTGGACACTGTGGTTTGCGACAACCCGGTGCGAAGTAAAATCAATTGTTCAACAAAAATCAAAGGTGATTTTTCTTATTCTCATATAGTTATATTGTGTATTCATGGCAAGATCAAATCTAATGGTTAAAAATTTTAAAATTCTTCTCATGTATGTGATGCATGTAACCGTTAAAATCCAACATGGTATCATAGCCTGGTTTTGCCATGGATATACAATTCTATATTTTTTCTGCGGAATAAGTTTTTTTTTGTTTTGAGTTATTTATTTCATGAACTTTAAAATATTAGATTTGGTTGTTCATGAATGAGAAATATTAATTTTTGGTTGTATGTGTGGCCAAATAAATTTTGTGGAAACAAAAACGAAACTTTTGAAGGATTGTGATTAGGGTTTGGCGTGAAACCCTAGGTGATTTAAGGGGCTGTTCTAATTTAATTTCTTATCGATCCATTAAAACATCATTTATATGATATTTTATGTGTTTAATATGGGATATTAAGCCGTAAGATCGAACGAAATTAAAATCGAACAAGTTTTGCATGAAAACTAGTTTAGTCGAAAAGTTCGATAAATTGGTGTTCTTCATATGTTCTTGATGTGTTCTTGTTTAGAACGATTTTTAATCTTCTAAATCTGATATATATGATATATTAAAGTGTTTTTAATTAATTGGATTAATTAAAATGGGCCTTAAATTTATTTGATTAATTTTAATTCATTAAAACAACTTAATGGACTTAATTATGTTTATGGACTTGGTTTAAATTAGGGAATGACTTGGTGGGCCCAAGGAGATAATTTGAATTAAATATTATAAAAACTAATTAAGTTTATTAATGGGTTTTAAGGGCTGGAGTGGGCTTGGCGCATTCCAAAAGGCCCAAATGGTCCAAAAGACACAAAACTAGTTTGTGTGTGAACACATTTAGGGTTTACTTTTGTGGGTTTCGGCCCACCCTTGGTTTTAAGCCCAAAATTGATTCTTTTAATTATTTAATATGATTAATTAATTAAATAATCAATTTATATTTAATTAATAATCAATTGGATTGATTATTAAGGCAAGAACACATGCATGCAAAAAGGTTTCCTAAAATGAAAGTTTCCAAAATGGAAAAAGTTTCCTAATTTGATCACATCATTAAAATAACTCAAAATATTTTTTCAAAGGTTGAAACAAAGTTAGTAATCCATTTCTTTATGCATTAGAAAGGCATATAAGGGTGTATGATTGGCATGATGGATAGTTATGGACAAAGCCCGATGTGATTGAGCATTATGCATGTTTTGGCCTAATGAGGACTTTCATGTCCCGGACACTTATTTTTTGGTTTGTATTTCATTTCAAATTGTAATATCTAATTAGATTACTTAGATTAGAATTAGAAATAGAGATGGAAACCATTTTCAAGGAGCAAGATGGGCCAGATGGAGATCCAACAAGCTCGAAGATAATGTAATTATTTTTCTTGTTTGAATCATGCATATTACCTAGGTGTGACCTTTTGATTTCCCTCTTGGCTCGGGGAAATCAATGTAGTGAAGTCCATAACTATACCATATTTGTATGCTTATATTTATGTGATAGATATAGGATGCATACCAATGTATGCCAACCATGTATGATGAGACTTAATTAACTAAAACCCTCAAACAAATACTAAGGTATATAAGCCTTCCATTAATTTGAGGAGAACCAGAGTTCTTTATAGTGTGGGTTGTTGACCACAGTCAAGCTCACATTATATCGAATATGTTCAAATCTAATTAAATGGGTCATCTTAGCCAGCCCATTAGCTTGTTGACCAAAGTCAAGGCTAATGGTTCTAGAGGCAAGATTTGGGAATGCATATACGATATGCATGCATCAAGAGTTGATAACCTAATGATCCAATAGTTGTGTAGAGACACAATTGGTATATAGATACCTACCTTTCAAGGGTATGGAATTTGGCTTGTTGACCATAGTCGAGGTCAAATTACATATCAAGGATTGGATATTGGCCCATTAAGAAAACCATCGGGTTTTCTCGGATTATATAGTGAGGGCTATTAATTCGCAATAAAATAGTGGGAGTAAATGGATTAATTAAAGACCTTATTAATGCATACATATATATGAACATACTCTCATATCTTTTCTTTTTCACATCTAGGTCATCATCATGAGTACATCAATCTTTAATATACGATCAATCTTGGATAACAAGTGGTGTTGGAATTTAACGGTTACATGCATCACATACATGAGCGGAATTTTAAAATTTTTAACCATTAGATCTGATCTTGCCATGAATACACAATATAACTATATGAGAATAAGAAAAATCACCTTTGATTTTTGTTGAACAGTTGATTTTACTTCGCACCGGGTTGTCGCAAACCACAGTGTCCAAAATTGAACACCTCCAATGAGTAATCCACACTAGAGAGGGGTAAATTGAACCCACAAATTGGTGTTCAACTAGGGCTGGCCGAAATTCCAAGAAGCTAGCTTGGAGTTGGCGCAAAAAGGGAGAGAGAATAAAGACAAAGACTTTCCTTTTGTTTTAATCACTTAACCCTAATTCTCATTAGTTGGCCTTTTATAGTTAGGTTAAAATTCCAACTCCTTAATGAGATTGGGCTCTTTAAAATAGCTGGACAATTATTAATTGGGCCTCTGGAATTAATAATAATCATTTGGGTTTAATTAAATCCAATTTAAACCTTTTCATAAAAGTCTATGCACAAAATCCACAAACTAGGCCCTCTGTGCATCTAATTGAATTTAAATACCCAAATGGATTCCAAATCCAACCAAATTAAATATGTAAGTTCCATAACACTTATGTAACATATATAAATTAATTTGGTCCAAGAAAAAGCCCTCTAAGCCCTTCTGTATGGAGTTGGCGTGTGGCCCTGTTCTAGAGGGCTTCCTCCAACTTCTTTATTCCTTTGGCCCTTTATAATTTCTCCAATGGACCTATTAATTATTATATCAGTCCTATAATACTTATAGTAGTCTTATAACACTTATAAGATAATAATAATTAATCATAAAATACATTATTTCAATTAGGTCCAATTTTGCATAACATTTCTCAAAAGTTCCGTGGACAATTTTATTTGATCATAATTAATTAAACTCTTTAATTAATTATTATCTTATTCACTTCTCTACCTTCATAATAATATTAAATATTATTATCTTTGTTATTTTACCATTTTACCCTTTTTCTCTATATGTGTGTGACCTATTGGGTTCCTGTCCATGTTGGCAGTATAATATGTAATTGTGAGTTCTATTCAAAACTCACATGATTTAAACTCCTTTAAATCATCTTATCAATCCCTATTGATACTTTTGATACATCATTATACAATTCATGATTGGCCTCTAGCTAGGCATCATGACTACCCAAATGTCAGGAAAGTCATGTGGTTTGACTGTACCCTTACATAGAAATAGTTACCGTGCAATTACTCCTTTCACCACTCTTATCTTAATTAGATTCTGAGTATGGATTTCTGTCAACTCATATAAATCTAATTATGTATGTTCTATTAATTTAACCATTGTTCCTAAAATGCCCTTCATAGATCTCCATCCATCTCGGCATATTACTCTGGCCAGAGATTCATTGAACAAGGCAATTATAGAATCATGTGAGATAACTTCCCTTGTTAAATCTGGGATGGTAAATCCTTTGTCAATCACTCAACTATCTTCAAGTAGGTCATGATATACCCAATCTCCTAACTATGTTCACTCCCAGTTGGAAGCAATCAGTTATGGAGTCAAAGTATACCACTTGCTACTTAAGATAACTTTGGTGATCTCAAGTCTAAGGATACTTGCACAACCGCTATGAAGAGATTCCTCACTGACATAGATTTAATATCCATGTGAGGATTCTCTATGCAGGTCTCCAATGAACTTGTTCTTCTAACAAGCATCCACATGTTAGCTTTAATTATCTTTCAGAATCATAGTTATGAGAACCACTGCTTGAACCATTCAAGAAGCCTAACATGTGCTAGTCTGTCCGAATTAACAATGTCCTATCTTGTTAATTCTATGACTAGGGATATTTAGATATTAAGACATTTGCATGCAATAGACATCTCACATCATGAACACCTTCATGATTGCCTTTGCACTGTGTTTATAATATCTAGGACTTCATTTATTAATTTAAGATTTACAAACTCATGTATTCAAACATAGCATTAATAAATGAATGATGCCTTTTATTAAGAATATAAATTTCATACATATGAAAAACATCCCTATTACATGGGCTCTAGGGCATACTCTCTAACAATCTCCCACTTGCACTAGAGCCAGTCACTCATATGTCTCAGACCCATGCTATTTATATGGTGATCATGCTTAATCTGGGAAAGTGCTTTAGTGAGGGGATCCGCCACATTGTCATCTGTGGGAACCCTTTCTATTTTCACATCATTTCTAGCTACTATTTCCCTTATGAGATGGTAGCGTCTGAGAACATGCTTGGATCGCTGATGAGACCGTGGTTCCTTTGCTTGTGTAATGGCTCTATTGTTATCACAATATAAAGGAATCGGATCAACAATGCTAGGCACCACTCTTAGTTCGGTTATGAACTTTTTGATCCAGACTGCTTCTTTGGCTGCTTCTGAAGCAGCAATGTACTCAGCTTCCGTCGTGGAATTAGCAATTGTTTCTTGTTTGGAACTTTTCCAACTAACTGCTCCTCCTCCCATTATGAACACATAACCAGATTGTGATTTACAATCATCTTTGTCAGATTGGAAGCTGGCATCTGTATACCCATTTACTTCCAAACTGCCCTCTCCATATGCCAAGAATATATCCTTAGTCCTTTTCAAGTACTTAAGAATATTCTTGACAGCTGCCCAGTGTTCCTCTCCAAAATTAGATTGGAATCTGCTTGTGACACTCAAAGCAAATGCTACATCTGGACGTGTACATAACATAGCATACATGATAGAACCAATTGCAGATGCATATAGTATTCTATTCATACTCTCTCTATCCTCCAGTGTCTGTGGACACATAGACTTAGAAAGGTGTTTCCCATGCACCATGGGTATAAACCCTTTCTTAGAGAGATCCATATTGAACCTCTTCAACACTTTATCTATATATGTATTCTGAGAAAGACCTAGCAACCTATTGGATCTATCTCTATAGATCCTTATTCCCAGAATATAGGATGCTTCTCCAAGGTCTTTCATGGAGAATTGCTTGGATAACCATATTTTAACAGATTGGAGAAGAGAAATGTCATTTCCCATGATCAATATGTCATCTACATATAGAACTAGGAAGACAATTGCACTCCCACTGACCCTTTTATACACACAAGGTTCATCTTCATTCTGTGAGAAACCAAACTCTTTGATTGTCTCATTGAATCGTATGTTCCAGCTCCTAGAGGCTTGCTTCAATCCATAAATGGATCTTTGAAGCTTGCATACCTTTTTGCCATTTCCTGATGTGAATCCTTCTGGTTGTGTCATATACACATCCTCGGTAAGATTTCCATTAAGGAAAGCTGTCTTCACATCCATTTGCCAAATCTCATAATCATAATGAGCTGCAATGGCTAAAAGTATTCTTATAGACTTAAGCATCGCTACAGGAGAAAAAGTTTCGTCATAGTCAATACCTTCTTTTTGACGATAACCTTTTCCTACTAAGCGAGCTTTATAGGTAACTATATTACCTTCTATGTCAGTCTTCTTTTTGAAGACCCATTTGCACCCTATGGGTTTTATTCCTTCAGGTGGTTGAGTTAAAGTCCATACTTTGTTCTCATACATGGAGTCCATTTCAGACTGCATAGCCTTAAGCCATAAATCACGTTCTGAACTGTTCAAAACTTCTTGATAGCTTGTAGGCTCATTGTCCTCTACTATAGTTATGACTCTATCCGAATCAATGTGAAATCCATATCTCACAAGGATAGAACTCATCCTAGTAGATCTTCTAGGATTTTGTGTAGAATCAGGTTCAACTGTAATCTCATCATTATGAAATTCAGTTTCGGGTTCAATCGGTTGATCATCTTCTACTTGTGGGTTTTGAACTTCACCAAGTTCAATTTTACTCCCACTATCCTCTCGTAGGAGAAATTCTCTTTCCAAGAAGACAGCATGCCTTGAAACAAACACCTTTTGTTCTAAGTGATGATAGAAATAATATCCAAACGTTTCTTTTGGATATCCTACAAATAAACATTTGTCAGACTTAACATCCAATTTGTCTGACAATATCCTCTTCACATAAGCAGGACAACCCCATACTTTCATATGAGAAAGCGTGGGTTTCTTGTTATTCCACATCTCATATGGAGTAACATCAACCAATTTACTAGGAACTCTATTTAACACATAAACAACAGTTTCTAGTGCATATCACCAAAAGGACTTAGGCAAGTCCGCTCGGCTCATCATTGATCGAACCATATCTAATAGTGTTCGATTCCTCTTTTCGGATACACCATTGTGTTGTGGTGTATATGGAGGAGTCCATTGAGATAAAATCCCATTATCTCTAAGATAATCCTGAAACTCTTGACTTAAGTATTCTCCTCCTCGATCTGATCTAATTATTTTAATACTTTTGCCAAGTTGTTTCTCTACTTCATTTCTGAATTCTTTGAACGTTTCAAATGCTTCAGAATTATATTTCATTAGATAGATGTATCCAAACCTGGAATAATCATCTATGAAAGTAATGAAGTAGGAGTAACCTCCTCTGGCATGTGTAGTCATTGGACCACATACATCTGAATGTATTAAGTCCAAAACTATTTTAGCTCGTTCTCCTTTACCAATAAAGAGAGCTTTTGTCATTTTTCCCAATAAACAAGATTCGCATGTATCAAATGATTCATAATCAAATGATCCCAAATCACCTGACTTGTACAATTTGGTCATGCGTTTTTCATTTATGTGGCCTAAACGAGAATGCCATAAGTATGAGGTATTTAGATTATCATGTTTCATTCTCTTGGTATCCACATTATGTACTTCTTTAATTAAATCAAGAACAAATATACCATTCTCAATGATAGCTTTTGCATAAAATATATTGTTCTTAAAAATGTAACAACATTTGTCCTTTAAAGAAATATCATAATCGTTCATCAAACAACTGAAAGAAATAATACTTTTGGACAAAGCTGGAACATAATAACAATTATTTAATTCCAGTACTAATCCACTAGGAAGAGGCAAATAGTAAGTCCCCACAACTGTTGTAGAGATGTTCTGTCCAGTAGCTGACTGCAAACATATCTCTGCCTTTCCAACTCTTCTAAAGCTTCTAAGCCCCTGTAGATCATTACATAAATGAGATCCACATCCGGTATCTAATACCCAAGATTGTTTTGAAGCAATAGAATAAGTATTAATTTCAATCATATGAATACCTGAAGTAGAAGCATCAGCTTGCTTCTTCTCCTTGAGAGAATCTAGATAGGCCTTGCAGTTACGCTTCCAATGACCATCCTTTCCACAATGGAAGCAAGTTCCTTTGGGATTCTCTTTCTTGGCAACCTTCTTCTTGGAGATCCCACCATTCTTTGGCTGCGCCTTGGTTATCTTCTTCTTCTTCTTCTTCTTCTTCTTCTGCTTCTTGCCTTTAGCAGAAGTGACAACCATGACACTTTTTGGATCCTTCTTAAATGATCCATCAGCTGTCTTGAGCATATTGATTAACTCAGGAATGGATACTTGGATCTTGTTCATGTTAAAGTTAAGCACGAAAGGTGCATAACTTGGAGCCAACGAGTACAAGATTAAATCTATGTATAGATCATTATCCATAACATAGCCAAGTCTATTCAAATGCTCAATATACCCATACATCTTCAATGCATGAGTAGCAGCTGAAGTGCCTTCCACCATCTTGTAATCTAAATAGAGCTCGAGCAATCTCATATTGCTCAGTTCTAGCCTGAGAAGAATAAAGCTCCTCTAGATGCAAAATGATGGTTCTAGCATCCATCATTTCATGTTACTTTTAAAGCTCCGAGGACATAGCACCCAGCATCAGACATGCTGCTGTTTCACTATCCTCCATGTATTTTCAATAAATGCCTTTGATCTCATCAATGGCATCATCTGATGGAAGTGGTGGTGGATCTTTATCCAAGACATAGTGGATCTTTTCAGCTCTGAGAACAATTCTCACTTGCCTGATCCAGTCAGAATAGTTGTTGCCAACTAGCTTGTTATCCAAGATTGATCGTATATTAATGTTTGATGTGCTCATGATGATGACCTAGATGTGAAAAAGAAAAGATATGAGAGTATGTTCATATATGTATGCATTCATAAGGTCTTTAATTAATCCATTTACTCCCACTATTTTATTGCGAATTAATAGCCCTCACTATATAATCCGAGAAAACCCGATGGTTTTCTTAGTGGGCCAATATCCAATCCTTGATATGTAATTTGACCTTGACTATGGTTAATAAGCCAAATTCCATACCCTTGAAAGGTAGGTATCTCAATACCAATTGTGTCTCTACACAACTATTGGATCATTAGGTTATCAATTCTTGATGCATGCATATCATATATGCATTCCCTAATCTTGCCTCTAGAACCATTAGCCTTGACTGTGGTCAATAAACTAATGGGCTAGCTAAGATGACCCATTTAATTAGATTTGAACATATTCGATATAATGTGAGCTTGACTGTGGTCAACAACCCACACTATAAAGAACTCTGGTTCTCCTCAAATTAATGGAAGGCTTATATACCTTAGTATTTGTTTGAGGGTTTTAGTTAATTAAGTCTCATCATACATGGTTGGCATACATTGGTATACATCTTATATCTATTACATAAATATAAGCATACAAATATGGTATAGTTATGGACTTCACTATATTGATTTCCCCGAGCCAAGAGGGAAATCAAAAGGTCACACCTAGGTAGTATGCAAGATTCAAACAAGAAAATAATTACATTATCTTCAAGCTTGTTGGATCTCCATTCGGCCTATCTTGCTTCTTGATATTGGTCTCCATCTCTATTTCTAATTCTAATCTAAGTAATCTAATTACATATTACAATTTGAAATGAAATACAAACCAAAAACAAGTGGCCGGGACATGAAAGTCCTCATTGGGCCAAAACATGCATTATGCTCAATCACATTTGGGCTTTGTCCATAACTAACCATCATGCCAATCATTCACCCTTATATGCCTCTGTAATGCATAAATAAATGGATTACTAACTTTGTTTCAACATTTGAAACTATATTTTGAGTTATTTAATGATGTGATCAAATTAGGAAACTTTTTCCATTTTGGAAACTTTCATTTTAGGAAACCTTTTTGCATGGATGTGTTCTTGTCTTAATAATCAATCCAATTGATTATTAATTAATTATAAATTGATTATTTAATTAATTAATCATATTAAATAATTAAAAGAATCAATTTTGGGCTTAAAACAATTGTAGGCCGAAACCCACAGAAGAAAAACCCTAACTGTGTTCACACACAAACTAGTTTTGTGTCTTTTGGACCATTTGGGCCTTTTGGAATGAGCCAAGCCCACTTCAGCCATTAAAACCCATTAATAAACTTAATTAATGTTTATAATGTTTAATTTAAATCAGCTCCTTGGGCCCACCAAGTCATTCACTGATTTAAACCAAGTCTGTAAACATAATTAAGCCCATTAAGTGGTTTTAATAAATTAAAATTAATAAAATTAATTTAAGGCCCATTTTAATTAATCCAATTAATTAAAAACACTTTAATATATCATATATATCAGATTTAGAAGATCAAAATTCGTTCTAACCAAGTACACATCAAGAACACACGAAGAACACCAATTTATCGAACTTTTCGACTAAACTAGTTTTCATGCAAAACTTGTTCGATTTTAATTCCGTTCAATCCTACGGCTTAATATCACATATTAAACACTTAAAATATCATCTAAATGATGTTTTAATGGATCCATAAGAAATTAAATTAGAACATCCCCTTAAATCATCTAGGGTTTCACGCCCAACCCTAATGGGTTTCACGCCAAACCCTAATCTCAATCATTCAAAATTTCGTTTTTGTTTCCACCAAATTTATTTGATCACAAATACAACCAGAAATCAACATTTCTCATTCATGAACAATCAAATCTAATATTTTAAAGTTCATGAATTAAATAACTCAAAACAAAACAAAACTTATTCCGCCGAAAAATATAGAATTGTATATCCATGGCAAAACCGTGGCTCTGATACCATGTTAGAATTTAACGGTTACATGCATCACATACATGAGCGGAATTTTAAAATTTTCAACCATTAGATCTGATCTTGCCATGAATACACAATATAACTATACGAGCATAAGAAAAATCACCTTTGATTTTTGTTGAATAGTTGATTTTACTACGCACCGGGTTGTCACAAACCACAGTGTCCAAAATCGAACACCTCCAATGAGTAATCCACACTAGAGAGGGGTAAATTGAACCAATAAATTGGTGTTCAACTAGGGCTGGCCGAAATTCCAAGAAGCTAGCTTGGAGTTGGCGCAAAAAGGGAGAGAGAATAAAGAAAAAGACTTTCCTTTTGTTTTAATCACTTAAACCTAATTCTCATTAGTTGGCCTTTTATAGTTAGGTTAAAATTCCAACTCCGTAATGAGATTGGGCTCTTTAAAATTGCTGGAGAATTATTAATTGGGCCTCTAGAATTAATTATAATCATTTGGGCTTAATTAAATCCAATTTAAACCTTTTCATAAAAGTCTATGCAAAAAATCCACAAACTAGGCCCTTTGTGCATCTAATTGAATTTAAATACCCAAATGGATTCCAAATCAAACCAAATTAAATATGTAAGTTCCATAACACTTATGTAACATATATAAATTAATTTGGTCCAAGAAAAAGCCCTCTAAGCCCTTCTGTATGGAGTTGGCGTGTGGCCCTCTTTTGGAGGGCTTCCTCCAACTTCTTCATTCCTTTGGCCCTTTATAATTTCTCCAATGGACCTATTAATTATTATATCAGTCCTATAACACTTATAGTAGTCTTATAACACTTATAAGATAATAATAATTAATCATAAAATACATTATTTCAATTAGGTCCAATTTTGCATAACATTTCTCAAAAGTTTTGTGGACAATTTTATTTGATCATAATTAATTAAACTCTTTAATTAATTATTATCTTATTCACTTCTCTACCTTCATAATAATATCAAATATTATTATCCTTGTTATTTTACCATTTTACGCTTTTTCTCTAAATGTGTGTGACCTATTGGGTTCCTGTCCATGTTGGCAGTATAATATGTAATTGTGAGTTCTATTCAAAACTCACATGATTTAAACTCCTTTAAATCATCTTATCAATCCCTATTGATACTTTTGATACCTCATTATACAAGTCATGATTGGCCTCTAGCTAGGCATCATGACTACCCAAATGTCAGGAAAGTCATGTGGTTTGACTGTACCCTTCCAGAGAAATAGTTACCGTGCAATTACTCCTTTCACCACTCTTATCTCAATTAGATTCTGAGTATGGATTTCTGTCAACTCATATAAATCTAATTATGTATGTTCTATTAATTTAACCATTGTTCTTAAAATGCCCTTCATAGATCTCCATCCATCTCGACATATTACTCTGGCCAGAGATTCACTGAACAAGGCAATTATAGAATCATGTGAGATAACTTCCCTTGTTAAATCTGGGATGGTGAATCCTTTGTCAATCACTCAACTATCTTCAAGTAGGTCATGATATACCCAATCTCCTAACTATGTTCACTCCCAATTGGAAGTAATAAGTTATGGAGTCAAAGTATACCACTTGCTACTTAAGATAACTTTGGTGATCTCAAGTCTAAGGATACTTGCACAACCGCTATGAAGAGATTCCTCACTGACATAGATTTAATATCCATGTGAGGATTCTCTATGCAGGTCTCCAATGAACTTGTTCTTCTAACAAGCATCCACATGTTAGCTTTGATTATCTTTCATAATCACAGTTATGAGAACCACTGCTTGAACCATTCAAGAAGCATAACATGTGCTAGTCTGTCCGAATTAACAATGTCCTATCTTGTTAATTCTATGACTAAGGATATTTAGATATTAAGACATTTGCATGCAATAGACATCTCACATCATGAACACCTTCATGATTTCCTTTGCACTGTGTTTATAATATCTAGGACTTCATTTATTAATTTAAGATTTACAAACTCATGTATTCAAACATAGCATTAATAAATGAATGATGCCTTTTATTAAGAATATAAATTTCTTACATATGAAAAACATCCCTATTACATGGGCTCTAGGGCATACTCTCTAACAAGTGGTTGGCAATAACTATTCTGATTGGATCAGGCAAGTGAGAATTGTTCTCAGAGCTGAAAAGATCCACTATGTCTTGGATAAAGATCCACCACCACTTCCATCAGATGATGTCGTTGATGAGATCAAAGGCATTTATCGAAAATACATGAAGGATAATGAAGCAGCAGCATGTCTAATGCTGGGTGCTATGTCCTTGGAGGTTCAGAAGCAATATGAGATGATGGATGCTAGAACCATCATTTTGCATCTAGAGGAGCTTTATTCTTCTCAGGCAAGAACTGAGCAATATGAGATTGCTCAAGCTGTATTTAGTTGCAAAATGGTGGAAGGCACTTCAGCTGCTGCTCATGCATTGAAGATGTATGAGTATATTGAGCATTTGAGTAGACTTGGCTATGTAATGGATAATGATCTATACATAGATTTAATCTTATACTCGTTGGCTCCAAGTTAAACACCTTTCGTGCTTAACTAACAAGATCTAAGTATCCATTCCTGAGTTAATCAATATGCTCAAGACAGCTGATGGATCATTTAAAAAGGATCCAAAAAGTGTCATGGTTGTCACTTCTGCTAAAGGAAATAAGCAGAAGAAGAAGAAGATAACCAAGGCGCAGCCAAAGAATGGTGGGATCTCCAAGAAGAATGTTGCCAAGAAAGAGAATCCCAAAGGAACTTGCTTCCATTGTGGGAAGGATGGTCATTGGAAGCATAACTGCAAGGCCTATCTTGATTCTCTCAAGGAGAAGAAGCAAGCTGATGCTTCTACTTTAGGTATTCATATGATTGAAATTAATACTTATTCGATTACTTCAAAACAATCTTGGGTATTAGATACCGGATGTGGATCTCACTTATGTAATGATCTACAGGGACTTAGAAGCTTTAGAAGAGTTGGAAAGGCAGAGATATGTTTGCAGTCAGCTACTGGACAGAATATCTCTACAACAGTTGTGGGGACTTACTATTTGCCTCTTCTTAGTGGATTAGTACTGGAATTGAATAATTGTTATTATGTTCCAGCTTTGTCCAAAAGTATTATTTTTTCAGTTGTTTGATGAACAATTATGATATTTCTTTAAAGGACAAATGTTGTTACATTTTTAAGAACAATATGTTTTATGCAAAAACTATCATTGAGAATGGTATATTTGTTCTTGATTTAATTAAAGTACATAATGTGGATACCAAGAGAATAAAACATGATAATCTAAATACCTCATACTTATGGCATTATCGTTTAGGCCATATAAATGAAAAACGCATGACCAAATTACACAAGTCAGGTGATTTGGGATCATTTGATTATGAATCATTTGATACATGTGAATCTTGTTTATTGGGAAAAATGACAAAATCTCCCTTTATTGGTAAAGGAGAACGAGCTAAAATGGTTTTGGACTTATTACAATCAGATGTATGTGGTCCAATGACTACTCATGCCAGAGGAGGTTACTCCTACTTCATTACTTTCATAGATGATTATTCCAGGTTTGGATACATCTATCTAATGAAATATAAGTCTGAAGCATTTGAAAAGTTCAAAGAGTTCAGAAATGAAGTAGAGAAGCAACTTGGCAAAAGTATTAAAACACTTAGATCAGATCGAGGTGGAGAATACTTAAGTTAAGAGTTTCAGGATTATCTTAGAGATAATGGGATTTTATCTCAATGGACTCCACCATATACACCACAACACAATGGTGTATCTAAAAGGAGAAATCGAACACTATTAGATATGGTTTGATCAATGATGAGCCGAGTGGACTTGCCTAAGTCCTTTTGGGGATATGCACTAGAAACTACTGTTTATGTATTAAACAGAGTTCCTAGTAAATCAGTTGATGTTACTCCATATGAGATGTGGAATAACAAGAAACCCACGCTTTCTCATATGAAAGTATGGGGTTGTCCTGCTTATGTGAAGAGGACAATGTCAGATAAACTGGATGTTAAGTCTGACAAATGTTTATTTGTGGGATATCCAAAAGAAACCTTTGGATGTTATTTCTATCATCACTTAGAACAAAAGGTGTTTGTTTCAAGGCATGCTGTCTTCTTGGAAAGAGAATTTCTCCTACGAGAGGATAGTGGGAGTAAAATTGAACTTGGTGAAGTTCATGACCCACAAATAAAAGATGATCAACCGATTGAACCCGAAACTGAATTTCATAATGATGAGATTATAGTTGAACCTGATTATACACAAAATCCTAGAAGATCTACTAGGATGCATTCTATCCCTGTGAGATATGGATTTCACATTGATTCGGATAGAGGCATAACTGTAGTAGAGGACAATGAGCCTACAAGCTATGAAGAAGTTTTGAACAGTTCAGAACGTGATTTATGGCTTAAGGCTATGCAGTCTGAAATGGACTCCATGTATGAGAACAAAGTATGGACTTTAACTCAACCACCTGAAGGGATAAAACCCATAGGGTGCAAATAGGTCTTCAAATAGAAGACCGACATGAAAGGTAATATAGTTACCTATAAAGCTCGCTTTGAAGCAAAAGGTTATCGTCAAAAAGAAGGTATTGACTATGACAAAACTTTTTCTCCTATAGCGATGCTTAAGTCTATAAGAATACTTTTAGCCATTGTAGCTCATTATGATTATTAGATTTGGCAAATGGATGTGAAGACATCTTTCCATAATGGAAATCTTACTGAGGATGTGTATATGACACAACCAGAAGGGTTCACATTAGGAAATGGCGAAAAGGTATGCAAGCTTCAAAGATCCATTTATGGATTGAAGCAAGCCTCTAGGAGCTGGAACATACGATTTATTGAGGCAATCAAAGAGTTTGGTTTCTCACAGAATAAAGATGAACCTTGTGTGTATAAAAGGGTCAATGGGAGTGTAATTGTCTTCCTAGTTCTATATGTGGATGACATATTGGTCATGGGAAGTGACATTTCTCTTCTCCAATCTGTTAAAATATGGTTATCCAAGAAATTCTCCGTGAAAGACCTTAAAGAAGCATCCTATATTCTGGGAATAAGGATCTATAGAGATAGCTCCAATAGGTTGCTAGGTCTTTCTCAGAGTACATATATAGATAAAGTATTGAAGAGGTTCAATATGGATCTCTCTAAGAAAGGGTTTATACCCATGGTGCATGGGAAACACCTTTCTAAGTCTATGTGTCCGCAGACACTAGAGGATAGAGAGAGCATGAATAGAATACCATATGCATCTGCAATTGGTTCTATCATGTATGCTATGTTATGTACACGTCCAGATGTAGCATTTGCTTTGAGTGTCACAAGCAGATTCCAATCCAATTATAGAGAGGAACACTGGGCAGCTATCAAGAATATCCTTAAGTACTTGAGAAGAAATAAGGATATATTCTTGGTATATGGAGAGGGAAAATTGGAAGTAAATGGGTATACAGATGCCGGCTTCTAATCTAACAAAGATAATTATAAATCACAGTCTGGTTATGTGTTCATAATGGGAGGAGCAGCAGTTAGTTGGAAAAGTTCCAAACAAGAAACAACTGCTGATTCCACGATGGAAGCTGAGTACATTGCTGCTTCAGAAGCAGCCAAAGAAGCAGTCTGGATTAAAAAGTTCATAACTAAATTAGGAGTGGTGCCTAGCATTGTTGATCCGATTCCTTTATATTATGACAACAATGGAGCCATTGAGCAAGCAAAGGAACCACGGTCTCATCAGTGATCCAAGCATGTTCTCAGATGCTACCATCTCATAAGGGAAATAGTAGCTAGAAATGATGTGAAAATAGAAAGGGTTCCCACAGATGACAATATGGCGATCCCCTCACTAAAGAACTTTCCTAGATTAAGCATGATCACCATAGAAATAGCATGGGTCTGAGACATATGAGTGATTGGCTCTAGTGCAAATGGGAGATTGTTAGAGAGTATGCCCTAGAGCCTATGTAATAGGGATGTTTTTCATATGTATGAAATTTAAATTCTTAATAAAAGGCATCATTCATTTATTTATCCTATATTTAAATACATGAGTTTGTAAATCTTAAATTAATAAATGAAGTCCTAGATATTATAAACACAGTGCAAAGGCAATCATGAAGGTGTTTATGATGTGAGATGTCTATTGCATACAAATGTTGTTAGAGAGTATGCCCTAGAGCCCATGTAATAGGGATGTTTTTCATATGTATGAAATTTATATTCTTAATAAAAGGCATCATTCATTTATTAATGCTGTGTTTGAATACATGAGTTTGTAAATCTTAAATTAATAAATGAAGTCCTAGATATTATAAACACAGTGCAAAGGCAATCATGAAGGTGTTCATGATGTGAGATGTCTATTGCATGCAAATATGTTAATATCTAAATATCCCTAGTCATAGAATTAACAAGATAGGACATTGTTAATTCGGACAGACTAGCACATGTTATGCTTCTTGAATGGTTCAAGCAATGGTTCTCATAATTGTGATTATGGATGATAATCAATGCTAACATGTGGATGCTTGTTAGAGGAACAAGTTCATTGGAGACCTGCAAAGAGAATCCTCATATGGATATTAAATCTATGTCAGTGAGGAATCTCTTCATAGCAGTTGTGCAAGTATCCTTAGACTTGAGATCACCAAAGTTATCTTAAGTAGCAGGTGGTATACTTTGACTCCATAACTGATTACTTCCGACTGGGAGTGAACATAGTTAGGAGATTGGGTATATCATGACCTACTTGAAGATAGTTGAGTGATTGACAAAGGATTCACCATCCCAGATTTAACAAGGGAAGTTATCTCACATGATTCTATAATTACCTTGTTCAGTGAATCTCTGGCCAGAGTAATATGCCGAGATGGATGGAGATCCATGAAGGGCATTTTAGGAACAATGGTTAAATTAATAGAACATACATAATTAGATTTATATGAGTTGACAGAAATCCATACTCAGAATCTAATTGAGATAAGAGTGATGAAAGGAGTAATTGCACGGTAACTGTTTCTATGGAAGGGTACAGTCAAACCACATGACTTTCCTGACATTTGGGTAGTCATGATTCCTAGCTAGAGGCCAATCATGACTTGTATAATGATGTATCAAAATATCAATAGAGATTGATAAAATGATTTAAAGGAGTTTAAATCATGTGAGTTTTGAATAGAACTCACAATTACATATTATACTGCCAACATGGACAGGAACCCAATAGGTCACACACATATAGAGAAAAGGGTAAAATGGTAAAATGACAAGGATAATAATATTTGATATTATTATAAAGGTAGAGAGGAGAATATGATAATAATTAATTAAAGAGTTTAATTAATTATGATCAAATAAAATTGTCCGCGGAACTTTTGAGAAATGTTTTGTAAATTGAACCTAAATGAAATAATGTATTTCATGATTAATTATTATTGTCTTATAAGTATTATAAGACTACTATAAGTGTTATAGGACTGATATAATAATTAATAGGACCATTGGAGAAATTATAAAGGGCCAAAGGAATGAAGAAGTTGGAGGAAGCCCACCAGAAGAGGGCTACACGCCAACTCCATACAGAAGGTCTTAGAGGGATTTTTCTTGGACCAAATTAATTTATATATGTTACATAAGTGTTATGGAACTCACATATATAATTTGGTTGGATTTGGAATCCATTTGGATATTTAAATCCAATTAGATGCACAAAGGGCCTAGTTTGTGGATTTTGTGCACAAAGGGCCAAAGGAAAGTCTTTTTCTCTTAATTCTCTCTCCCCTTTTTGCGCCACTTCCATTGTTAGCCTCTTGGATTTCGGCCAGCCCTAGTTGAACACCAATTTGTTGGTTCAATTTACCCCTCTCTAGTGTGGATTACTCATTGGAGGTGTTCGATTTTGGACACTGTGGTTTGCGACAACCCGGTGCGAAGTAAAATCAACTGTTCAACAAAAATCAAAGGTGATTTTTCTTATTCTCATATAGTTATATTGTGTATTCATGGCAAGATCAGATCTAATGGTTAAAAAAAAATTAAAATTCCGCTCATGTATGTGATGCATGTAACCATTAAATTCCAACAAATGTGTTAATATCTAAATATCCCTAGTCATAGAATTAACAAGATAGGACATTGTTAATTCGGATAGACTAGCACATGTTATGCTTCTTGAATGGTTCAAGCAGTGGTTCTCATAATTGTGATTATGAAAGAGAATCAAAGCTAACATGTGGATGCTTGTTAGAAGAACAAGTTCATTGGAGACCTGCAAAGAGAATCCTCACATGGATATTAAATCTATGTCAGTGAGGAATCTCTTCATAGCAGTTGTGCAAGTATCCTTAGACTTGAGATCACCAAAGTTATCTTAAGTAGAAAGTGGTATACTTTGACTCCATAACTAATTACTTCCAACTGGGAGTGAATATAGTTAGGAGATTAGTTATATCATAACCTACTTGAAGATAGTTGAGTGATTGACAAAGGATTCACCATCCCAGATTTAATAAGGGAAGTTATCTTGCATGATTCTATAAATACCTTGTTCAAAGAATCTCTAGCCAGAGTAAACTACCAAGACGGATAGAGATCCATGGAGGGCATTTTGGGAACAATGGTTAAATTAATAGAACACACATAATTAGATTTATATGAGTTGACAGAAATCCATACTCAGAATCTAATTGAGATAAGACTGGTGAAAGGAGTAATTGCACGGTAACTGTTTCTATGGAAGGGTAAAGTCAAACCACATGACTTTCCTGATATTTGGGTAGTCATGATGCCTAGCTAGAGGCCAATCATGAATTGTATAATGATGTATCAAATATAAATAGAGATTGATAAAATGGTTTAAAGGAGTTTAAATCATGTGAGTTTTGAATAGAACTCACAATTACATATTATACTGCCAACATGGATAGGAACCCAATAGGTCAAACACATATAGAGAAAAGGGTAAAATGGTAAAATGACAAGGATAATAATATTTGATATTATTATGAAGGTAGAGAAGTGAATATGATAATAATTAATTAAAGAGTTTGATTAATTATGATCAAATAAAATTGTCCGCGAAACTTTTGAGAAATGTTCTGTAAATTGGACCTAATTGAAATAATGTATTTCATGATTAATTATTATGATCTTATAAGTGTTATAGGACTACTATAAGTGTTATAGGACTGGTAAAATAATTAATAAGTCCATTGGAAGAATTATTAAGGGCCAGAGGAATGAAGCAGTTGGCGAAAGCCCTTCTGTAAGGGCCACACACCAAGTCCAGAACAGAAGGACTTAATGGCCTATTTCATGCACCAAATTAATTTAAATATTTTACATAAGTGTTATGGAACTCACATATTTAATTTGGTTGGATTTGGAATCCATTTGGGTATTTAAATCCAATTAGTTGCACAAAGGGCCTAGTTTGTGGGTTTTGTGCATAGTCTTTTATGAAAAGATTTAAATTGGATTTAATTAAGCCCAAATGATTCTAATTAATTCCAGAGGCCCAATTAATAATTCTCCAACAATTTTAAAGAGCCCAATCTCATTAAGGAGTTGGAATTTTAACCTAACTATAAAAGGCCAACTAACGAGAAATTAGGGTTAAGTGATTAAAACAAAAAGAAAGTCTTTTTCTCTAATCTCTCTCCTTTTTGCGCCAACTCCAAGCTAGCTTCTTGGAATTTCGGCCAGCCCTAGTAAAACACCAATTTTTTGGTTCAATCTATCCCTCTCTAGTGTGGATTACTCATTAGAGGTGTTCAATTTTGGACACTGTGGTTTGCGACAACCCGGTGCGAAGTAAAATCAACTGTTCAACAAAAATCAAAGGTGATTTTTCTTATTCTCATATAGTTATATTGTGTATTCATGGCAAGATCAAATCTAATGGTTAAAATTTTTAAAATTCCGCTCATATATGTGATGCATGTAACCGTTATAATCCAACACTCTCACTATCTCAACCTTAGCCGTGAGCCCCCCCTCCCCCCTTTGCTAGCATCAAGGGATTTTGGCCAGCCCTTGTATTCCTCCATTATTGGTTCATTCAATCCTTCTCTGGCGTGAATTACTAATTAAAAGTGTTCAGTTTTGGACACTGTGGTTTGCGATAACCTGGCAAGAAGGAAAATCAACTGTTCAACAAAAATCAAAGGTGATTTTTATTATTCTCATTAATATGTATATTGTAAATTCATGGCAAGATCAGATCTATTGGTTAAAAATTTTAAATTTCGCTTATATATGAGATGCATGTAATCGATAATTCCCAACATGGTATCAAAGCTTCGGTTGCCATGAATCTACAATTCTATATTTTACGAAATAGTTATTATTTTTGAGTTATTTATTTCATGAACTTTAAAATATCATATTTGATTGTTTATGAATGATAAATATTGATTTCTGGATGTATGTGATCAAATATATAAAACAAAAAATAAAAACGATTCTTTTGAGAAAAGAATCATTGTGTTTGGTGTGAATGGCTTTTATTTTTCAATAAAGCTTAGGGGCTGTTCTAAATTAAATTTTTATTGATCCACTCTAAAATTATTTTGATGATAATTTATGTGTTTAATATGTGATATTAAGCCATAGGATCAAATAAAATTAAAATCAAATAAGTTTTGCATGAAAACTAGTTTAGTCGAAAAGTTCGATAAATTGGTGTTCTTGGTGTGTTCTTGTTTAGAACGATTTTTAATCTTCAAAATCTGATATATCTGATATATTAATGTATTTTTAATTAATTTTATTAATTAAAATGGGTCTTGAATTAATTGGATTAATTTTAATTCATTAAAACCACTTAATGGGCTTAATTATGTTTACTGACTTGGTTTAAATAATTAGGGAATGACTTGGTGGGCCCAATGAGCTGATTTAAATTAAATATTATAAACTATGATTAAGTTTATTAATGGGTTTTAAGGGCTGGAGTGGGCTTAGCTTATTCCAAAAGGCCCAAATGCTCCAATAGACACAAAATTGGTTTGTGTGTGAACACATTTTAGGGTTTATAGTGTGGGTTTCGACCTATCCTTTGTTTAAGCCCAAAATTAATTTTTTAATTATTTAATATGATTAATTAATTAAATAATCAATTGATAATCAATTAATAATCAATTGGATTGATAATTAAGGCAAGAACACATGCATACAAAAAAGTTTCCTAAAATGAAAGTTTCCAAAATGGAAAAAGTTTTCTAATTTGATCACATTATTAAAATAACTCAAAAGTATGTTTCAAGAGTCGAAACAAAGTTATTAATCCATTATATGTTTTACTTTATGCATTAGAAATGCATATAAGGGTGTATGATTTGCATGATGGATAGTTATGGACAAACGCCCAATGTGATTGAGCATAATGCAAGTTTCGGCCCAATGAGGACTTTCATGTCCCAGCCACTTGTTTTTGGTTTGTATTTCTTTTTCAAATTGTAATATGTAATTAGATTACTTAGATTAGAATTAGAGATAAAAATGGAGACCACTATCAAAGAGCAAGATGGGCCAGATGGAGATCCAACAAGTTTGAAGATAATGTAATTATTTTTACTTGTTTGAATCATGCATATTACCTAGGTTTGACCTTTTGATTTCCCTTTTGGCTTTGGGAGATCAATGTAGTAAAGTCCATAACTATACAATATTTGTATGCTTATATTTATGTGATAGATATATGATGCATACCAATGTATGCCAACCATGTATGATGAGACTTAATTAACTAAAATCCCTCAAACTAATACTAAGGTATATAACCCTTCCATTAATTTGAGAAGAACCATAGTTATTTATAGTGTGGGTTGTTGACCACAATCAAGCTCACATTATATCGAATATGTTCGAATCTAATTAAATGGGTCATCTTAGCTAGCCCATTAGCTTGTTGACCATAGTCAAGGCTAATGGTTCTAGAGGCAAGATTAGGGAATGCATATATGATATGCATGTATTGAGAGTTGATAACCTAATGATCCAATAGTTGTGTAGAGACATAATTGGTATAGAGATACCTACCTTTCAAGGGTATGAAATTTGATTTGTTGACCACAGTCAAGGTCAAATTTCATATCAAAGATTGGATATTGGTCCACTAAGAAAACCATCAGATTTTCTCAGATTAAATAGCGAGGGCTATTGATTCGCAATAAAATAGTGGGCAGTAAATGGATTAATTAAAGACTTAATTAATGCATACATATATATGAACATACTCTCATATGTTTTCTTTTTCACATCTAGGTCATCATCATGAGCACATCGAACATTAACATATGATCAATCTTGGATAACAAGCTGGTTGGCAGAAACTATTCTGACTAGATCAAACAAGTGAGAATTGTTCTCAGAGTTGAAAAGTTCTATTATGTCTTGTATAAAGAACCACCACCACTTCCATCAGATGATGCCATTGATGAGATCAAGGGCACTTATCGAAAATACATGGAGGATAGTGAAGCAGTAGCATGTCTGATGCTGGATGCTATATCCTCAGAGCTTCAGAAGCAACATGAGATGATGGATGCTAGAACCATCATTTTGTATCTAGAGGAGCTTTATTCTTCTCAGGCAAGAACTGAGCAATATGAGATTGCTCAAGCACTATTTAGTTGCAAAATGGTGGAAGGCACTTCGGCTGCTACTCATGTATTAGAGATGTATGGGTATATTGAGCATTTGAGTAGACTTGGCTATGTAATGGATAATGATCTATACATAGATTTAATCTTATACTCGTTGGCTCCAAGTTATGCACATTTCGTGCTTAACTTCAATATGAACAAGATCCAAGTAACCATTCCTGAGTTAATCAACATGCTCAAAATAGCTGATGGATCCTTCAAGAAGGATTCAAAAAGTGTCATGTTTGTCACTTCTGCTAAAGGCAAGAAGAAGATGTTGACCAAGGCGCATCCAAAGAATGGTGGGATTTCCAAGAAAAAGGTTTCCAAGAAAAAGAATCCCAAAGGAACTTGCTTCCATTATGGAAAAGATGGTCATTGGAAGCATAACTGCAAGGCCTATTTAGATTCTCTCAAGGAGAAGAAGCAAGTTGATGCTTCTACTTTAGGTATTCATATGATTGAAATTAATACTTATTCTATTACTTTAAAACAATCTTGGGTATTAGATATCGGGTGTGGATCTCATTTGTGTAATGATCTACAGGGGAATAAAAACAGTAGAAGAGTTGGAAAGGCAGATATATGTATACAATTAGCTACTAGACAAAACATCTATACAAAAGTTGTGGAGACTTACCATTTCCCTCTTCCAAGTGGATTAATACTAGAGTTAAATAATTGCTATTATGTTCCAACATTATCCAAAAGTATTATTTCTTTTAGTTGTTTATTGAACGATTATGACATTTCTTTAAAAGACAAATGTTGTTACATTTTTAAGAACAATATGTTTTATGATAAAGCTATCATTGAGAATGGTATATTTGTTCTTAATTTAATTAAATAAGTGCATAATGTGGATACCAAGAGAATGAAACGAGATAATCTAAATACCTCATATTTATGGTATTGTCGTTTAGGCCATATAAATGAGAAACGCATAAACAAATTACACAAGTCAGGTGATTTGGGATCATTTGATTATGAATCATTTGATACATGTGAGTCTTGTTTATTAGGGAAAATGACAAAAGCTCCTTTTATTGGTAAAGAAGAACGAGCTAAAATGGTTTTGGACTTAATACATTCAGATGTATGTGGTCCAATGACTATATATGCCAGATGAGGTTACTCCTACTTCATTACTTTCATAGATGATTACTCCAGACTTGGATATATCTATCTAATGAAATATAAATTAGAAGCATTTGAAAAGTTCAAAGAATTAAAAATGAAGTAGAGAAGCAACTTGGCAAGAGTATTAAAACACTTAGATCAGATCGAGGTGGAGAATACGTAAGCCAAGAATTTCAAGATTATCTTAGAGATAATGGGATTTTATCTCAATGGACTCCACCATATACACCACAACACAATGGTGTATCTGAGAGGAGAAATTGAACACTATTAGATATGGTTCGATCCATGATGATCCGAGTAGACTTACCTAAGTCCTTTTGGGGATATGCACTATGAGATATGGAATAACAAGAAACCCACACTTTCTCATATGAAGGTATGGGGTAGTAATGCTTACGTGAAGAGGACAATGTCAAACAAACTAGATGTTAAGTCTGACAAATTTTTATTTGTGGGATATCCAAAAAAAACATTTGGATATTATTTTTACCATCCCTTAGAGCAAAAAGGTGTTTGTTTCAAGGCATGTTATCTTCTTGGAAAGAGAATTTCTCCTATGAAAGGACAGTGGGAGCAAAATTGAACTTGGTGAAGTTCAAGACCCACAAATAGAAGTAGATCAACCGATTGAACCTGAGACTGAATTTCATAATGATGAGATTACAGTTGAACCTAATTATACACAAAATCCTAGAAGATCTACTTGGATGCATTCTATCCCTGTGAGATATGGATTTCACATTGATTCAGATAGAGGCATAATTGTAGTAGAGGACAATGAGCCTAAAAGCTATCAAGAAGTTTTGAACAGTTTAGAACGTGATTTATGGCTTAAGGCTATGTAGTCTGAAATGGACTCTATGTATGAAAATAAATTATAGACTTTAACTCAACCACCTAAAGGGAAAAACCCATAGGGTGCAAATGGGTCTTCAAAAAGAAGACCGACATGGAAGATAATAATATAGTTACCTATAAAGCTTACTTAGTAGCAAAAGGCTATCGTAAAAAAGAAGGTATTAACTATGATGAAACCTTTTCTCCTATAGCGATGCTTAAGTCTATAAGAATACTTTTAGCCATTGCAGCTCATTATGATTATGAGATTTGGCAAATGGATGTGAAGATAGCTTTCCTAAATGGAAATCTAACAAAGGATGTGTATATGACACAACCAGAAGGGTTCATATCAAGAAATGGCAAATAAGTATGCAAGCTTTAAAGATCCATTTATGCATTGAAGCAAGACTCTAGGAGTTGGAACATATGATTCAATGAGACAATCAAAGAATTTGGTTTCTCACAGAATGAAGATGACCCTTGTGTATATAAAAGGGGCAGTGAGAGTGCAATTGTCTTCCTAGTTCTATATGTGGATGACATATTGATAATGGGAAATGACATTTGTCTTCTCCAATCTATTAAAATATGGTTATCCAAGCAATTTTCCATGAAAGACCTTGCAGAAGCATCCTATATTTTGGGAATAAGGATCTCTAGAGATACATCTAATAGGTTGCTAGGTTTTTCTCAAAGTACATATATAGATAAAGTATTGAAGAGGTTCAATATGGATCTCTCTAAGAAAGGGTTTATACCCATGATGCATGGGAAATAACTTTCTAAGTCTATGTGTTCGCAAACACTAGAGGATAGAGATAACATAAATAGAATACCATATCCATTTGCAATTGGTTATATCATGTATGATATGTTATACACACATCTAGATGTATTATTTGCTTTGAGTGTCACAAGCAAATTCCAATCCAATTTTAGATAGGAACACTGGGCAGCTATCAAGAATATCCTTAAGTACTTGAGAAGGACCAAGGATATATTCTTTGTATATGGGGAGGGCAGTTTAGAAGTAAATGGGTATACAAATGCTAGCTTTCAATATGACAAAGATGATTGTAAATCACAGTCTGGTTTTGTGTTCACAATGGGAGGAGGGGCAATTAGTTAAAAGAGTTTCAAACAAGAAACAACTGCTGATTCCACGATAGAAGCTGAGTACATTGCTGCTTCAGAAGCAGCCAAAGAAGCAGTTTGGATCAAAAAGTTCTTATCTAAACTAGCAGTGGTGCCTAGCATTATTGATCCCATTCCTTTATATTGTGACAACAATGGAGCCACAGTCTCATCAGCGATCCAAACATGTTCTCAGACACTACCATCTCATAAGGGAAATAGTAGCTAGAAATGATGTGAAAATAGAAAGGGTCCCCATAGATGATAATGTGGCGGATCCCTTCACTAAAACACTTTCCCAGATTAAGCACGATCACCATATAAATAGCATGGGTCTAAGACATATGAGTGATTGGCTCTAGTGTAAGTGGGAGATTGTTAGAGAGTATGCCTTAGAGCCTATGTAAAAGGGATGTATTTCATATGTATGAACTCATATTCTTAATAAAAGGCATCATTCATTTATTAATGCTATGTTTAAATACATGAGTTATTAAATCTTAAATTAATAAATAAAGTCCTAGATATTATAAACACAGTGCAAAGGTAATCATGAAAGTGTTCATGATGTGAAATGTCTATTTCATGAAAATATGTTAATATCTAAATATCCCTAGTCATAGAATTAACAAGATAGGACATTGTTAATTCGGACAGACTAGCATATGTTATGCTTTTTGAATGGTTCAAGTAGTGGTTCTCATAACTGTGATTATGGAAGATAATCAAAGCTAACATGTGGATGCTTGTTAGAAGAACAAGTTTAATGGAGACCTACAAAGAGAATCCTCATATGGATATTAAATTTATGTCAGTGAGGAATCTTTTCATAGCGGTTGTGCAATTATCTTTAGACTTGAGATCACAAAGGTTATCTTAAATAGCAAGTGGTATACTTTGACTCCATAATTGATTACTTCCAACTGGGGGTGAATATAATTAGGAGGTTGGGTATATCATGGCCTACTTGAAGATAGTTTAGTGATTGACAAAGGATTCACCATCCCAGATTTATTAAGGGAGGTTATCTTGCATGATTCTATAATTGCCTTGTTCATAGAATCTCTAGCCAGAGTAATATGCCAAGATTGATAGGGATCCATGAAGGGCATTTTGTTAACAATGGATAAATTAATATAACATACATAATTAGATTTATATGAGTTGATAGAAATCCATACTCAGAATCTAATTGAGATAAGAGTGGTGAAATGAGTAATTACACGGTAACTGTTTCTATGAAAGGGTATAGTCAAACCACTTGACTTTCTTAACATTTGGATAGTCATGATGCCTAGCTAGAGGCCAATCATGACTTGTATAATAGTGTATCATAAATATCAATAGGGATTGATAAAATGATTTAAAAAAGTTTAAATCATGTGAGTTTTGAATAAAACTCACAATTACATATTATAATGCCAATATGGACAGGAACCCAATAGTCACACACATGTAGAGAAAAGGATAAAATAGTAAAATGACAAGGATAATAATATTTGATATTATTATGGGAATAGAAAAGTGAATAAGAGAATAATTAATTAAAGAGTTTAATTAATTACGATCAAGTAAAATTGTTCGTAGAACTTTTTAGAAATATTTTGTAAAATGGACCTAATTGAAATATTGTATTTCATAATTAATTATTATTAGACTATAAGTGTTATAGGGATGATATAATAATTAATACATCCATTGGAGAAATTAAAAGAGGTCTAGAAGATTGGTTTTGGCGTAGAAACCCTTTAGAGGAAGGGTTACATGCCAAACCCTGATAGATGGCCTTAGAGGCCTAATTCTTGGGCCAAAACAAATTAAATATATTTTATAAGTGTTATGGATCCTACATATTTAATTTGGATGGATTTGGAATTTATTTGGATGATTAAATCGAAGTGTATGCATGAAGGGCCTAGTTTGTGGGTTTTGTATAGTCTTTTATGAAAGGATTTAAATTGGATTTAATTGTGCCCAAATAAATTATTAATATTTCCAGAAGCCTATTTAATATTTTTCCAGTAATTTTAAATAGCTCAATCCCATTATGAAGTTGGATTTTTCAACCTAACTATAAAAATTCAAGTGATAGGAATTTTAGGATTAAGTGAACATTAAGGGAAAAGAAACATTCTCTCACTCTCTCAACCCTAGTCGCCCCCTTTGCTAGCATTAAAGGATTTCAACTAGCCCTTGTATTCCTCTATTGTTGGTTCATTCAATCCTTCTCTAGTGTGGATTACTAATTAGAGGTGTTCACTTTTGGACACTGTGGTTTGCGATAATCCAGTGAGAAGGAAAATCAACTGTCCAATAAAAATCAAAGTCAATTTTCCTTATTCTCATTAATATGTATATTATAAATTTATGGCAAGATCAAATCTATTGGTTAAAAATTTTAAATTCCGCTTATGTATGAGATGTATGTAACCGATAATTCCCAACAAAATACTCTTCTTCAGTATCTATGGTTATATCCTTCAGAGACTCACAATCCTTCAAATCTTTCATCTTTAGGCTATCCCTCAGATAGGAATTTGCATTTTGAATGAAGAGCCTAATCTAGTCATTTGTGTTAGGCTTCCTCTTCATTTCCATTACTCAGTTACTTCACCTAATAAGGTACTCGTGAAAAGACTCATCATGCTTTTGTTGAAGCAATTAAAGATCCTTCAGAGTGACCTCCATCCTGTTAGAGAGTATGCCCTAGAGCCCATGTAAAAGGGATGTATTTCATATGAATGAATTCATATTCTTAATAAAATGCATCATTCATTTATTAATGCTATGTTTAAATACATAAGTTTGTACATCTTAAATTAATAAATGAAGTTCTAGATATTATAAACATAGTGCAAAGGCAATCATGAGAGTGTTCTTGATATGAGATGTCTATTGCATGCAAATGTGTTAATATCTAAATATCCTTAGTCATAGAATTAACAAGACAGGACATTTTTAATTCGGACAGCTAGCACATGTGATTATGGAAGATAATCAAAGCTAACATGTGGATGCTTGTTAGAAGAACAAGTTCATTGGAGACCTGCAAAGAGAATCCTCACATGGATATTAAATCTATGTTAGTGAGGAATCTCTTCATAGCGATTGTGCAAGTATCCTAAGACTTGAGATCACCAAAGTTATCTTAAGTAGCAAGTGGTATATTTTGACTCCATAACTGATTACTTCCAACTGGGGGTGAACATAGTTAGGAGATTGGGTATATCATGACCTAATTGAAGATAGTTGAGTGATCGACAATGGATTCACCATCCCAGATTTATTAAGGGATGTTATCTCGCATGATTCCATAATTGCCTTGTTTAGAGAATCTCTGGCCAGAGTAATATGCCAAGATAGATAGACATCCATGAAGGGCATTTTGGAAACAATGGATAATTAATAGAACATACATAATTAGATTTATATGAGTTGACAGAAATCTATACTCAGAATCTAATTAAAATAAGAGTGGTGAAAGGAGTAATTGCACGATAACTGTTTCTATGGAAGGGTATAGTCAAACCACTTGACTTTCTTGACATTTAGGTAGCCATGATGTCTAACTAGAGGCCACTCATAATTTGTACAATAGTGTATCATAAATATCAATAGGGATTGATAAAATGATTTAAAGAAGTTTAAATCAAGTGAATTTTGAATATAACTCACAATTATATATTATACTGCCAATATGGACAGGAACCCAATAGGTCACACACATATAGAGAAAAGGATAAAATGGTAAAATGAAAAAGATAATAATATTTGATATTATTATGGGGATAGAGAAGTGAATAAAAGAATAATTATTTATGATCAAGTAAAATTATTCACAGAACTTTTTAGAAATATTCTGTAAAATGGACCTAATTGAAATAATATATTTAATAATTAATTATTATTGGACTATAAGTGTTATAGGGCCGATATAATGATTAATAGATCCATTGGAGGAATTATAAAGGCCCAAAGAAGTGAAGTTTGCACAAAAACCCTCCAAAGGAAAGGTTACACGCCAATTACAAACAGAAGGCCTTAGAGGCCTAATTCTTGGACAAAAATAAATTAAATATATTTCATAAGTATTATGGAGCCTAAATATATAATTTGGTTGGATTTGGAATTCATTTGGGTAATTAAATCCAAGTATATGCACAAAGGGCCTAGTTTATGGGTTTTGTGCATAGTCTTTTGTGAAAGGGATTAAATTGGATTTAATTGAGCCCAAATAAATTATTAATAATTCCAGAAGCCCAATTAATATTTCTCCAGCAATTTTAAAGAGCCCAATCCTATTTTGAAGTTGGATTTTTAACCTAACTATAAAAATCCAAGTGATAAGGTTTTAGGGTTAGGTGCGAACAATTAAGAGAAAGAATTTTTTCTCTCTTTTGTCTCAACCCTAGCCGCCAATCCCCTTGCTAGCGTATAGGGAATTTTGGCCATCCCTTGTTCTCTTCCTTTATTGGCTCATTCAATCCTTCTCTAGTGTGGATTACTCATTGGAGGTGTTCAATTTTGGACATTGTGGTTTGCTACAACCCGGTGAGAAGGAAAATCAATTGTACTACAAAAATCAAAGGTGATCTTTCTTATTCTCATTATTATGTATATTGTAAATTCATGGCAAGATCAAATCTATTGGTTAAAAATTTTAAATTCTGCTTATGTATGAGATGTATGTAACCGATAATCCCCAACACATCCTGGTACTATAATTATAGTGTTGAGGAATTCTTCAGTCAGTAAATCCTAATCTTCCTTTCTATGCTTATCCAATATATGGTACCAATCAATTACAGGCCCTATTTAGCTTAGAAAAAAATATTCCACCTTTTGTTTCTTAGACAAGGTGGCACCTTTCATGATTAGTGTATAATGCTTAACATATACAAAAAGATCTAAAGTACCATCAAACCTTGGTAGGTCAAGCATCTTGAACCTTTGAGGAAATGGCTCATCCCTATCCCCGGGGTTCATTCTCCTTCCAATAGACAATAACTTAGATATTGCTTCAATCTTCTCTTCTATATTTTTTAAGGTTGCATCCTCGACACTAGGACTTCTTCTCCTTATATTCATCACTGGAAGAACATATTCCTCATTCTCTTCCTTAATGTAATCATTCTCTAGCTCATACCTTCTTTCCTTTCTTTGGTGGGTCTCGAAGCATAGAAGCATCTATCACAGTAGTGTCCCTAACATGAGTTGGCTCTGCTATCTTATAACTAGGTGCTGCAAGCTGAGCTCTAGTGTTTGTCACTATAGAAGCCATCAACCTATAAATCACGGCCATCAACCTCTTCTTAAACTCTTAAAGCCATCTATCTAGCCTTTGTTCCAGTATCACTGGAGGTTCTGAAGTTGAAGCATTCAACCATTCCTTTAAAGATGAAAACTTTGTTACCTCATCTATAACTCTCCTAGTGTCATTCAATTCCTTCTCATCCATTTATAATTTTTTTTCCTGTCTACTTTCTGACAATTGGCTCAAACCCAACACAGAATTGACTTTTAATTCCAACCTTTAACTTAACCTTAATCCAGGTAACTCAACTATCGATCTTCGAATATGGCATCCATCTCACTTTAAACCCTCTAAGTGAATCTACGATGGCTACAAAAATAAAACATTATGAGTGATGCATGAGCATGGTATATACATGATGCATGAATATAATGAATGTTTTCGTTAGACATTAATCACAGTCACACACAAGCATAGACAAAGTCTTCCAACCTTATTACTCCTACAACATATGTCATGTAGTTTCTTTCTTAGGTGGGTTTAGCCCATGAATCTATAGGGTACCTGATGGATGTTAGAGAGTATGCCCTAGAGCCCATGTAATAGGGATGTTTTTCATATGTATGAAATTTATATTCTTAATAAAAGGCATCATTCATTTATTAATGCTGTGTTTGAATACATGAGTTTGTAAATCTTAAATTAATAAATGAAGTCCTAGATATTATAAACACAGTGCAAAGGCAATCATGAAGGTGTTCATGATGTGAGATGTCTATCGCATGCAAATGTGTTAATATCTAAATATCCCTAGTCATAGAATTAACAAGATAGGACATTGTTAATTCGGACAGACTAGCACATGTTATGCTTCTTGAATGGTTCAAGCAATGGTTCTCATAGTTGTGATTATGGATGATAATCAAAGCTAACATGTGGATGCTTGTTAGAGGAACAAGTTCATTGGAGACCTGCAAAGAGAATCCTCATATGGATATTAAATCTATGTCAGTGAGGAATCTCTTCATAGCGGTTGTGCAAGTATCCTTAGACTTGAGATCACCAAAGTTATCTTAAGTAGCAAGTGGTATACTTTGACTCCATAACTGATTACTTCCAACTGGGAGTGAACATAGTTAGGAGATTGGGTATATCATGACCTACTTGAAGATAGTTGAGTGATTGACAAAGGATTCACCATCCCAGATTTAACAAGGGAAGTTATCTCACATGATTCTATAATTACCTTGTTCAGTGAATCTCTGGCCAGAGTAATATGCCGAGATGGATGGAGATCCATGAAGGGCATTTTAGGAACAATGGTTAAATTAATAGAACATACATAATTAGATTTATATGAGTTGACAGAAATCCATACTCAGAATCTGATTGAGATAAGAGTGGTGAAAGGAGTAATTGCACGGTAACTGTTTCTATGGAAGGGTACAGTCAAACCACATGACTTTCCTGACATTTGGGTAGTCATGATGCCTAGCTAGAGGCCAATCATGACTTGTATAATGATGTATCAAAATATCAATAGAGATTGATAAATTGATTTAAAGGAGTTTAAATCATGTGAGTTTTGAATAGAACTCACAATTACATATTATACTGCCAACATGGACAGGAACCCAATAGGTCACACACATATAGAGAAAAGGGTAAAATGGTAAAATGACAAGGATAATAATATTTGATATTATTATAAAGGTAGAGAGGAGAATATGATAATAATTAATTAAAGAGTTTAATTAATTATGATCAAATAAAATTGTCCGCGGAACTTTTGAGAAATGTTCTGTAAATTGGACCTAAATGAAATAATGTATTTCATGATTAATTATTATTGTCTTATAAGTGTTATAAGACTACTATAAGTGTTATAGGACTGATATAATAATTAATAGGACCATTGGAGAAATTATAGAGGGCCAAAGGAATGAAGAAGTTGGAGGAAGCCCTCCAGAAGAGGGCTACACGCCAACTTCATACAGAAGGGCTTAGAGGGCTTTTTCTTGGACCAAATTAATTTATATATGTTACATAAGTGTTATGGAACTCACATATTTAATTTGGTTGGATTTGGAATCCATTTGGGTATTTAAATCCAATTAGATGCACAAAGGGCCTAGTTTGTGGATTTTGTGCATGGTCTTTTATGAAAAGATTTAATTTGGATTTAATTAAGCCCAAATGATTATAATTAATTCCAGAAGCCCAATTAATAATTCTCCAGCAATTTTAAAGAGCCCAATCTCATTAAGGAGTTGGAATTTTAACCTAACTATAAAAGGCCAACTAATGAGAATTAGGGTTAAGTGATTAAAACAAAAGGAAAGTCCTTTCACTTATTCTCTCTCCCTTTTGCGCCACTTCCCAAGCTAGCTCTTGGGAATTTCGGCCAGCCCTAGTTGAACACCAAGTTGTTGGTTCAATTTACCCCTCTCTAGTGTGGATTACTCATTGGAGGTGTTCGATTTTGGACACTGTGGTTTGCGACAACCCGGTGCGAAGTAAAATCAACTGTTCAACAAAAATCAAAGGTGATTTTTCTTATTCTCATATAGTTATATTGTGTATTCATGGCAAGATCAGATCTTATGGTTAAAAAAAATTTAAAATTCCGCTCATGTATGTGATGCATGTAACCATAATATTCCAACATGGTATCAGAGCCACGGTTTTGCCATGGATATACAATTCTATATTTTTCTGCGGAATAAGTTTTGTTTTGTTTTGAGTTATTTATTTCATGAACTTTAAAATATTAGATTTGATTGTTCATGAATGAGAAATATTGATTTCTGGTTGTATGTGTGATCAAATAAATTTGGTGGAAACAAAAACAAATTTTTTGAAGCATCATAATTTGGGTTTGGCGTGAAACCCATTAGGGTTTGGCGTGAAACCCTAGGTAATGTAGGGGCTGTTCTAATTTAATTTCTTATGGATCCATTTAAAAATCATTTAAATGATATTTTATGTGTTTAATATGTGATATTAAGCCGTAGGATCGAACGGAATTAAAATCGAACAAGTTTTGCATGAAAACTAGTTTTGTCGAAAAGTTCGATAAATTGGTGTTCTTCGTATGTTCTTGATGTGTTCTTGGTTAGAACGACTTTTGATCTTCTAAATCTGATATATATGATATATTAAAGTGTTTTTAATTAATTGGATTAATTAAAATGGGCCTTAAATTAATTTGATTAATTTTAATTCATTAAAACCACTTAATGGGCTTAATTATGTTTACGGACTTGATTTAAATTAGTGAATGACTTGGTGGGCCCAAGGAGCTGATTTAAATTAACTATTATAAACATTAATTAAGTTTATTAATGGGTTTTAAGGGCTGGAGTGGGCTTGGCTCATTCCAAAAGGCCCAAATGGTCCAAATGACACAAAACTAGTTTGTGTGTGAACACACTTAGGGTTTTTCTTCTGTGGGTTTCGGCCTACACTTGTTTTAAGCCCAAAATTGATTTTTTTAATTATTTAATATGATTAATTAATTAAATAATCAATTTATAATTAATTAATAATCAATTTGATTGATTATTAAGACAAGAACAAATTCATGCAAAAAGGTTTCCTAAAATGAAAGTTTCCAAAATGGAAAAAGTTTCCTAATTTGATCACATCATTAAAATAACTCAAAATATAGTTTCAAAGGTTGAAAAAAAGTTAGTAATCCTTTTCTTTATGCATTAGAAAGGCATATAAGGGTGAATGATTGGCATGATGGTTAGTTATGGACAAAGCCCAATGTGATTGAGCATAATGCATGTTTTGGCCCAATGAGGACTTTCATGTCCCGGCCACTTGTTTTTGGTTTGTATTTGATTTCAAATTGTAATATGTAATTAGATTACTTAGATTAGAATTAGAAATAGAGATGGAGACCATTTTCAAGGAGCAAGATGGGCCGGATGGAGATCCAACAAGCTTGAAGATAATGTAATTATTTTTCTTGTTTGAATCATGCATACTACCTAGGTGTGACCTTTTGATTTCCCTCATGGCTCGGGGAAATCAATGTAGTGAAGTCCATAACTATACCATATTTGTATGCTTATATTTATGTGATAGATATAGGATGCATACCAATGTATGCCAACCATGTATGATGAGACTTAATTAACTAAAACCCTCAAACAAATACTAAGGTATATAAGCCTTCCATTAATTTGAGGAGAACCAGAGTTCTTTATAGTGTGGGTTGTTGACCACAGTCAAGCTCACATTATATCGAATATGTTCAAATCTAATTAAATGGGTCATCTTAGCTAGCCCATTAGTTTGTTGACCACAGTCAAGGCTAATGGTTCTAGAGGCAAGATTAGGGAATGCATATATGATATGCATGCATCAAGAGTTGATAACCTAATGATCCAATAGTTGTGTAGAGACACAATTGGTATAGAGATACCTACCTTTCAAGGGTATGGAATTTGGCTTGTTGACCACAGTCAAGGTCAAATTACATATCAAGGATTGGATATTGGCCCACTAAGAAAACCATCGGGTTTTCTCGGATTAAATAGTGAGGGCTATTAATTCGCAATAAAATAGTGGGAGTAAATGTATTAATTAAAGACCTTATTAATGCATACATATATATGAACATACTCTCATATCTTTTCATTTTCACATCTAGGTCATCATCATGAGCACATCAAACATTAATATACGATCAATCTTGGATAACAAGCTGGTTGGCAACAACTATTCTGACTGGATCAGGCAAGTGAGAATTGTTCTCAGGGCTGAAAAGATCCATTATGTCTTGGATAAAGATCCACCACCACTTCCATCAGATGATGCCATTGATGAGATCAAAGGCATTTATCGAAAATACATGGAGGATAGTGAAGCAGCAGCATGTTTGATGCTGGGTGCTATGTCCTCGGAGCTTCAGAAGCAACATGAAATGATGGATGCTAGAACCATTGTTTTGCATCTAGAGGAGCTTTATTCTTCTCAGGCTAGAACTGAGCAATATGAGATTGCTCGAGCTCTATTTAGTTGCAAAATGGTGGAAGGCACTTCAGCTGCTGCTCATGCATTGAAGATGTATGGGTATATTGAGCATTTGAGTAGACTTGGCTATGTTATGGATAATGATCTATACATAGATTTAATCTTGTACTCGTTGGCTCCAAGTTATGCACCTTTTGTGCTTAACTTCAACATGAACAAGATCCAAGTATCCATTCCTGAGTTAATCAACATGCTCAAGACAGCTGATGGATCATTTAAGAAAGATCCAAAAAGTGTCATGGTTGTCACTTCTGCTAAAGGCAAGAAGCAGAAGAAGAAGATGATAACCAAGGCGCAGCCAAAGAATGGTGGGATCTCCAAGAAGAAGGTTGCCAAGAAAGAGAATCCCAAAGGAACTTGCTTCCATTGTGGAAAAGATGGTCATTGGAAGCGTAACTGCAAGGCCTATCTAGATTCTCTTAAGGAGAAGAAGCAAGCTGTTGCATCTACTTCAGGTATTCATATGATTGAAATTAATACTTATTCTATTGCTTCAAAACAATCTTGGGTATTAGATACCGGATGTGGATCTCATTTATGTAATGATCTACAGGGGCTTAGAAGCTTTAGAAGAGTTGGAAAGGCAGAGATTTGTTTGCAGTCAGCTACTGGACAAAACATCTCTACAACTGTTGTGGGGACTTATCATTTGCCTCTTCCGAGTGGATTAGTACTGGAATTAAATAATTGTTATTATGTTCCAGCTT
>CM075811.1:61947443-62110871 GCA_037975025.1 Excoecaria agallocha | reverse complement strand
TAAGCTTTGATGAGTATAGTATACTTGAAAACTTAAATGATCATATAAACAAGAGGGGAAGTGAGATTTGGGGTTTAAATTCATGTTATGCACGATCGGTGGTTTTTCTTCTTTCCTTTCCACACGCGGCCACGCACCCTTTTCTCCTTGAGAATGCATGGCCACTCACTCACTTCTTGTGTAAACACACGACCATGTGTGAGTTTGCTCTTCCTAACCCATGGCCACATGCATTTGTTCTTCATAACACACGGCCACGTGATGCTTTTCTTCTTCCCACCAATGGCCACGCACGTTTGTTTCCCTTTTTGCACACGGCCATGCATGTTTGCTTTCTTTCTTGCACATGGCCACGTGATGTTTCTCTCTTCCTTGTACACGGCCACGTGTTTATACATGGCCATGTGTGTGTTTCTTCTTAGAAACACACGGCCACGCATGTTTGCTTACTTTCTTGCACATGGCCACATGATGTTTCTCTCTTCCTTGTACACGGCCTCGTGTGGTTTCTTCTTGGAAACACAGGGCCACTAATTGGTTTCCCTTTCAAGATACACGACCACTCACTTTTTTATGCATAAGAATACACGACCACTTATGTTGTTTTTCTTTCCCATACACGGCCACTCATTGATCTCTTCTTGGAAGTACACGGCCAAGCGTGCATTTCCTCTTTAATGTACATAGCCACTCACTCCTTTTCTTCATGGAAGAGCACGACCACTTATGTCCTTTCCTCTTTTCATGCACGATGATTTGTACACTCTAATTTTTAATGGTTCTTCTCTACCCCAAGAGCACAACATTGTATAGCCATATTTATAAATATAATGATATAATAAGGAGGAATTAAGCTAGTAATGGGAAAGGTTGACGATGGTTGAGCATGCAAGTGATGAATGATATGTTAATAGATTACTCATGAAATGTTATAGTTCTAAAAGTCTTTTAATGCTAAGATTTTAAGTAAATATATATAGTTTAGAAATGTGTGACTATAGGAAGGTCTATTAACTAAATTTGAGTGTTAAGAATGTATAATTGGTGCCATTCAAACACATAACTAACGAGAGTAAGAGACAATATAATAAGCATATGGTTAAGGATAGTAAGAAGTAACCTAATGACTCTGACATGTATATGATATTTAATGTAACCTATGGTTTTGGTATCGGTGCAAACTCGAACAAAGTAACTGGCTTTGCCCAAGTACTATATATATATATATATATATATATATATATATATATATATATATATATATATAAGATAGCTATAATGTGCATGACTAAGTTAAAAGAAATGGAATATTTATTGGCACTCAAAGGTGGAACTATAGAAGTTTGGTTATGCCTCAAGCCATAATAGGAATTTAATGATAAGCTTTGAGGCAAGAAAACCTACTTACTTATTTAATCATGCCCCATGACATAATATGAAAATCGCAAGTCTGCAAGTAGTGTACTAACGATTAAGATAAAATAACCTCACACAACTTACCTAAGTATAAAATATTATAAGATGAAAAATACAAGTAAGATGATTAAAGTATATACGACTATGTTATAGTATGTCACTTGTGGTTTCTAATCTGGTAAATCATGAAAGTGAATAAAGGGATCAAACATGAACAAGTAGTGACCTTAAGCTGTAAGAGAACCTACTTATTTTATTATATGGATTATAAATGCTTGATTGTTGCTATATATATATGTGTGTGTGTGTGTGTGTGTTTATGTCTTAATGTGAATAAGTGTAAAAATAGAGAAGCTATTCATAGCAAGCAGCAACAAGGTATGTCATCAAAAACTATCCATGAGTTATTTAAATTCTATATATTGTATAGTTGATATAAGCATGCTATGATGAGTAGCTTATCTTAATATGTGAACAAGTATGAGTAATAAAAGCATGTATGGATATGATTTAAGCTGCATAAATATATGTATATGTGTATGTTGTCATGCTCAACGCTAATTACGAAACATTTCATGTTATTATTGTTTGCATAAACATACAACTATATGATTATATGAAAGCATCCATGTGTATTGGAGCCTAGAGCTCAATATTGAAGTATGATAAGAATAATATGCATTCTTATATGAATGATGGTTTTAAGCGGGGATGTTATATTAAGTAAAGAAAGATACGTTGAATTGAAATATGCTTAAGAATGGTCAAGCCTGCGGGTCTTAGTTAAGTTGTGGATTAGATAGGCAGCCTAGAGGAATATAATCGCAGCTGCCATAGTTGACCCCATTTGGGTCATGTTCCTTAATGGAACCATTGTTCGTCCCTTTTTGGGTCTATCATTTGTTCTTTGTTGGAACCATTATTTGACCCTGTTTGGGTCCATTATTTAATATATTCGGATATCCATAGTTGATACCTTCGGGTATTCATTGCTCTCGTTATCCACCCTTCGAACTAGTACTTAGACAGGCTATTAAAGATGATAAAGGTACAAGAATTAAAGTGATGTGTGTGTGTGTGTGTGTATGTAAATATATATGTATCGATTTCTCTACGTAGTTAACATAAGCATGATGAATGTCTTGTTGTATTGTGTTGCTTTATCTTAAATTCCCTTTGGCTATAACTGTCTATATGAAATAAGAGGCCATATTCATTATAATCATGATATGTAATGCTTGTTCTTTGTGATCACATACAACTCTACCGGTCTGTTTAATTATATATATAAATATTTGCACATATGTAGGCTTAATGATAACATTCATTTAACCAAGTGCAATGCCTGACATAGAATAATGATTGTAAAAGAATCAGGTTACAATGCTAAGATAACATGAAGGGTGTAAAGTCTATGAATCTATTATAAGAAATGTATGATATATGTGAAGTAATTATGCCTACCAAGATTACTTGTAGATGTTATATGACCTAAGTATACCCTTATATTATGAATTAATATTGAATGCCTATCTTAGGTGGACAAGTGATTTAATGTAGTAAGTGGAAATCTTGTACCATTACTAACTATAATGTTTAACCTTTTGATAAAAAGGATGATAAGATGTACATGAACATTTGCATGCACATATGCATAATGACAACATTAACCTAACTAAATGCATCATATGGTATAAATTGGTGTTGAAAAAGGTTTAAGTTACCATGTTAAGATAATATTAAGAAACACATATGCATGGAACAAGAGTGAGAATTGTGTTATTGTAAGAAGAAACCATGTCTAACAATGAGAAAAGGGATGTTGCATGGCATAAGCACTTTCTTAAGCATGCCATATCGGTTAATTGAAGCAAGCCGAACTTGTACGATAAATAATTATGATGTCTTGAGTTGTAAGAAGAAAGAATTATGAAATGCATGAATGATAATAGTTTAACATGAATGGTAAGCTATAATGATGTTAGTGAAAAACCAGTCTAAGCAAGATCAAGCTAAGTCAAGTAAATACTCTAGATTAATGTAATAGGGTATTCGCTGTTGAGGTGAAGTCTTTCTCAAATGATCAGTATAACAAACTCATATGTTATTTAGTGTTTGACAAAAAGGTTGTGTATATTTATGCATGATTATATGACCCAGGGAAAGAGGTTATCTATAGAATTTTGTTCCCTACTAAGCTTTATAGCTTAGCACAAGTTTGTTTATCCATGTAGGTTTCAAGATAAGCTCCAATGGATTGATAGCTAGTGCCTAGATGACCAGTGATGAGGAGATCGGGCAAACCACCATTGCCCTTGTGGATTTCATTATGTACTATTGGCCAATTATGTTAGGCCTCTTTATTTAAGAGTTTGATTTTATATTATTTTGGCATGTAATTATGGCCTGTCTTATTATTATTATTATTATTATTATTATTATTATTATTATTGCCTAGTCCTTACTAGGTTTATGATGATGATTAATGATTATTCATTGTTAGTAGATTAGGGTGTTACAATGTATGTATGTATGTTTGTATGTATGTATGTATGTATATGTAAATGTCTAAGATCTTACATTCTTGTATACAAAGGTACAAATGTAACACTATTTATGAAGGAATAAGCTTAATAATTTGAAATGTGTATGAATACTGTTAAGCCTACAGTTTTAGTTCAATTATGGATTAGATAGGCATTGCATAAAGGGATATTGCTTGTTCCTATTAGAACTATAGCTTGGCCTTGTTTGGATCTATCATTTGTTTATTGATGGAACTATCACTTGACCCCATTTGAATCCATCGTTCGTTCCTTAATAGAACTATAGCTTGGCCCTGTTTGGGTCTATCATTCATTCCTTGATGGAACTATAGCTCAACCCCATTTGGGTCTATCGTTCGATATCTATAGTTTATACCTTCGGGTATCTATAGTTGATACCAATTGGTATCTATTGCTGCCGTTATCCACTCTTGAAACTAAAACTTAGGTAGGCTAATTTCAGTATTGTATTAATGGTATAGGTGCACAAAATTTATCAATATAGATACTAGATCTCATGTGCTTTTGAAATTTATAAAAGTATACATATGATATTGCTCAATTTGGTGGCCTTAACAGGTAAATGTGTTGCTGAACACATGTTCTCTATAATCATATGTTGTTTACTTAAATTTGATCTTCATATTACTTTATAAGAGTTAATTTCTTGTATATAGGGTAACATGATATTGTATGATATATAATTTCCTATGTAGATATAGTATTTTAATATTATACGTATATAAACATTGATATGATTTCGAAATGCTTCCTATACTTTGAATTGTAAGTTGTGCACTAAAGAATTACTCATAACACTATCTTCAGGGATTGTTATAAATAGTTTTTATGGTTATTTATTTCTCTTTTGATTTTGATAAATGACATGTGAACTTCCTCTTATTTTCGTGATTGAACATTAATCACATAGCTTATAAACATAATTTGATCCGATGTGTAAAATGGGTTTTATATGCAACTAATACCTAATATATCTAATAATATATCTAATCATATGACTTATAAAATATGAAAGTTATTTAATTTACTTTTGTTAACCAAAACCGAGTTATAGGCATTGAGAAAGTGAACTTAAATGTTTATTCTCAATTGCTATGCAGAGAAACCAAGAAATAGTTGAAGTGTAATTAAAGAATTGTATTGAAGTGTTACTGAGTGCATCATTAAGAAATTGTATTGCAGTGTTTCCTAATGCATGGACTATTATTATAAACGTATGAATTTTGCAACATGAAAATGCATGCTATTATGTTATTTGTATTTGAGACCTGGACGAGAAGTCAATTGCATTATTTTACTCCCCACTAAGCCATTACTCAGCATGAGTGCTTTTTTCGTATAGGTACATAGATGTAAAGTATAAGTGCCAATCTCAAATCAATATCTGTAGGCCACTAGAGAGGATAATATGTGAAGACTAGTTTTTGGAGTAAAGTTATTTTTTATAAAGTGCTCAATGTAAAGGATTTATAACGTATGAAATGAATTAATTTGTAATGATACTTTAAGTATGTTGAATTTATATATATGTACTCGTACAAATAATTAAATAAAATAAAAGGTAAATAAAAGGTAATTGATGGAATATGACATGGTATGATAATCATGATAGCACAGCGGAAAAACAAAAATTTTTATCATGCATACCATACATATCCAAAACTAGGAACGAAAACATGCAATTTTAGGGTTTTGAAACTTACAATAGATGATGCCTTTTTATTCTTTGATTTTGTGATGTCCAGCAACCAAGATACCTTTATCCACCTTAGATCTCGATCACCAATGCCAAGGAATAGCCTTTTTCGCCAATCCCTCTATTTTCACACACACAATTGCACCGTCGGCTTAAAATTGAGATTGCTATCTCTCTATTTTCTGTATTGAGTAATGGCTATGGATTGAAGCTACAAAATCTGATTTTGTACTTCTTTTAGGTTGCTATTACTACCCAATAACACAAGAGAATGAGGAACTATCCTTTCTCCTTGTGAGAAATTGGGCCAAAAGAATTGAGAGAGAGAGAGATGAAGGTCACGCAATTTTCATAGAAAACCCTAGGTTTTTTGCGCCAACTCTGATGTATCTCTCCTTAGGTTTTATTTCTTTTATATCATTATCTCTTAGGCAAGTGTTTTGATCTGAATTTCCTACCTTAAGATAAGCAATTCAAACTCTATCACTTCCTAAAGATAAGTAATACATTTTGAATTAAAATCCTTTGAATTTAAAATTCAAATTTGAAATAAAACATAAGACATTTAATTAAATAAAATCACTTAATATAACTTAATTGCATGTGCCGAAATTCCTTGAATTCCATCTTGGAATTTCGGCCACTTCATTATATATTTAAGTGATTTGATTTAATTTAAATTCCTTTAGGCTTTAATACTCAATTAGCTTAATTAACACAAGATAATTAATTAATTAAAATTAAACCTTGTGGGCTAAATTTCTCTCTCTCATGGACCAAAGCCCAATAGCAATATTATAACCCATTACATACATTAATTTGACTTTAATTAAAAGCCCAAATTAATGCTCAATACTTAATTTAAATATTTTAAGCCCAATGCTTTGTGTGCGATCCTATAGGTCCATTTAATGTTGGCAATGAATTAATAAATTAATTCAAAGGCTATATATATTCTCTAGCAAGATATTATAGCATTCCAAATTAAATGAAAATGCATATGGCATTTAGTGACCTAATGCAATTTCGCATAGTCCCTTACCCATAAATATCAGAATTAATATAAGGCATGGAACTAGTCATCCTTATATATATTAATTCATTTCTTGATATTCCAGTGACACTGAATTCTCAGATAAATAATGATTACTCATTATTTCATCTCGGTATGGCCATACACTTCTCAGTTCACTGATCAAGTGGCCGATGATATTTTCTCTCTTATTGAGAGGGGTAATCCCTTCACTTCTCTCATGCTCTCTAACATGAATCAATGTATACCCAATCATACCCGTACTTGTCACTCTGTTACGAGCACGTTAGGTGTATGTCAAAGTACACAGTAATTCATAAAGAGTTTCATAGAGATTTCAGGTCTAAGAACTCTGATACAAAACTTGCATATGAGAAACACTTATGACTTGTACCATGTAGTGTTCTCATGAGCGGATCGAATCTTGATACCATGTTCTTTAACATGTATCTATGATATCTGATTGACACTCTTGTCCTAATGATCCGTAAGACAAAACTCATAAGATCAGAGAGAGCATACTAGTCTTAATTCATTTGTTATTCCCATAACAATGACTGACTAGGGATATTTAGAATGATGTTTCATTTGTTTCAAGGTCTTACAATCCATGTGCCTCACACATGATAACTTAAACCGAAACGACATTCTTGGATAGTTTTATCAATTGACATGCACAGGAATACAAAAGATAAAACAAATGCCTCATTTTATTAACTAAGTGTTTTATTACAATGTATTGGGGCTAGGGCTTACACTAACAATCTCCCACTAGCACTAGTCCCAATTGGGCATAGCCCTAAGACCGAATGCTCTCAAATGAGCTTCTTGCAGATTTGGACATAACTGTTTCGTCAAAGGATCTGCTACATTGTCTTCACTTGCTATCTTGCTAACCTTGACATCCCCACGATCAATGATTTCTCTGATCAGGTGGTACCTCCTGAGTATGTGTTTGGATTTCTGGTGTGACCGGGGCTCCTTTGCCTGTGCGATGGCCCCGTTATTGTCACAGAAAATTTCTAATGGATCTAGGATGCTTGGGACCATTCCTAATCCATTAATGAAATTTTTAATCCAAACAGCCTCTTTTGCAGCCTCACTTGCTGCAATATACTCAGATTCTGTAGTTGAGTCGGCAACGGTCTCTTGGTTTGAGCTTCTCCAGTTGACAGCACCACCGTTTAAAACAAAAACAAACCCAGATTGCGATCTAGAATCCTGAGTGCTGGTCTGAAAAGCAGCATCGGCATAACCTTGTATGACGAGCTCTTCTTGACCACCATACACCAAGAAGTGATCCTTAGTCCTTCGCGGGTACTTAAGGATCCCTTTTACAGCAGACCAGTGCTTCTCACCAGGGTCTTGCTGAAACCTATTGGTTATACTCAGTGCATGAGCAACATCCAACCTAGTACATAACATAGCGTACATGATAGATCCAATAGCAGATGCATATGGGATTCTACTCATGTTGTCCCTTTCCTCTTTGGTTTTAGGGCACTGTTCTTTAGTCAAAGGAACTCCCAAAGCCAAAAGTATGTACCCTTTCTTTGAGTCTTCCATACTAAAACGCTTTAGTACTTTGTCTATGTACTTTTCTTGACTTAGTCCCAAAAGCCGATTCGATCTATCTCTATAGATTCGAATACCAAGTATTGTCTCGGCTTCACCTAAGTCTTTCATTGAGAAACATTTTCCCAACCATTGCTTAACCTTTTGCAATGTTGTAATGTCATTCCCAATGAGAAGGATGTCGTCCACATATAGGACCAGAAACACTACTATGCTCCCACTAACCTTCTTGTACACACAAGGCTCATCTTCGTTCTTGATGAAGTCAAATTCTTTGACTGCCTCATCAAAGCGAAGATTCCAACTTCGGGATGCTTGCTTTAATCCATAAATGGATTTTTGAAGCTTGCATACCTTCTTAGGATGCTTGGGATTGACAAAACCTTCAGGCTGTGTCATATACACATCCTCAAGTAAATTTCCGTTGAGGAAAGCAGTTTTGACATCCATTTGCCATATCTCATAATCATGATATGCAGCTATGGCAAGCAAGATCCTAATGGACTTGAGCATGACTACAGGCGAAAAGGTCTCGTCATAGTCTATACCATGAGTTTGTCGAAAACCTTTTGCTACTAGTCTACCTTTGTAGGTCTTATCAGCTTTTAGTTTGAATAACCACTTGCATTCAATTACCTTAGCACCTTCTGGTGGATCAACTAAGGTCCAAACCTGGTTATCGTACATTGATTGCATCTCGAATTTCATGGCTTCTAGCCAATTATCCGAGTCTGGGCTTTCAGTAGCTTCTCGGTAGGTAGTAGGATCCTCACGATCTACTAACTCAATAGTGTCACTATCAGTGATTAGAAATCCATATCTCTCAATCTCCTGACGTACCCTACCAGACCTTCTAGGTACTTGTGTAATGGGTTCTTGTTTCACAACTGGTTGTGAACTTGATCCCATTTCCAACTCATCCTCTATAGGAGCTTGTGGCACTTGAATTTCTCCAAGTTCTACTTTACTCCCACTGTCTTTCTTGAGAAGGAACTCCTTTTCCAAGAAAACAGCCTTGCGAGCAACAAATACTTTATTCTCGGCTTGTGAGTAAAAGTAGTATCCCTTTGTTTCTTTGGGATAACCCACAAACAAGCAGACAGTCGATTTGGACTCTAGTTTGTCAGATGTTAATTTCTTAACATGTGCTTCACAGCCCCAAATCTTGAGAAAAGACATATTGGGTTCTTTCCCAGTCCATACCTCATATGGTGTCTTCTCAACTGCTTTAGTTGGAGTACGGTTCAATAGAAACGCAGCAGTTTCAAATGCATAACCCCAAAAAGAGATAGGAAGATTAGCTTGACTCATCATAGATCGAACCATGTCCAACAGAGTTCGATTTCTCCTTTCGGACACACCATTCCATTGAGGTGTTCCAGGAGGAGTGAGCTGTGAAATAATACCACACTCCTTTAGATGACTGTCAAACTCTTGGCTTAAGTATTCGCCACCTCGATCTGATCGAGTGGCTTTTATACTTTTGCCAAGTTGGTTTTCTACTTCGTACTTAAACTCTTTGAATTTCTCAAAAGTTTCGGACTTGTACTTCATTAGATAGACATAGCCATATCTACTGAAGTCATCTATGAATGTCACGAAGTAGCTAAAACCACCTCTAGCATGTGTACTTAAAGGTCCACATACATCGGTATGTATTAGTTCCAATAAGCCATTAGTCCTTTCACCTTTTTTATTAAAAGGACTCTTTGTCATTTTTCCATGCAAACATGGCTCGCATGTGTCATAAGACTCTAAGTCGAATGACCCAAGCACTCCAGTTTTGTGGAGTCTTGAAATGCGTTTTTCGTTTGCATGTCCTAAACGACAATGCCAAAAGTAAGTAGGGTTCAATTCGTTTGATTTAACCCTCTTTGTATTAATGTTGTATATCGACTCTTTGTTTTGTAAATCAAGGATATAAAGGCCATTTTGCAACATGGCATTGCCATAAGAAATGCCTTGGCGACGAATATGAGCATTGCCATTTTTAATAACAAAATCAAATTCATCATTATCCAAACATGAAACTGAAATAATGTTTCTGCTCATAGCAGGCACATAATAACAATTATTCAAAACAATACAAAGTCCGGAAGGTAAAGTGAGGTGATAGTCGCCTATCTCCATGGCAGCAACTCGTGCTCCATTCCCCACACGGAGGTCCACTTCATTCTTCCCAAGTAACCGCCTATTTCTTAGCCCCTGCACATTTGAACAAATGTGAGAACTACAACCGGTATCCAATACCCAAGTGGTAGAAATAGAAAGGTTAATTTCAACAACAAAAATACCAGAACTGGACGCCTTGGCTCCATTCTTCTTTTGTTCTTCCTTGAAGAGAGCACAATTCTTCCTCCAATGCCCTATCTTGTTGCAATGGAAGCAAGTGCTCTCACTCTCTTTGAGTTTTGGCGCCTTGAGCTTGGATTGGGCCTGAGGTGCACTCCCACTTGACTTGGGTTTTGCCTTTCCCTTTCCCTTTCCCTTAGCGGGTCCCTTCTTAATTCCCTTTTGAACCATTAGAACGGGATTGGTCTTTCGAATGTTCTCTTTAGCATTCTTAAGCATCCCATGAAGCTCAGTGACTGACTTGTTCATTGCATGCATGTTATAATTCATCACAAATGGATCATAAGCAATAGGCAATGATCCTAAGATCAAGTCAGTGGCCAATTCCTTTGGCACTAGTACCTCAAGCTTCTCAAGAGTATCAAGATACCCTTTCATCTTGAGTACATGGGTACTAACAGGAGTACTCTCAGCCATCTTGCAAGAAATTAAGGCCTTTGTTGTCACGAACCTCTCGTGACGAGCTTGCTCTTGGAACATCTGCTTGAGGTGCACCATGATCGCATAAGCCTCTTGGTCCATAAATTGCTTTTGCAAGTCAGGCACCATAATGGCCAGCATCAGACAGGTCACATCGTTGGAGTCGCTCTTCTTGGTCTCAAAAGTTTCCTTTTGAACCGCAGAGGCGTTCCTTCCTGGTTCTTCAGGCAAGGGTGCATCCAAAACATACGACTTCTTCTCTTGCTTAAGAACTATTCTTAAGTTTCGAGACCAGTCTATGAAATTGGTGCCATTCAATTTGTCCTTTTCAAGGACCGATCGCAATGAGAAATTGTTGTTTGAAGATGCCATTTTCAATCTACAATAAAATTTAGCAAGATTAAATGAGGACTTAATGATCCCACAAACCGAATTAACATCCCCTTTAATAATTAGCGTTAGTGATTTAATGTGGGCCAAGATCCACTTTTCACAACAACTTATTAGTCAAGCTGAGCCTGTACACCTAATAAGTTAAGTTACTTAGGTAGGAAAAACTCCAATCATGTCTCGTACATGACTCTTGGATCAAATGGGCTAACATCTTTAAGATGTTATAGCACAACCCATTTATTAGTTGCCTAGGTCCGGGCATCCCTTTCCATGTTAAGTTCAACCTACATTCACAACCCATGCCTCACAAAGATAATCGGGCGCATCTAGGACTCCTAGTCCACGTGATCGATGATCGATGCCTTGACATGTTTTGAATTAGGAAGGCAACTTTGTGACTTACTATTTTTAGGGATTCATTTTATTACGGCTTACATGGCATACGCTTTGTCATCCATACATAGCATGCATATATATATAATTGCATAAAGTAAAGCATGACAAACATGGGCCCAAAAACCTACAACTAAGATTCTATACTATTACATAAGAATCTTCGAGTTGGGCTTCTCCACTCCGGTGGGCTTCGTCTTGATTTACAAAGTCTTCAAATAAATTCTATTCTAAGAAATAAATGAAACTTTTACAATAAAATATAATGGCACGCAGGCCATATTTAATTACAAAAACCCAGGGCCCATGAATGCACTATGCATATCCATTCATCACACCAAACAAGCAAATAAATATACATAGCATTCATGGATCAAACAAAGTCCAATTTTAATTAATTTAGCCAAGCCCATTAATGGAAATTGTGCACTTGAACCTTTAAGAGATGACCCCGTGATGGGCCTGGGCCGAAGCCCAATGGACTAAATCCTCTTATTAAATAAGTTCTCATAAAAGCCCAAAACACAAACTAGTTAGATTTGTGCCATAAATCAACTCTAGTATAATTTCCAATTTTGCCATTTTTAATTTTATATCATACAGCCCATAAACATTAAAAATACATATAATATGTGCTAACATAAATTAAAAATAAAATCATGAAGAACACATATAATAACACACGGCATTCAAGCAAAAACAAACAAACAACAAAACTAGTTTTTTAATGCTTATGTAATGCCATGAAATGCACAAACATTTAAATCAATTTTATGAGTCATTTAATATTCTAAATAAGTCCATAAATATTGATTTAATATTCTATACAAATCTGATCTAAATGTGTTTTTACCATTTTAATCAAAACAAAACAAACAATCTTGATTAAACATGTAACAAACACAAACTAGTCATAGTTTTAAGTGATTTTAAAATTAATCAATTAAATTATCATGGACCAGAATTAAAACCAAATTTAAAAAATGTCCAGACCTGATAATTAATCTTTAAATATCACTTACAAACATGCCAAAAACGTTTTTACATTTAATTTTGAAAACTAGTTGTTAAACTAGCAATTTACATGCCAACTAGCACCTAGTTTCATAATTAACATGTACCATCAGGTATAAATAATTAAATCCGACCATTACCAGCCCTAATAACATCTTAGGACAGTATATTAACATGTCATATTAATTATAATACCTATCTAATCAATTAAAATCGTTTTTACACCAAAACAATGCAAAAAACTCAAAATAGAAAATTTCAGATTTGCATGTTTTCAAAATAACGATTTTTAATTAATTTTTTCATGCATCTAAAGCACTAAAATAAGCATGTATAGGCTCTGATACCACTGATGGAATATGACATGGTATGATAATCATGATAGCAATACGGAAAAATAAAAATTTTTATCATGCATACCATACATATCCAAAACTAGGAACGAAAACATGCAATTTTAGGGTTTTGAAACTTACAATAGATGATGCCTTTTTATTCTTTGATTTTGTGATGTCCAGCAACCAAGATGCCTTTATCCACCTTAGATCTCGATCACCAATGCCAAGGAATAGCCTTTTTCGCCAATTCCTCTATTTTCACACACACAATTGCACCGTCGGCTTAAAATCGAGATTGCTAGCTCTCTATTTTCTGTATTGAGTAATGGCTATGGATTGAAGCTACAAAATCTGATTTTGTACTTCTTTTAGGTTGCTATTACTACCCAATAACACAAGAGAATGAGGAACTATCCTTTCTCCTTGTGAGAAATTGGGCCAAAAGAATTGAGAGAGAGAGAGATGGAGGTCACGCAATTTTCATAGAAAACCCTAGGTTTTTTGCGCCAACTCTGATGTATCTCTCCTAGGGTTTTATTTCTTTTATATCATTATCTCTTAGGCAAGTGTTTTGATCTGAATTTCCTACCTTAAGATAAGCAATTCAAACTCTATCACTTCCTAAAGATAAGTAATACATTTTGAATTAAAATCCTTTGAATTTAAAATTCAAATTTGAAATAAAACATAAGACATTTAATTAAATAAAATCACTTAATATAACTTAATTGCATGTGCCGAAATTCCTTGAATTCCATCTTGGAATTTCGGCCACTTCATTATATATTTAAGTGATTTGATTTAATTTAAATTCCTTTAGGCTTTAATACTCAATTAGCTTAATTAACACAAGATAATTAATTAATTAAAATTAAACCTTGTGGGCTAAATTTCTCTCTCTCATGGACCAAAGCCCAATAGCAATATTATAACCCATTACATACATTAATTTGACTTTAATTAAAAGCCCAAATTAATGCTCAATACTTAATTTAAATATTTTAAGCCCAATGCTTTGTGTGCGATCCTATAGGTCCATTTAATGTTGGCAATGAATTAATAAATTAATTCAAAGGCTATATATATTCTCTAGCAAGATATTATAGCATTCCAAATTAAATGAAAATGCATATGGCATTTAGTGACCTAATGCAATTTCGCATAGTCCCTTACCCATAAATATCAGAATTAATATAAGGCATGGAACTAGTCATCCTTATATATATTAATTCATTTCTTGATATTCCAGTGACACTGAATTCTCAGATAAATAATGATTACTCATTATTTCATCTCGGTATGGCCATACACTTCTCAGTTCACTGATCAAGTGGCCGATGATATTTTCTCTCTTATTGAGAGGGGTAATCCCTTCACTTCTCTCATGCTCTCTAACATGAATCAATGTATACCCAATCATACCCGTACTTGTCACTCTGTTACGAGCACGTTAGGTGTATGTCAAAGTACACAGTAATTCATAAAGAGTTTCATAGAGATTTCAGGTCTAAGAACTCTGATACAAAACTTGCATATGAGAAACACTTATGACTTGTACCATGTAGTGTTCTCATGAGCGGATCGAATCCTGATACCATGTTCTTTAACATGTATCTATGATATCTGATTGACACTCTTGTCCTAATGATCCGTAAGACAAAACTCATAAGATCAGAGAGAGCATACTAGTCTTAATTCATTTGTTATTCCCATAACAATGACTGACTAGGGATATTTAGAATGATGTTTCATTTGTTTCAAGGTTTTACAATCCATGTGCCTCACACATGATAACTTAAACCGAAACGACATTCTTGGATAGTTTTATCAATTGACATGCACAGGAATACAAAAGATAAAACAAATGCCTCATTTTATTAACTAAGTATTTTATTACAATGTATTGGGGCTAGGGCTTACACTAACAGTAATAAGAGCGAGCATTACATTCCTTTTGCTCAAAGTGTATACATTGTATTCCTAAAACTTTGTGCAAAGCAAATATGGTGTATTTACTTTGAAAAAGGAGAATACAATGTATTAAAAAAAGTTTATACACTACATACACTTTACTTAAAGCTTATACAGCGTATTTAAAAAACTAAATATAGTTTATTCCCTTTGTATAAAATGTATTCAAAAAAGTATATTGATGTAGATATTCCTACACATATGGACAAACAAAAGGATCAATTGAAGTTTCTAGAGGGATCGATCACAATAAGCAAAGCCAAGAAGATCAAGGCAAAGTTGTAGGCATTTATGCGATCTTTTATTAAAGAAGAAGCCTTTTATCTTGAGTGCGACATCCTTTATGGGCACGATCAAGACCTTATTGGCAATGTTGAGTTTGGAGTCATGGAAAGCAAACTTGGAGGAATTCAACAGAGCTTAAAGATGGTACACTTGTTTAGAGTCAAGATGGGCCATAAAAAGAAGTCTTAGGCCAAGTTTCATGAAGAAGCAAGTTGGCATGTGCAAGTCATGTGACATGTCATGTGCTAAACATGTGCCTTTGACATGTGCTAAACATGTACAAAGTCATATGCCAAGCATGTGCCACATGCATATGCATCTCATGTGACACATAACATGTGCATTGCATGTGTAATGCTTAAGTGATGAGCTATTTTAAGTTGGGTTTGTATTAGGCCTTTTGTTAGACTTATTTAAACTATGTGTGATTAGTTTTAGGGTTAATAATTGGGCCTTACAGGCAGCCCATTGATTTGGTCATAAGTTGTTTCAAGTTATTCTATTTTAGGTAAGATTAAAGGTTAAATTAACCTAACCCATTATCCTATTGACTTTAGGTTAATTCTTTACTTATAAATACTTTGTATTGTTGTAACTTGAGGGCAGATTACTGATTTATAAATATCAAACTTTAATTCATGCTTGAATTGCTCCCTTCAAGGTGATTGTTCTTGCTTTAATGTTGTTTCAAGAATTAGGGTTATTCAAGTATCATCTTGTGTAGTTCTATTCTTCTTTATTTCTACTTTATGTTTTAATTTCCTTTGAAATTAAGGTTTAAAGTATCCATTGTTTGGATTGCATGTTAAGTGTTTGAACAACTGAATTGATTTAGGGTTTGGGATTCTTTTAGATTGTATGGTTTCGCGTCATGAATACACTTTATTCTTTTTGTTCAAAGCATATATAATGTATTCAAAAAACTAAATGTAATGTATACACTTTTTGTAAAGCGAATATAGTGTATTAACAAAACTAAATAAAGTATATTTCACTTTGCACAAAGTGGATACAACATATTTAGAAAAGTGAACTCGGTGTATTTACTTTACATAAAGCAAATACATTGTATTCAAAAAAGTGAACACTGTATTCACTTTGCTCAAAGCCTATATAGTGTATTCAACATACTTTATTCCCTTTGCTTAAAGCGTATATAGTATATTCAGAAAAGTGAATACCTTGTATTTGCTTTGCTAAAATTGTTTACAATTTATTTAGAAAATTGAGTACATTGTAAAAAATTTGTGCAAAGTGAATACAATATATTTACGAAGTTGAATACATTGTATGCACTTTGTGCAATTGTATACAATGTATTCATAAAAGTCAATACACTGTATGGCTTTCCGCAAAGTGATGTGGTTTCGAAAATTAGCGAAATAAAGACAGAAAAGTGAAATCGCATAAATCGTAGAAATTCTAAGAACTGAAATTGCGGAAAGGAAATAAAACTTACACTGCACATAAATTTAAAAAAAGGCAAAACTTCCACTAAAATTAGTAGCAGCTTATATTGAAACGATATTTATAATTGCAATAGAAAATTTGAATTCTCGAGTTTCTAAACTTACAATTTGTAATTAATGATTTTAACAAATGAATGAGAATAATCGAATTTATAGGATTGTAAAAACAAATCTGAAAAGAAATTGAATAATTTAAAGTAGGGATAAGTAAAAAAACCGAAATTTTGTTTGACTAAAAAATAAATTTGAAACCGAATTAATTTTTCGATTAATCAAATAAAAAAATTAGGTTAACAGTTTTTACTTTAAAAAATTGGCATTAATATATATATATATTATTTTAAAATTTACATTTAAATTTTTCAATATTGTTATAATTTATAAATATTATGATATATAAATTTCTAAAATATTATTATAATACATATTTTTAGTAAATAAATATTGAAATTATTTTTTATTACTATTATTTATCCATCATATATGCATAACTAGCACTCTATTATTAATTTCATATTAAATATATTTAATTTTTATAACTAATTATGAAAATTTATTTTTTAATAGACATTATATTTAATTTATATTTTTCATTTCTAAAATATTTTTAACTATTAAAAATAATATTATAAATTGTATAATTTATATGTCAAACTTTTTTACTGGTTAATCAATAAATCGATTCAAAAAATTAATTAAAGATCAAAAGCAATATAATGATTAATCAAAATTAATGAACTAATTAATAAATTATTAATGTAATCAGTTAACCGGTTCATGCTTACTTTTAACTTAAAGAGAAATTAAGAGAAAAGAAATTTGAATAATATCTGCACTCTTAAATTGAAATGTGGGAAATTTTTGAAAAGAATAATATTTAACAAAAGATGAAAAAAGCAGGGGATTTTTTTATGGCATTTATATATAAAATTCCCTTTAATTTTAGTTTTAATTCTTTTTGAAGTGAAAATTCTTTATATATATATATATATTCTGAAAAATGTGATAATTGAGCTGCGATTAAACATCTCATAAGCGGTTTCCGACTTGAAGGAAAAAAGTGAACCAGTTAAAGCCATTTTGATCGTTACATGTATTCCAGGGAAGCATCAAAGATCCATTCTCCTTCCGTGCCAGTCGTTAAAACTCTAATCCTTGACCCGAACGAATTTCAATCTCACTGAAAATGCAAAACCAACCCATCAATTTGGTGGAAATTGATAATAGTGACGGCGAAGATGGTGTAGCCGTCGTTATCGCTAGTAATAAATCGTCATCGTCCATTACAAATTCGAACTCAAATTCAAAACTGCAACCGCAGCAGACAGCCGGAGCAAGCACAGTTACACCACTGCCGCTGGAGAATAAGAGTCTCGCGTGTCGAAGTTTCTGGAAAGCTGGGGCTTACGTAGTGGGTCCAGTTGCCAGAAAGGCTACTGTACAAGGTTACAAGCTCGATCCTGTCAATTGCTTATTCATATCTTTCTGGAATTTTAACTGATTAATGCGATGTTCTTAACTAACAGGTGAATTGGAGCATGCACGTGTTCATCCCAAGTTTCTGCATTCAAATGCAACTTCACATAAATGGGCTTTCGGAGGTTATTTTTTCAATTAATTTCACATAACTATTTTACAGAACATAGGAAACAGGGCTGAATTGATTTTTAATGTTTTTAATTATCTCTTTACTGGCGATTTATTTATTTTTGTTAAAGCTTATTTTAAATATATAATGCCTGCCAATTAGTTCAATCGAAGTTGCTTCTCACCTGGCAAGAAAAATCTTATTGTAGAAAGAATCAGCCAGAGGCTTCTTTGTATTGGAGAGGGTTACCGTGGTTGCTGAAAGCATAAGTTTAATCATATGTTCTATTATAACTCTTTTTGGTTTAATGAAACAGATGGCCGGCCTTAGGGTGTAATAGAATAATGATAATCTTCATATCGCTTGAAGAGGACCTAGCAGCTACAAGAAAATCAGAATCTTAGGGTGTAATAGTTATTTATATGTTTTGATGCTTCTGTTTTCTTGACATTTTTGAGAAAAAAATGGAAGACTTTATGTCTTTGTGGTGCTTGAGGACATGAGAAAATTGGTTACCAGAAGATGTTTTTTCTTGTTAAAGTGAAAAGTAATTTCAAGGCACAATGGGAATTCAATTTATATTCTTTCTATTAACTCTAAAAAATGTGGAACCCTTGAACAGCAGCAATAATCGTGCTTTTTTCATTCAAAGAAGTGTTTACACAAAAAAATAAAAATTTATTTTGTGCAAAGCAAATAAAATATCAGTCTTGAAGGATTTTATGGTATTTACTCGTTCTTACATGTTGTATATTGTTTCTCAATGCATGCTTTTATGTCATATTATTTTGCTTGTGTAAATCACATAATTAGTGGTTGATATCTTTTATGTAATGTGTCTATTGTTGACATTATTTATTAATTCTGATATTGGTTGTTGCTTTATTGCTTAACATAAGTATTGGTTGATATCTTTTGGCAGCAATTGCTGAGCTACTGGACAATGCTGTTGACGAGGTATGATTAAGTCATGTTCCATTTATGTCTTACTGATGGATTATTATTGTTATCATTTTATCATACAGTTATGTGTTTCCGGATCTTTGAAGTTTTTTAATTAGTTATCAGTGTTTGCAACAAATATTATTAGCTAAAAATGATTTTACTATCCAAAATTTTTATTAGTTATTCAAGAAATTAATTGGATTGTGCATGTTAGCTAATAATCAAATCCTTGTATCCAATTTTTGAACTTCACTTTGTTGGTTGGAGTAGAACTGCCATGCCACAATTTGCTCTCCTTTTTATGACAACTTACAATCCAACCTTGCTTCCCTTTTGTCATCTCTTTCTATGTTGTAGTTTCTTATTTTGGATGGTATTTTCTCGACCTACACCAATTTTAGTAAGTAGGGTTCCTTATCTTTCGCTAGTGAACATTGCGATTTGTTTATTATGCATGCTTGAGGTATATGTTAGGTTCATATATATATATATATTTATGAGAATGAGATTTTATTTATCATTCTTGTTTGTTTCACATCTCATATATAAGAGAGTTTATAAAGAAATTCTAGGGCTAATTAGGGAAAAATACAGCAAGCATACAATCAAGCCTAATAAAACTACAGTAGATTTATAGAAAGAAAATTATCCTAACAAAGAAAATAAATCAAGCTCCCAGGTCGATGCAAAGATATCACACATGCCTATCTTGCAAATCAGAGTATGAAAGGTCCAATTGTTGAGTCCTTTTGTAAACACATTAACTAGCTGCTTTTCTGACACACATGAAACAAATTCAAGACACCATTTGTAAGCTTTTCCTTGATGAAGTGTCTATCATTTCAATGTATTTTGTCAGGTCATGTTGAATAGGATTATGAACTATACTAATGATGGCCTTGCCGTCACAGTACAAGGATATTCTCATTTTTTTTTTTTCAAATAGTTTCAATTCCTCCATTAGCTTTTACAATCAAAGAAGTTTATAACCACCTTGAGCCATGGCTCTGTGAACAGAAAACTGTAATTCTTTCTCCCTTATTTCATAAATTGAATACACATATAAATTCAAGGTCAATGTCCTATTTAATGTAACAAGCTAATCCCTATAAATCAGTCACTGACTAAATAAATTAGGAAAGATTATAATTAGCCTAACAATCAGCCAAAAGAGAATCCAAGCTATCCATTAGCTATTTATAGTTGTATCTAATCTTTTCAGCAAGTTAAAGAATCTGAATTTCTCTAACACTCTCCCTCAAGCTGGAGAATAAATATTTTCCATTTCCAGCTTGCTAACAATGTGTCTGAAAGTTGCGTTGTCCAATCCTTTTGTGAGCACATCAGCCATTTGAACATAAGGAGTGCAAATCATTCCATTTTCAATCTTTTCCTCAATGAAGTGTCGGTCTATCTCAATATGTTTTGTTCTTTCATGTTGAACTAGATTATGTGCAATGCTTATAGCAGATTTGTTGTCACAATACAGCTTCATAGGTTCATGCCATTTAACCTGCAAATCTTCTAAATTTTCTTTATCCACAAGAGTTCACAAATTCCTTGAGCCATTGCACGAAACTCGACTTCTACACTTGATCTAGATACTACTACCTGCTTTTTGCTCCTCCATGTCACTAAGTTCCCACCAATCATAGTACAATAACCTATTGTTGAGCGTCAATCTGTGAGTGACCTAGCATAATCTGCATCTGTGTAGGTTTCTACAGTTACATCTGCTCCTTTTCTAAACATGATTCCTTTTCCAGGAGTAGATTTTAGGTATTGAATCACTCTATATGTAGCCTATAAATGAACCTTCTTGGGGTCATGCATGAATTGATTTATCACTCCTACAACATATGCAATATCCGGACGTATATGAGACAAGTAGATTAGTTTTCCAATCAACTTCTGATACATTCCTTTATCAATAGCTTCATCATCTTTTGCTTCACTCAGCCGATGATTTTTTAGATCGGTGTATCAATGGGCTTGCATCCCATCATTCCTGTCTCTCGTAGGAGATCTAGCATGTATTTTTGTTGGGAAATAAAAATACTTTCTTTAGATCGAGCTACTTTAATCCTTAGGAAATATTTGAGCTTCCCAAGCTCTTTAATCTCAAATTCTTTTGCAAGTCTAGCTTTAAGGTTCATAATTTCCTCCTCATCATCTGTCATAATGATATCATTGACATATACTATCAAGGCGGTAAGTTTCCCTACTGTTGAGTGTCTAAAGAAGAGAGTATGGTCTCCTTGGCTTTGTTTGTAGCCAATCCCTAGCATTACTTTTGTAAACTTTCTAAACCAAGCCCGTGGTAATTGCTTAAGCCCATAAAGTGCCTTTCATAATATGCACACTTGATTATCTTTGAAGTTTTTCTCAAAATCCGGTGGAGGTTCCATGTACACCTCTTCCTTAAGATTACCATGTAAAAATGCATTCTTGACATTAAATTACTGTAAACCCCAATTAAAATTAGCAGCTAAGGATAAAAGAATGTCGATTATGTTCATCTTAGCTATTGGAGCAAAAGTCTTGTGATAACCTATCCCATGTGTTTGAGTGTACCATTTGGCTACTAATCTTGCCTTGTACCTCTCCAAAGACCCATTTGCATTAAGTTTAATTGTATACATCCACTTACATCCTACGAGTTTCTTGTCTTTCGGATGATCAACAATTTCCCATGTATTATTTTTATTGAGTGCACTCATTTCCTCATTCATGCCAATTTTTCAATTCTCATCCTTAAGTGCCTCTTTGAAGTTTTGGGGAATAGAAACTATATCTAAATTAGTGAGCAAGCAGCGCTGTTTATGTGAGATTTTATCATAAGAAATAAAGTGAGAAATAGGATGTTGAGTACAATTTTGAACTCCTTTTCTAACAGCTATAGGAACGTTCAAATCATGAATCAGTGGAGAGGATAATTGTGACTGCATACCTGGTTCAGGAGTCGAATCTTGAACTTGCAATTGAGTAGAATTAGGTTCTTTTCTCCTTGAGTAGACTACGATAGATTTTTCAGCAACTGGATGTATATTGAGGCTTGATTCTGATGTGTTAAGAGGTTGGTTATGTGGCTGGTCAGTGTGATGTATATTGAGGCTTGATTTTGATGTGTTAAGAGGCTAGTTATATGGCTGGTCAGTGTGCTGGTCTTGTGGTTGATCAAAAGGGTGTGGCTGATCAAAGGTGGTGAGGTAGAGGTTTTATGTTAGATAGTTTTAGGTTGAATAGTAACCTATAAATCAGGGAAAACAGTTCATGTTCTTTATCTTCGCTCACACTCTCCCCCTGAAGATTAGAACCTGAATAGAAAGGTTGTTTTTCAGCAAAAGTACCATCCATTGAAGTGAAAAATTTACGGAAAGCAGGATGATAGCATTTATAATTCTTTTCTGTAGAAGAAGAACCAACAAAGATGCATTTTGATGCCCTTGGTTCAAGTTTTCCTCGGTTAGCATCATGAATATGAACAAAAACCACACAACAAAAAACTTTTGGGGGTAATCTAGAAGCTATTTGTGAATGCAGGAAATAATCGTGAAATACATGCATTGGACTCTTTAAACCAAAAAATTTAGAGGGCATTCTATTTATCAAGTGAGCTGCAGTAAGAACTGATTCCCCCCAGTAACATTTGGGAACATCATTTTGAAATAATAGTGGTCATGTGACTTATAAGAGGTGTCTATTTTTCCTCTCGGTTACCCCATTTTGCTGCGGTCTATTTACAGAAGATGAGTAATGAACAATATCCTTTTTTTTTTTGAATGAAAGATGAAAGATTTTGGTTGAAGTAATCTCTTGCATTATCACTCCGTAGGTTTTTTATTCTCACCTCAAATTGGTTTTTGATCATTAGGAAAAACCTTGGAAAAATTTCACCAACTTCGTATTTGTTTTTCATAAGATAGATCCAAGTTACCCTTGTACAATCATCTATGAATGTAACAAACCACCTTGCCTCTGTAATTACCGTTGGACACTACATCAACTTGATGTAAAGAATGCTTTCTTGCATAGGGATTTAAGTGAAGAAGTTTACATAGAGCACTCTCCTGATTTTGTTGTTCAGGGGGAGTGCAGGAAAGTGTGCAAATTAAGAAGTCTTTTGTATGGTTTGAAGCTTTCTCCTTATGCTTGGTTTGGGAGATTTAGTACAGTTGTGATTGAGTGTGGCCTACAGAGAAGTGCATATAATCACTCAATGTTCTTGGCATCTAGTTCTCGGTGTATTTTGTTGGTTGTGTATGTAGATGATATTGTGATAGCTGGAAGTGACGAAGTTGGGATCACGAGGTTGAAAGTTTTCCTTGGGACTCACTTTCAAACAAAAGATTTAGGACTATTGAAATATTTCTTAGGGATTGAAGTTTCTCGTAGCCATAAGGAGATCTATCTATCTCAAATAAAATATTGCCTGGATTTATTAGTTGTGCTGGTTTTATTGAGGTGAAAGCACGTGATGCACCTATGTTACCAAATGTGAAGCTGAAAACTGAAGATGGAGACTTGTTTGACAATCCTGAAAAGTATATGAAGGTTGTGAAAAAATTGAATTATCTTACTATCACTCGTGCTGACATTGCTTTCTCAGTAAGTGTTAGTCAGTTTATGTCATCTCTTAAAACCTCATACTAGAATGCTGTTGTACATGTTTTAAGATATCTAAAAGGTGCTTCAGGAAGTGGCATGTTATATCGAAATCATGATCACCATACTATAGAAGGTTTCACAAATGCAAAATATACAGGAGATCTTTCAAACACGCGTTGTACCACCGGTTATTGTGTATTTGTTGGGGGTAATCTTGTTGTTTTTTGGAAGTGTAAGAAATAGAGTGTTGTATCTTGGTCAAGTGTAGTTACTGAATATAGAGCTATTGCACAGACTACCTATGAACTTATATGGCTACGTCATTTGCTTGGGAAGATTGGGTTTGTTCAGTCTAAACCGATGAACTTATGTTGTGACAACTAAACAACTATTTATATTGCAAATAATCATGTGGTTCATAAGAGAACCAAACATATAGAAGTCGACTGTGATTTTACGTGGAAAAAGTTAGAAGAAGGATCAATCTCAACTCTACATGTCAGAATAGGGAGCTAATTAGCTGATATATTTACTAAAGCGTTATCTGAAAATCAGATTTATTATATTTGTAACAAGCTGGGCATGATCAATATTTATGCTCCAGCTTGAGAGGAAGTGTTACGATATCTGTTACAACTTTTGTATAACTGTAGATAGCATAATTTTGTATAACTGTAGATAGCATAATTTTAGGGATTTGTTCTTTCCTATTTTAGCTCTAATATACTTGTATAAATATCTGTATATTTTTCTATAGAATTAAGTGAATAACCTCTCACTTTCACAGTTACCATTGGAATCGAGGCTCCCTTGGAGATTAGTGGGTCTTTTCTTATTTAGTTGGGTATATATCTATATTTAATTTGTGCAATTTGGCTTTGATGGTTATGGCTACCTTGGATTGTGCTATTGGCACTTTTGTTTTGGCTTTTAGTTGTTAATTGACTTTTTATGACTTTTAGTTGTTTTCAATCTTTTTTTAGTTTTGAATAAGAGGTAACAAAGTTGAAAAGGTTTTGGTCAGTTACCATTGGAGTCTAGTCTCCCTTGGAGATTAGTGAGTCTTTTCTTATTTAGTTTGGTTGAAGGGGGGGGGGGGGGGGGGGTTGTGTTTGGCTATCGGTGATGGTGTTTGGGTATGCATCTAGCAATGTCCTTTAGCCTTTCTCTCTCTCTCTCTCTTTGGCCTTATTCAACGTCTAAGCCTAGGATAATGGGAAAAGTTAACGACAGAATGATTATGCCATGTCTTTCAACAAGATACATTGATCAGTTAACTTTGCAAAATGCATTCACATACCTGCCTTTGTTTTCAGATTCATAATGGTGCAACGTTTCTAAAGGTTGATAAAATTGATCTCATCAAGGACAACTCGCCTGCTTTACTTTTCCAAGGCATGTATTTATATGCATCAACTACTGTGTTTTGTTTTATGGATGTTTTTCTGCATTGGCATTTACTGATTATGTAAAGCTAACAATTTGTGATGTTGGATGCAGATGATGGTGGAGGAATGGATCCTGATTCTATACGGAAATGCATGAGCTTGGGTTATTCTTCAAAGAAATCGAGCAAAACTATTGGACAATGTAAGTGTCATAATTCTTATTGATTATATTTTTATCACTGTGTTTTGGCTTGATTGTTTCTCTTTATAAGTCTCGTTCTCTCTGTTACTCTCTCACTTGTTTTCATGTGGTGTTTTCACCTTTTGTTCTTCCTTTCTCACATACTGTGGAGAGGACCACTCTTGAATGTTTGAAATTATTTCATAAACCCAGTATACAGGTATCAATTTCTAAAGATATATATTCTAAAAACTCTGAATTTTGTGTTACATACCGGACCTTTAGTGCAGTTAGGAAGTCTTAGATTTGAGGATTGGTTAGTCTTTCCCCAGCAGGTAGGCAAAAGGTATGGAAGAACATTATTGATCAACAAGAAATTTTCTCTTTCAAGTTAAAATTAAGAAGCAATTATAGAGATGGGAATAAAAGTTTCATTTATATGGAACAAAGTGTTTGATGTGTACATAAAGAAATTACCATGAAGGAGATTAGGATGAGGATCATGCATCGCCACCACCAAAGACAAAAAAGAACTGATGGAAATTTTAAAGATGATCACATATATTATAAAGATTCAACTTAAAGGAATATATTATTAAAACTTTGAAAGTAAATTTATAAAGTTTTTGGAGAAGAAAGTAATGAACCATAAAAGGCTGGTATTAGAAGGTAAAGTGATTATTGTTGTTCTGAAATTGAATTATTGGATTTTGATATTTAATCATGTATGTATAAAGAATCCATCAATTTTTGAAACTTGTGGGCAATTCTTATATATTGACGTGCACTCTACTCTCTCTTAACCTTTCTCTAAGAAATAATAAGCCATTGTAGACCCATCATTCCATGATCTTGCCTTGTGGTTGTTTCGATCCACAGATGAAATGCTTTTCAACTATTGTAATAAGGATGCAAATACATTCCATATGTGGAACCAGCTTAAACAAATAAAGTATATCAACAATTCTATATTTGAGCTTCAAAGCCTAGTGCATTTAGTGGACTCCAAAATCATTGGCCATCAATTTGCAAATAGAATTTAACCAGACATAGTTTCAAATAATATTTTCTCTGGTTTGAGATTATATTGGTGATGATCAAGTGGCAGCAATTGCTGGCGAAACTTTACAAATTTGTTATAGTTTGTCATTTTTAAAATGCAACAACATGGTAATACAAAACAAATAGGAAAAAAGAAATACATGGATGACATTATAAGATAAATATATGTAAAAAAATCACTAAAATTAAAGAAAACCATCTACCAAAATATATTTACATGATAGGAACTCTTCTCTTGGTAGCTATTTTGCACATTGGAAAAAAAAAAGGTAGAGGGATTAATATTTGATATATCCCTTAATCATGAGGAGATGTAGCAGACTGTTGGGGTTTGGGGGGTAGGGGTTGTGTATGGGGGAAGATTTTGATTTCAAATCAGTGGTGGAAGAGGATGAGAAGGTCTTTGTATGGCCTGTGGCCATCTACTTGAAATAACTTGGGTTAACCATTTTGAGCAAGTTAAAGTCTAATTTGGCTCAGGAGTTGGATTGCATATCTTTTACGGAAGTGGCCTTGGAGTTTTAAGGAAGGTCTTCGATAAGTTGGTCTTAGATAAATATGTTCTGATACTGAATGTTGAGATGGAAGGGTCGAACTCCTGTAGAAAGTTGCCTGTTGCATGTGGAGGCTTGTGCTATTGATGGCGTCCTTATGGAACTGTATTGTTGATATTTATTGTACATTCAAATGCCATGGGGTTTGTCTTTGGAGTGCCGTCAGAGGTCTTTTCAATTGGTTTTTGGATTTACCATTTGATCTCTCTCTCTCTCTCTCTTCCCTTCAAAACTATTTAGAGTTGTTAGGATGATGCTGGAAAGCTTGAAGTTTTGTTTCCTTGGATTGATTTTGAATCTCTTGACTAATCAAACATAGCTAGGATGATGGAGAATGGGTTGAAGCTTTTGTTCCTTAGAATGTTTTTGAGTTTGTTGACTAACTTCAAAAGCTAGGGACTATAGAAACTCAAATTGCAACTAGGCCGATTTTGGGTGGCTGAAAAAATCTAATGTGGTTGTGAAAAATTAAGAAAAGTTAAAAATTTTAGGCTTCATATCTAGAGCCTGATAAAGAATTGTAACTAAGGTTAGATAGGTAACAATTCTAGGAATTTTTTTTTTTTTGTTTTATGTAAACTATCATGTACTTGAAACACACTTATTCAACCAATCCGGATTCATGCTGGATCCAAAAAGCAGGCCAAAGCGCTTATAACTATTTGAAGATGCTCCATTCTTAGAGCTTGAATTTGAGGGAGAAGAGATCCGTGCGATCTCATCTCACTCCTTGGGGTTTTGTGAAAATTGTGACAAATTTTAGAAAGATCAAAGGATCCCATTTCTTGAAAAATTCTACAAACATATACAATTACATGAGATGTAAAATAGGAAACTAATCATTAAGAAACTGATGTTGACCACTAAAAAGTGCCTTAGTGAACACTTTTGCAGTTTGATGCTCTATAGTGATATGTGGGAGAGAAATGACACGGGCATCATATGCTTCACGAATAGAGTGACAATCCACTTCAATATGCTTCGTGCGCTCATGAAATACTGAATTAGCTATAATTTGAATAGCACTAGTATTATTAGCATGAAGAGGTGTAGGATTAGGTTGGTGTGAAAGTGAGAAATAATTCTTATATTTTCCATTGAAAATATATAGGTATTTATATTGTTTACAAGGGTTGAATTAGGAAACAAATCCCTAACAATTTTCCTATAATTAAGCTAACAATCAATCCATATAATTAAGCTAACAGTTGTACATATCATAACACTCCCTCTCAAGCTGGAGCATAGATATTGATCATGCCCAGTTTGTTACAAATGTAGTCGATCTAATTCCCAGGTAACGCTTTAGTGAATACATCAGCTAATTGGCTTCTTGTTCTGACATGTGAAGTTGAGATTGATCCATCTTCTAGTTTCTCTCGAGTAAAATGACAGTCAACTTCTATATGTTTGGTTTTCTCATGAAACACAGGATTATTTGCAATATAGATAGCTGCTTGATTGTCACACCATAAGTTCATTGGTTTAGACTGAACAAACTCAATTTCTCCAAGCAAATGAAGTAGCCATATAAGTTCACAGGTAGTCTGTGCCATAGCTCTATATTCGGATTCTGCACTTGATCGGGACACTACATTCTGTTTCTTACTCTTCCAAGAAACAAGATTACCCCCAACAAAGACACAATAACCGGTGGTAGAACGTCTGTCTGAAAAATCTCCTGCATAGTCTGCATCTGTGAAACCTTCTATAGTATGGTGACCATGATTTCGATATAAGATGCCACGTCTTGGTGCACCTTTTAAATATCTCAGAATATGTATAACAGCATCCCAGTGTGAGGTTCTAGGAGATGACATGAACTGACTAACAACATTTACTCGAAAAGCAATGTCCGGACGAGTGATAGTAAAGTAGTTCAATTTTCCCACAACCTTCCTATATTTTTCAGGATTCCCAAATAAGTTTCCATCTTCAGCTTTCAGCTTTACATTTGGTATCATAGGCGCATCACATGCTTTTGCTTCAATAAAACCAGCACCATCTAACAAATTCAGGCAATTTTTTCTTTGAGATAGATAGATCCCTTTCTGACTGCGAGAAACTTCAATGCCTAAGAAATATTTCAATGATCCTAAATCCTTGGTTTGAAAGTGAGTCCCAAGAAATGCTTTCAACCTCGTAATTCCAGTTTCATCACTTTTAGTTATCACTATATCATCCACATATACAACCAACAAAATGCACCCAGAAATAGATGATGTAAAGAACACTGAGTGATCATATGCATTTCTCTGTAGGCCAAACTCAATCACAACTGCACTAAATCTCCCAAACCAAGCACGAGGAGACTGTTTTAACCCGTACAAAAACTTTCTTAATTTGCACACCTTCCCTGACTCCCTCTGAGCAACAAAACTAGGTGGTTGCTTCATGTAAACCTCTTCACTCAAATCCCCATGCAAGAATGCATTCTTCACATCAAGTTGATGAAGTGGCCAACTGTAATTAGTAGCTAAGGAAATAAACAATCGAACAGATGAAAGTTTTGCAACTGGAGAAAAGGTATTCGAATAATCCACTCCATATGTTTGTGCATATCTTTTAGCAACTAATCGAGGTTTCAATCTAGCAACAAAGCCATCAGGATTCATCTTAACAGTAAATACCCACTTACAACCAATAGCCTTTTTCTGAGAGGGCAAAGTTAGAAGATCCAAAGTATGATTCTGCTCTAAGGCCATCATCTCTTCTTTCATTGCAGCTCACCAACCATCATGAGCTAATGCTTCAGTAAGGGACGTTGGAATAGCAATAGAGTCTAAGGAAGCTACAAAAGACTTGGAGGAAGGTGATAAAGCATGATAAGACAAAAGAAGAAACAGGGTAAGTACATGTGCGTTTACCTTTGCGAAGAGCAATAAGAAGGTCAAGGCTAGGATCTGGTGGTGGTGGAGGATCTGAAGAAGAAGCAGGAGCAGGAGGTGTCTCGATAGAATGATGCACACGTCGAGAATAAACTTGATGAATAACAGGTCGAGAAGGAGGAGATACTACCTGTTCATTAACAGTATAAACAAGAAAATCATCCCCTGAATCACTAGAGGGCGAAGAAGAGGACATATAGAAACCAAAAAAAGGTGTATGTTCAAAAAATGTAACATCAGCAGATACCAAATAACGACCCAAAGAAGGTGAGTAATAACGATATCCCTTTTGTTCACACGAGTATCCCAGGAAGACACGGATCAAGTTTTGAAACCTGAGGACGCATGTCATGAACAAAGCAAGTACATCCAAAAATTCGAGGAGAAAGATGAAAAAGGGTAGATGAGGAAAAAATAAGAGTATGGAATCTGACCGTCAAGAACAGAAGAGGGCATTATGTTGATTAGAAAACAAGCATTAGAAACAGCATCTACCCAAAATATTTTAGGAACCTGCATATGAAACATTAGTGCCCGAACAACCTCTAATAAGTGACGGTTCTTCCGCTTAGCTACACTATTTTGCTAAGGGATAACAATACAAGAAGACTGATGAATAATACCATGCTCAGAGAGATAAGATTTAAAAGAATGAGAAACATATTCTTTAGCATTATCACTTCTCAAAATACAGATGGATTTGTTGAATTGAGTCTTAATTTCAGCATGAAAAGCACAAAATATAGTAAATAACTCTGATCGAGATTTCATAGGATAAAACCAAGTAACCCGAGAATAATCATCAATAAATGTCACAAAATAACGAAAATCAAGTTTGGATGTAACAGGACATGGACCCCATACATCAGTATGAATTAAGTAAAAAGAAGACTCAACACGTTTATTTAATCTAGGAGAATAAGATACTCTATGGTGTTTAGCAAATTGACAAGCTTCACACTCTAAAGTAGATTTCCTTTTTAAGACTAGGACACAACTTTTGTAAAGTTGAAAGAAGAGGATGACCAAAACGACAATGAAGTTGCAAAAGAGAAGATGAACTTGTGCAAGCAATGGATCGAGGCACTGGTTGAGAAGTTGATTCAAGAGCATACAAGCCATTCACCAGACACCCTCTACCAAGAATCTACTTCGTCCCAAGATCCTGAAAAAGACAATAATTGGGATAGAAAATAACACAACAGTTAAGATTTTGGGTAATTTGGCTAACAGATAACAAGTTAAAAGGAAAAGATGATAAAAATAAAACAGATGACAATGGAAGAGAATTTGTTGGGTTTGTTGTCCCACGCCCAATTACAGAAGCAGTAGATCCATTGGCTAATGTAACACAAGGTAAATTAGCAGTAGATTGGAAAGAAGAGATAATACCTGTGTTGCCAGTCATATGATCAGTAGCACCTGAGTCAATAATCCAACTACGAGATGAGGTGGAAAGACATGCAGCAGGGTTACCTGTATTAGCCAAAGCTGAAGTCCCAGAAGATAACTGCTGTGAATTATAAGTGGCCGTTAAACGAGCATACTTATTCATTGAAATGGTGACAGATGGTAAGGATGATTGTGGAAGCGGTAGGATGCCATCTTGAGTAGCGACATTTGTAAACCTCTTATTACTCATCTGACTTGAGTTCTTGGAGGGTTTCCCATGTAATTTCCAACAATTCTTTTTAATGTGCCCCTCAGCTCCACAATAATGACATATACGAGAATTGCTACTATTCCCTGCAACAGAACTACTATTTTCACCTTTACTTTCGCGATTACTATTTGAAGCATTACCAACCAATGCCATTGTATCATTGGGTATCATATCGGAAGGCAAATCATCGTCTTTACAAACTCGAAGCTAACGAGCATAAACTTCAGTAAAAGAAGTGACTCACTAGTTAACAATTGTGTGCGTGCCACATTATATTCAGAACCCAATCCTGCTAAGAAACACTGCACCACAATCTGCTCATCTTGTTCTTGCATTTGCTTAATATCAGCAACAATAGGAAACATAGCCTGCTTTTCTTCAAAGGCTTTGTGAAAGTGAGAAATAATTCTTGTATCTTCCATTGAAAATATACAGGTATTTATATTGTTTACAAGAGTTGAATTAGGAAACAAATCCCTAATAGAATTAGGAAATAAATCCCTAATAATTTTCCTATAATTAAGCTAACAATCAATTCCTATAATTAAGCTAACAGCTGTACAAATCATAACACTCCCCCTCAAGCTGGAGCATAGATATTGATCATGTTCAGCTTGTTATAAATGTAGTTGATTCGATTCCCAGGTAACGCTTTAGTGAATATATCAGCTAATTGACTTCCTGTTCTGACATGTGAAGTTGAGATTGATCCATCTTCTAGTTTCTCTCGAGTAAAATGACAGTCAACTTCTATATGTTTGGTTCTCTCATGAAACACAGGATTATTTGCAATATAGATAGCTGCTTGATTGTCACACCATAAGTTCATTGGTTTAGACTGAACAAACCCAATTTCTCCAAGCAAATGACGTAGCCATATAAGTTCACAAGTAGTCTGTTTCATAGCTCTATATTCGGATTCTGCACTCGATTGGGACACCACATTCTGTTTCTTACTCTTCCAAGAAACAAGATTACCCCCAACAAAGACACAATAACCGGTGGTAGAACGCCTGTCTGAAAGATCTCCTGCATAGTCTGCATCCGTGAAACCTTCTATAGTATGATGACCATGATTTCGATATAAGATGTCACGTCCTGGTGCATCTTATAAATATCTCAGAATATGTACAACAGCATCCCAGTGTGAGGTTCTAGGAGATGACATGAACTGACTAACAACACTTACTGGAAAAGCAATGTCAGGACGAGTGATAGTAAGGTAGTTCAATTTTCCCACAACCTTCCTATATTTTTCAGGATTCCCAAACAAGTCTCTATCTTCAGCTTTTAGCTTTACATTTGGTATCATAGGCGCATCACATGCTTTTGCCTCAATAAAACCAGCACCATCTAATAAATCCAGACAATATTTTCTTTGAGATAGATAAATCCCTTTCTGACTGCGAGAAACTTCAATCCCTAAGAAATATTTCAATGATCCTAAATCCTTGGTTTGAAAGTGAGTCCCAAGGAATGCTTTCAACCTCGTAATTCCAGCTTCATCACTTCCAGTTATCATTATATCATCCACATATACAACCAATAAAATGCACTCAGAAGTAGATGATGTAAAGAACACTGAGTGATCATATGCACTTCTCCGTAGGCCAAACTCAATCACAACTGTACTAAATCTCCCAAACCAGGCACGAGGAGACTGTTTTAACCCGTACAAAGACTTTCTTAATTTGCACACCTTCCCTGACTCCCCCTGAGCAACAAAACCAGGTGGTTGCTCCATGTAAACCTCTTCACTCAAATCCCCATGCAAGAATGCATTCTTCACATCAAGTTGATGAAGTGGCGAACTGTAATTAGCAGCTAAGGAAATAAACAATCGAACAGATGAAAGTTTTGCAACTGGAGAAAAGGTCTCCGAATAATCCACTCCATATGTTTGTGCATATCCTTTAGCAACCAATCGAGTTTTCAATCTAGCAACAGAACCATCAGGATTCATCTTAACAGTAAACACCCACTTATAACCAATAGCCTTTTTCTGAAAGGGCAAAGGTAGAAGATCCCAAGTATGATTCTGCTCTAAGGCCATCATCTCTTCTTTCATTGCAGCTCGCCAACCATCATGAGCTAATGCTTCAGTAAGGGACGTTGGAACAGCAATAGAGTCTAAGGAGGCTACAAAAGACTTGGAGGAAGGTGATAAAGCATGATAAGACACAAAAAAAGAAACAGGGTAAGTACATGTGCGTTTACCTTTGCGAAGAGCAATAAGAAGGTCAAGGCTAGGATCTGGTGGTGGTGGAGGATCTGAAGAAGAAGCAGGAGCAAGAGGTGTCTCGATAGAATGATGCACACGTCGAGAATAAACTTGATGAATAATAGGTCGAGAAGGAGGAGATACTACCTGTTCACTAACAGTATAAACAAGAAAATCATCCCCTGAATCACTAGAGGGCAAAGAAGAGGACACAGAGAAACCAAAGAAAGGTGTATGTTCAAAAAATGTAACATCAGCAGATACTAAATAATGACCCAAAGAAAGTGAGTAACAACGATACCCCTTTTGTTCACGCGAGTATCCTAGGAAGACACACTTAAGAGATTTAGGATCAAGTTTTGAAAGCTGAGGTCGCATGTCTTGAACAAAGCAAGTACATCCAAAAATCCGAGGAGAAAGATGAAAAAAAGTAGATGAGGGAAAAACAAGAGAATATGGAATTTGACCGTCAAGAACAGAAGAGGGCATTCTGTTGATTAGAAAACAGGCAGTAGAAACAGCATCTACCCAAAATATTTTAGGAACCTGCATATGAAACATTAGTGCCCGAGCAACCTCTAATAAATGATGGTTCTTCCGCTCAGCTACACCATTTTGCTGAGGGGTAACAATACAAGAAGACTGATGAATAATACCATGCTCAGAAAAATAAGATTTAAAAGAATGAGAAACATATTCTTTAGCATTATTACTTCTTAAAATACAGATGGATTTGTTGAATTGAGTCTTAATTTCAGCATGAAAAGCACAAAATATAGTAAACAACTCTGATCGAGATTTCATAGGATAAAGCCAAGTAATCCGAGAATAATCATCAATAAATGTCACAAAATAACGAAAATCAAGTTTGGATGTAACAGGACATGGACCCCATACATCAGTATGAACTAAGTAAAAAGAAGACTCAATACGTTTATTTAATCTAGAAGAATAAGATACTCTATGGTGTTTAGCAAATTGACAAGCTTCACACTCTAAAGTAGATTTCCTTTTTAAGACTAGGACACAGCTTTTGTAAAGTTGAAAGAGGAGGATGACCAAAACGACAATGAAGTTGCAAAAGAGAAGATGAACTTGTGCAAGCAATGGATCGAGGCACTGGTTGAGAAGTTGATTCAAGAGCATACAAGCCATTCACCAGACACCCTCTACCAAGAATCTGCTTTGTCCCAAGATCCTGAAAAAGACTAATTGGGATAGAAAATAATACAACAGTTAAGATTTTGGGTAATTTGGCTAACAGATAACAAGTTAAATGGAAAAGATGATAAACATAAAACAGATGACAATGGAAGAGAATTTGTTGGGTTTGCTGTCCCACACCCAATTACAGAAGCAGTAGATCCATTGGCTAACGTAATACAAGGTAAATTAGCAATAGATTGGAAAGAAGAGAGAATACCTGTGTTGCCAGTCATATGATTAGTAGCACCTGAGTCAATAACCCAACTACGAGATGAGGTGGAAAGACATGCAGCAGGGTTACCTCTATTAGCCAGAGCTGAAGTCCCAAAAGATAACTGCTGTGAATCAAAAGTGGCAGTTAAACGAGCATACTCATCCGCTGAAATGGTGACAGATGGTGAGGATGATTGTGGAAGCGGTAGGATGCCATCCTGAGTAGCTACATTTGCAAACCTCTTATTATTTATCTGACTTGAGTTCTTGGAGGGTTTCCCATGTAATTTCCAACAATTCTTTTTAATGTGCCCCTCAACTCCACAATAATAACATGTACGAGAATTGCTACTACTCCCAACAACAGAACTACCATTTCCACCTTTACCTCCGCGATTACTATTCGAAACATTACCAACCAATGCCACCGTATCATTGGGTATCATACCGGAAGGCAAATCATCGTCTTTACAAACTTGAAGCAAACGAGCATAAATTTCAGTAAAAGAAGGAAGTGACTCACCAGTTAACAATTTTGTGCGTGCCACATCATATTCAGAACCCAATCCTGCCAAGAAACACTGCACCACAATCTGCTCCTCTTGTTCTTGCATCTGTTTAACATCAGCAACAATAGGAATTATAGCCTGCTTTCTTCAAAGGCTTGTTTCACTTCAGTATAATACTGGAACAGGGAGCGACCTTTTTGCTCCGCTCGGTAAATCTTTAGCAACAAATCATGGACACAGGACATATCTTGTTTGCAGGCATACAAAAATTCTAGATATTTTCATAATTCTTTTACACTGTCACAATGATTCAAAACATCATCAACAGCAGGATCTAAAGTATTCTGAATTTGATTAAACAACTTATAATCTTCCATTAACCATTTCTTTCGACTAACAGCATCATCTTTAGATGGTGGATTACTTGTTAAATGGTTCTCCAAGTCTACACTTGTCACAAATCTACGGATTGTTCTTTTCCATTGTGCATAATTGTTACTTCCAATCAGTTTTCTATCCGTAATTTTAGACGAACCAAACATAATTTCAGTAACAGTCTTCTTATCACTATTCTCAGCCATTAAAACCCGTCACAAATAACTTTAGACAATAAAACCAATGCAGCAAAGAGATAAGTATATCTCACCAAGAAACAGCAGCAGCAAAAGACTTGAAGAACAGAACCCAAGAGGCAGGAACAGATCTAAGAGAGAGCGCCCTTTAGAAGAGACCAGACGAGAAAACCGACCCTGCGAACTGGTCGGACACACTCAGGCGACGCTAGATCTGGAACCGGAGGGTCGTCGGACAATCCACGCGTGAAGAAGGCGTCGAACTTCGATCAGCACGTGAGGTTCACGCGCAGCTCCGATGGTCACCGGAAAAAGGTGAAATGGCCAGACTGACGGAGGCGCTCCTTCCTGTGGTGGCTGTGAGAAAAAACGGTCACCGGAAAATGACCCTAAGAATCAGATCTCAAAACCAAAAACCCAAAGGAGAAAGAAACCCGAAACCGATAAGAGGGAATTGCAACCCTCAGAAAAAAGACCCAGAAACTCGACTAGGCTCTGATACCATGTGAAAGTGAGAAATAATTCTTGTATCTTCCATTGAAAATATACAGGTATTTATATTGTTTACAAGAGTTGAATTAGGAAACAAATTCCTAATAGAATTAGGAAACAAATCCCTAATAATTTTCCTATAATTAAGCTAATAATCAATCCCTATAATTAAGCTAACAGCTGTACAAATAATAACAGGCTTGTTTCACTTCGGTATAATACTGGAACAAAGAGCAACCTTTTTGTTCCGCTCGATAAATCTTTAGCAACAAATCATGGACACGGGATATATCTTGTTTGCAGGCATACAAAAATTCTAGATATTCTCATAATTCTTTTACACTATCACAATGATTCACAACATCATCAACAGCAGGATCTAAAGTATTCTGAATTTGATTAAATAACTTATAATCCTCCATTAACCATTTCTTTCGACTAACAGCATCATCTTTAGACGGTGGATTACTAGTTAAATGATCTTCTAAGTCTACACTCGTCACAAATCTATGGATTGTTCTTTTTCATTGTGCATAATTGTTACTCCTAGTCAATTTTCTATCTGTAATCTTCGAAGAGCCAAACATAATCTCAGTAACTGTCTTTTTATCACTATTCTTTGCAATTTAAATCAGTCACAAATAACTTTACCCAATAAAATCAACAATGCAGCAAAGAGATCAATATACCCAACACAAAACAACACCCAAACTACTCAACAAATCAATCACCTGATAATAAAATGTGGACGAGAACAAAAAACCTGTTGAACCAGATTGCCAGGAGACAAAAAATACCATCAACAGAGGAAACTACCTCACCAAGAACAGCAGTCAGGAACCGTTCTAAGAAAGGAGACTGGTGGACTCACCAGGTGAGAAAACCGACACTGTAGTCTGGTCGGAGACACTCAAGCGACGCCGGAGCAGAAATCGGAGGGCCGTCGGATAAGCCACGCGCTGTCACTCGTCGGCGCGTGAGAATGGCGGTGATCTTCAAGCGGCGCGTGAGACTCACTCGCGGCTCCGATGGTCACCGGAAAAAGGTGAAACGGCCGGACTGACTGAGGCGCTCCTTCCTATGTTGGCGGTGAGAACAGATGGTCACCCAAAAATATCTCCCTAAGAATTAGATCTCAAAAAATCGAGAACCCTAAAAAGGACAAATCTGATCCCGACAAGAGGCAATCGCAACCCTCAGACAAAAGACCTAGAAACTCGACTAGGCTCTGATATCATGTGAAAGTGAGAAATAATTCTTATCTTCTCTATTGAAAATATACAGGTATTTATATTGTTTACAAGGGTTGAATTAGAAAACAAATCCCTAACAATTTTCCTACAATTAAGCTAACAATCAATCCCTATAATTAAGCTAACAGCTGTACATATCATAACAGTTGGCAAAAGCCAAGCTTAGCCAAAAGTCCTTGAAGCCAAATAATTTTTGAACAAGCAGACAACATAACTCTATATTCAGACTTAGTGGAGGACTTAGATATGTGATCTTGCTTCTTGTTTTTCCAAGAAATTGGTGATGAATCAAGAAACATGCACCAACCAGTAATGGAACGAGTATCAAAACATCCAGCCCACTCAACATCACTATAAGCAACTAGACTGATTGGAGAGTCGATTGGAAAAAACAAACCTCGTGTAGAAGTACCATGCAAATAATAGATGATTCGACGGACAACAACTAGATGAAGATGCCTGGGTGCTTGCATAAATTGACTAACTTGTTGAACAACAAAGGAAATATCAGGATGAGTAATAGTCAGATAGTTTAGGCTGCCTAGAATAATATTGCTCAATAGAAATATTACCTTGACTGAAGTTGCTAAGCTCAAGTTCTAATTGGAATCAATGAGCTGTATTATCTTAATGATATATTATCTTTAGATAATCTCATCTCTTTGGCAATAGTAAAAGAATGCAAATTATTCACCATATGAGCATCAACAAAGCCTATGATCTAGAAAACAACTCGGGCATCATTTCTCTCCCATTCATTTTGTGTTGTTAATCTAGAGGAGTATGTGAAGACCCGTCAATGTGGCCCCAAAGCTCCTTCCCCTTCAGGAACATCCTGAACCGGAATTCTCATTCTACATAATTCTTTCCTGTAAATTTGATACCCAAGATCTCTGAAGAAGACATGTTTCAAAAGGAGATTGGAAATAAGAATATGGTTGACCCCCCAAAAAAAAAAATCACAAAGCAAAGAAGAAAACCAGAAGTGGAATACCCGAAAAAAATCAAGTGTCCAGCCTCCTAACAGAGTTAGATGGCCAAATCGACATTGAAGAACCACGAAAATAGAAGTGCGACGTCGGAGAAGAAAAAGCTGTTGCATGTGCCTAATAGTGCTCCGAAAGCTTCAAACGGCACGTGCTACACTCACTCAACACCTGGTCACCGGACTTGGGGAACAAGCCGGAAAAACCCCTGTGCTCCATCATAGGGTCCTTCGAGGTTGTTCTAATAAATAGTTCATGCTTTAAGGGAAACTGTATTGGGCACCAAAAAGGGAAAGAAGTCGAGTGGTTTGGCAAAGGAAGTTTTTTTTATTGATAATTTGGTAGCAACTGATATGAATTTTGCTTTAAGAGTTTGTCCAGATCTGCCCTTGGCATGTATTCCTATTGTTGTACAAATCATTATGTTGATCTTGCTAGGAAGCTAGTGATGATTAAGACTATTATGCACAATTGTGGATATATATTTTAGTTTTTTTACTGGTTGCAGTCAAACTTGTTTAATCTGCTCTAATTGCATTGATCTCCTTGATTCGGCATGTTTCTAGATGGCAATGGATTCAAGACTAGCACAATGCGATTAGGTGCTGATGTTATTGTTTTCACCCGTGCAACTCATGAAAGGTACTATTTTTTTCCCTTTACCTCACTTCACAAATTCAGCTGAATGTGTTAGGTGAGTGGTATGCCTTACTGCTTGCTTTTTTCTTTGCTTCCGTTTTTCAGAGTAGATGGTCCACATGTAAGAATTTTCCTTCATAGAGGATCTGTGATGTAAGACAGATTGAAAACTCCACCTCATTGTGGGAAAATGTCATTTAGTTGGTATTTTTCTGGGCTATGGGTTAATGAACGGATTTTAAGGTTTAAATTTGAATTAGATATTATTGAAATGCAATGGTGGCTGATTGGGTACACTGATTAATGGTATAGCAGCATTGTTGTTAATGAAAGGAAAAAATAGGAACGAACCAAAGACACCTGTCACCAGGCTCACATGGCTTCCATAGATCAAATATACTCATAATTTTATTTTCAAAAGGCCAAGAAAAAGCTAGGTAATGCTGATATTCGTCCAATAAGGGCCAAGACTGTAAGAAGAAAAATCCCCATGCACACTATAGCTCTTGAATATTAAGTTCCTAAATGGAAACTTGTGTTTTTTATGTTTAAATTGAATAATTTAATTGAACACTTCTGAATATCTTTTGAACTGCATCAGTCTTGCTGCTTTAATTACTGTAAAGTAATTAGGTATAGCTTGATCAATATAATAATGGTTCAAGAGTATTGCAAAGATTTGAAGTAACATTAGGAGCCTTCTTTTGCTTTTAGTTTGAGTGCCCTGCTGGATATTTGATTTCACTATATGATCTATGTAAGAGTTATTTGTGGAAAAGGTTAGATGTAGTGATGCTATAAATAGGAATAAATAATAGTCCTTATTCACTTAAAAAATAAAATATATGTAGTTGGTAAAAGGAATAAATATAATATCTAATCAATTGCTCATGTAATTCAGAATATGCAAGTTCCTATTTTGCAGCATTGACTAGGCATTTATAGCTGTGATGCCCCATTGATTTTGGCCACATAACAGGAGTTCCTTTTTCCTACAGATGCTTTGTGTAGATTTTGAAAAGTTTTTATTACTCTCAATGTATTGACTATATGATTTACACAAGTATATATACAAAAGAATTTAAACCTAACTAGGAAAGATAAAAAAAAACAATTTCAAATCTCTACAAATTAAGAAATAAATATATCTTTCAACATTCTTGTTCAAGTTGGTGCAAAGATGTCACACATGCCCAACTTGCACACCAAGGTATGAAAAGTTTGATTATTGTGTCATTTTGTAAACAAATTAGCTAATTGTTTTACTTGACATATATGGCTTTGCAGTTGATTAGGAATTACAGCTGTAATATTCTTGTATAGTTGATTACAGCTGTAATATTCTTTTATAGTTGACTTTCCTTAAGTAGTTTTATGTACTTAAATAGATGTATTTTTTCTGTATAAATACCTTGAGATATATAGAATAAAACAAGTCTATTTTTTGCCTCTCAATAGTCAATTTGGTATCAGAGCAAAAGAAAATTTCTTCCGCTGCCTTTCTTTTGTTCAAACCCTAGCCGCTTCTTTTTTTCTTTTGTTCACACCCTAGCTGTGGCCTTTCTTTTGTTCAAACCCTAGCCGTTTCAATGTCTCCTAAAACTGACAATGAGGTTTCGGATAGCAAAAATCCAGATGGAAAAAACCTTCCTGCTGTGACTATTCATGAAACATCTTCTCCAATCCATATCAAGTTGGATGGTACTAACTATCGTGTTTGGTCCAAGATTCTTGAGATGCATATTGCTGGCAGAAAGAAGAAGGGTTATATTACTGGAAGAAAGGGTGCTCCTGCAGAGGATGAACCAGGCTATGACGAATGGGAAGCTGAAGATGCTCTTGTCAAGTCTTGGCTAATTAATTCCATGACTGATAATCTGATGTCACACTTTGTGCAGTGTGGGACATCTAAAGCAGTTTGGGATGCAGTTAAGAGGAGCTATCTTGATGTTTCAGACTCTTCTCAAGTCTATGAATTGATGAAAAAATCCTTTCAATTGCGTCAGGCTGGTAGACCTCTAGCAGAATACTACAATGAGTTGAATTCAATTTTCATGGAACTTGATTATCGAAGGCCCAATGACATGATATGTGCTGCTGATATTGAGAAACAGAGGCAGCGTATTGCTGAAGATCGAATCTATATGTTTCTTGCAGGTCTTGACTACAATTTGGATCAAGTTTGTAGTCGTATTTTGGCTACTTCACCTTTACCCAGCCTGGAGGAAGCTTATTCTTTAGTTCGTCGCGAAGGGCAGAGACAAGTCACCATGGGATCAGAAACTCATTCTGAGGCATCAGCTTTGGCTGTCCAAAAGAGCACTCCTCAGACTGCCTCTATGGATTCTGTCACCTCTAATTCTCGCTTCTGCACCTATTGCAACAACAACCGGCATACAGTAGACGTTTGTTGGAAGAAGCATGGTTATCCGGAGTGGTATAAACTTAAGCAAGCTGAGAAGAAAAACAAAAAATCTGCTCAGATAGCTATTGCTAATACTTCTCTACCTTCTGCTTCTCATGTCTCTCAAGTGTCATCTCAAGCAAGTAAGTCTAGTTTGACATGTGCTTATATTGCTTCTAACACTTGGGTTATTGATTCAGGGGCTACTGACCATATGACTAGTAATTCTTCCATACTTACCTCTCTCATGTCGTCTACTGTTAAGTCTGTACAGGTTGCTAATGGGAATTCTATGCCCATTACCGGGGTTGGGAATGTCTCAGTCTCTCCTACACTCTCTATGTCATCCGTTTTACTTGCACCCGCCCTCTCTAATAATCTTCTTTCCATTAGTAAGATTACAAAAAGTCTCAATTGTTCTGTAACGTTTAATTCTTCTCACTGTGTATTTCAGGACAATCATACGAAGATGACGATTGGCATTGGTAAGGAAAGAGGCGGCCTTTATTACTTGGAGGGGGTTAAGGAGTTTAAATCTGAACATAGTCATGGCCTTCAAGTAGAGAGAGAGACATTTGATAGAGAAAAGATTATTTTATGGCACTGTCGATTAGGACATCCATCTTTTACTTATTTAGAACATTTATTCCCCAAGTTTTTTCGCAATGTTACTCCCTCTAGTTTAAAGTGTGAACAATGCATTTATGCAAAAAACCATCGTGTTTCTTTCAAAACCAGTCTCAATAAAAGTTCTATTCCTTTTTCATGTGTTTATACTGATGTGTGGGGTCCTTTTTCTACTCCATCTGCTTCGGGTCACAAATACTTTGTGTCTTTTATTGATGATTGTACTAGAGTGAGTTGGGTCTATTTGATGAAATCTAAAAATGATGTTATACATCTGATTCCTCAATTTTGTAAAATGATTGTCACACAGTTCATACTCAGGTTCGAGTCTTTCATTCTGACAATGGTCGTGAGTTTGTTAATCATTCTCTCACTAATTTCTTCCTAGAACATGGCATCCTCCACCAAACCACCTGTGCTTATACACCTCAACAAAATGGTATAGCAGAACGTAAGAACCGCCACATCCTTGAGGTTGCTAGGGCTTTAAGCTTTACTATGCATGTTCCTAAACGTTTTTGGGCTGAGGCTGTCATGACTGCTGTCTTTCTTATTAATCGGATGCCTGCTCGTATCATTGATTTTCAAACTCCTTTGAGAATGTTGTCAAAATTTCACTCTATCCCTTCTGCTCTAAATCTTTGCCCCAAGGTTTTTGGTTGTGTATGTTATGTTCATGTGCACTCTATCTATAGGGATAAACTTGATCCGCGTGCTCTTAAGTGTGTTTTCCTTGGTTACTCTAATTCTCAAAAAGGTTACAAATGTTTTCATCCTCCTACAGGTAAATATTATGTTTCCATGGATGTTCAGTTCTATGAACAGGTATCTTATTTTTCTGGAGATGTATCTATGGTTCCTCTTCAGGGGGAGATTAGTAGTAAGGAAGAGGGACAATTATGGTTAGCAGAGAAGAAGTTATGGATGTTAGGAAAGGGGGAGAATTCAAGTAAGGGGGAGCATTCATTTGATGTGGGGAATAAGGAATCTTTAGATGATACTTGTCCTATTGAAGTTGAGTCTGAACTTGAGGAGATAAAGAACGAAAGACCAGCTCAATTATTCCAAAACAAGTATACAAGAAGAAAAGAGACTCCTAATTCTAATGCCCCTCTTGATGACGTTACCATGCCATCGGATGACTCTTCTACTATAAATCCTGAGGTATGTGTTCCCACTCCTAAAATTTCAACTTCAGATATTGATTCTAGCCTTGTCACATTAGAGAATGTTGTTGTGAATCCACAAGTTACGGATTACGATCATGGTAGAAGATATCCCCTTCGTGAACGTAAAGAACCTGATAGGTTGGGCTTTTCCAAATCATTTTCTAATGTTGCTTATCCCATTTCTGATTTTATCTCTTACCATCGTTTGTCAGAAACTCATCTAGCTTTTGCTCTTCAGTTGTCTTCTGTGTCTATTCCTAGTCATTTTCAGGAAGCCCTTGGAGATACTAAGTGGAAGGCTGCCATGGAAGAAGAAATGAATGCTCTCCAAAAGAATTCCACTTGGGAGATGGTTGAGTTACCACCGGAAAAGAAGACGGTAGGTTGCAAGTGGGTGTTTACAGTGAAGTAAAAGTCAGATGGGACAGTTGAAAGGTACAAGGCTAGATTGGTGGCCAAAGGTTACACTCAAACCTATGGGATTGACTATCAAGAGACTTTTGCTCCTGTGGCTAAGATGAACACCGTTCGAGTTATTTTATCTCTTGCGGTCAATCAAGACTGGACATTACGGCAGTTTGATGTGAAAAATGCTTTTCTCCACGGTGATTTGATAGAGGAGGTGTATATGGATCCTCCTCCAGGATTCTCATTAGAAGAAGGTAAAGTATGCAAGCTAAAAAAGGCGTTGTATGGACTGAAACAGTCACCAAGGGCATGGTTTGGCAAGTTGAGTTACTCTATGAAGGAGTATGGTTTTAAGCAAGCTTTAGCAGATCACACTCTGTTTTATAAGAGAGATCATGATGATATTACCTTGCTTATTGTTTATGTCGATGATATGATTGTTACAGGTAGTAATGCTAGTGAGATAGAGAAGCTTCGAAGCTATTTGGCAAAGGAATTCGAGATGAAAGACTTAGGGACTCTAAAATATTTCTTGGGTGTTGAAGTGTCTAGGTCCAAACAAGGCCTTTTCCTCTCCCAACGGAAGTATATTTTAGATCTCTTAGCTGAAACTGGGAATTCTGCCTGTGAACCTGTAGATACTCCCATTGAAGTGAATCATGGTCTATCTATCTATCCTGATCAAGTTCCAACTAACAAAGAGAGATATCAAAGACTAGTGGGAAAGTTGATCTATTTAACCCATACTAGACCCGATTTGTCGTATGCAGTTAGTGTTGTCAGTCAGTTTATGCACAATCCAAGTGATCGACACATGAATGCAGTAAATCGTATTCTGGCTTATCTAAAGTCCTCTCCGGGCAAAGGTATTATGTTCTCCAAACATGGGCACTTAGATATTGTGGGTTACACAGATTCTGACTTTGCGGGCTCTAGATTAGATAGAAAGTCAACTTCAGGATATGTGTCATTCGTTGGAGGTAATTTGGTGACTTGGAGGAGTAAGAAGCAGAATGTGGTGTCATTGTCTAGCGCCGAAGCTGAATATCGGGCTCTCCATCATGCAACCACAGAACTTACTTGGCTAAAAATTCTCTTAAAAGAACTTGGATTTGGTCCAAAGAAACCTATGGTACTTTATTGTGATAACACTGCAGCTATTGAGATAGCTAATAATCCAGTACAACATGATCGAACTAAGCATGTTGAACTTGACAGGAATTATATCAAGGATAACCTGGATTCTGGTATGATAGAGGTTCCTTACATCAAGAGTGCAAATCAACTAGCTGACGTGATGACCCACGCTGTTGCTAGTGGTCAGTTTTATGCATCATTATCCAAGTTGGGCATGTGTGATATCTATGCACCAACTTGAGGGGGAGACTTGACATATATGGCTTTGCAGTTGATTAGGAATTACAGCTGTAATATTCTTGTATAGTTGATTACAGCTGTAATATTCTTTTATAGTTGACTTTCCTTAAGTAGTTTTATGTACTTAAATAGATGTATTTTTTCTGTATAAATACCTTGAGATATATAGAATAAAACAAGTCTATTTTTTGCCTCTCAATAGTCAATTGTTTTTCGGATGACATATGAAACAAACTCAATGCACCATTTGCAAGCTTTTCTTTTATGACATACTGATCAGTTTCAACATGTTTAGTTTGGTCATTTTGAGCAGTATTATGAGTAATACTGATGGTAGTTTTATTGTCACAATATAAGTATAGTCTCCTTTTCTCATATAATTTCAATTCTTCTAGTAGTTTTCTCAGTAAAAAAAGTTTACAAATATCTCAAGCCATAGCACTGTATTTTGTTTTAGCACTCAATCTAGCAACTACACTTTGCTTTTTTACTTCTTCAAGTAACTAAGTTTCCTCATGCAAGAGTACAATAGCCGAAAGTAGATCTTCTGTCATCTAAAGATTCAGCCCAATCTGCATCTGTAAAGTCTTTTTTTTTTTGGAGGTGACCATGTTTGGAGAAAGAAGATATTTTCCCAGGGCAGACTTTAAATACCGTAAAATGCGAAAGATGGCTTGCATGCGAGAGTCTCGTGGATCTTGCATGAACTGATTCACTAAGCTCACCGAGTATGCTATGCTTGGTCTAGCGTGAGAGATAAATTAGTCTTCCAACCAACATTTGATATCTCTCTTTATCAATTGGTTCTCCAACTTCTGCTTGTAGCTTGTAGTTACTTTCAATGGGCAATTTTGCTGGTTTGCAATTTGTCATACTGGTTTCTTTCAAGAGATCCAAGATATATTTTTTTTGAGAAATAAAAATTTTCCTTTTTGATACGGAAACCTCAATTCCCAAGAAATACTGTAATTTTTCTAGATCCTTGATCTCAAATTCCTAAGCCAATAGCTTTTTCAATCGAGCCATTTCCTCTCTATCATCTCCTGTTATAATGTCATCAACATAAACTATGAGGAGAGTGAACTTACCCTCATTATATCTTATGAACAGAGTATGATCAGCATTGCTTTGTTAGTAGCCAAAAGAGATCATAGCTTTGTCGAATCTATCAAACCATGCTCACGGAGATTGCTTCAATCCATATAAGGCTTTCTTTAGTCTACATACCTTCCTTTGACTACGTTCATCATCAAATCCAGGAGGGATCTCCATATATACTTCTTCCAAATTTTCATGAAGAAATGCATTCTTAACATCAAACTGTTGTAAATCCCAATCAAGATTAGCTACACAGGACAACAAAATTTTGATTGTGTTCATTTTAGTAACAGGGGCAAATGTCTTCTGATAATCCAATTCATATGTTTGAGTGAATCTTTTAGCTATCAATCTGGCTTTAAACCTATCAATCAACCTATTAACTTTATGTTTCACGGTAAAAATCCACTTGCAGCCAACCAATTTCTTGTTTGGTGGAGTAGTAACTAGTTCCCAAGTCTCATTTTTGGATAAAGTCTTCATTTCTTCAATCATAGCTAGCTTTCACTTAGGATCTGCAAAAACTTCCCTCCAATCCTGTGGAATAGAGATAGAAGAAATAGACAAAACAAATGCTCTATAGGAAGGAGATGAGGAATTATAGGAGACAATTCGATAAAGGATGTTTGCTGCAAGAGCAATAGGCATATCCAAATTATTAGTGAAATCAGAGTTAAAAGATGACTGACCAGAAGAAGATAATTTTTGTCATAGAGTAGGCTGTGTGATGGCTTCTTTTGTTATGTTGTTCCTCGAATATCTCATCAAATTGGATCTATCCAAACGTCCAATGTTCTCTCTTTGAACAACAGTCTCCACTTGAACTCCAATAGTCTCCTCCTGAACTTTTTCCCTTACATAACTCTCCTCTAGGGTAAGGTTATCAAGAGTTATAATAGATACCACATCTTATTTTTTAGTACTTTCCCTCTGAAATGGTGTTTGGATAGTACCAAAGTAAGGTTCATTTTCTAAATGTCTTATCCATACCAACAAAATACTTTCTCGATGGAGGATAGTAACATTTGTAACCCTTTTGTATTGGAGAATATTTAATAAACATACATCTAAAAGCTCTCGGATCTAGTTTGCTAACATTTCTAGTATGAACAAAAGAAACACACCCCAACACTTTAGGGAGAATTACCCCATTTTGTATGCTGGTTTAAGGACAACTAATTTAGTGTATTATCTCATTGTACTCCAAGTGAATACCAAACCTAGTATTCATTTACTCTGTACCATTATCTATTCTTAAAATTTTTATTTTAGCATCAAATTAAGTATAAACCATTTTATGAAAAAATTGAAAGTAAGAAAAAACATTACTTTTTTCTTTTATTAGATACATCCAAGTTATTATAGTGTAACAATTAATTAATGTAACAAATTACAGACTACCTGATAATGAAGTATTTTTAGTAGGTCCCCGAACATCAGAATGAATGATAGTAAAAGGAACAAAACTTCTATTATCAATCAAGGGAAAAGAACTCCTTGTGTGTTTAGCAAGTTCAAATACATTACAAACTAAAGAATCAAACTTAGCACTCTTAAATAAATTAAGATATAATTTCTCCAAAACAAAAAAGGATGGATGTCCTAACCGTCTATACCATTGAATGATTTCTTTATTCACATCATTACTCTCATCCAAAAAGGCTTGCCTCTTGCCAAAAGCTAGGCTACTACAATTGTCCAAGATATATAAGCCATCTTGCAACCTACCCAATCCTTTTTTCCTATTTTAAGGTCCTGTAAAATATGTGTAAAAAAAATTGTAGTTTGTAGTTAAGAGAATTAATTATAGAACTAATAGAGAGAAGAATAGCAAGAAATTGAGGTACATGAAGAGTAGAAGACAATTTAATGGTGAGAGTACAGTCAATAGAATCTGTTTCAGGTATTGAAGTAAGAGACCAATTTGCTATTTTGATATTATCTCCATTTTTAGCTGGATAATAAGAAATAAAATTTCTCGAAGGATCTGCCATATGACTGTTTACACCAAAATTTATAATTCATGTATTATGACTAGATGAAGAGGTACTGAAATTTTCTTAGATAAATTAATTGCCTTATTATCCATCAGAGTAGCAAAAGTGCTAGAACAGTTAAAAGAAATCAAAACAGAACCTGGAAGAGTGACCCAAAAACCTTGAGATGACAGATCAAGCCGGAAACCACCTAGATAGAGTGGAAAGAGGAAGTGAGATGGTCAGAGCTGAAATTGGTTGCAAATGGTGACCAAAAGTGATGCCACACTCCAGAACATGAACAGTGTTGCCGGAACTTTAGGTGGCAAGTGAGACCACATGCAAACTCTAACGGCGGCAATAATTGGTTAACAAGTCGATCTCCGCCTAGGCAATCTTCTGGTGACGGCAGTGAGAGAAAATGGGAAGAATAACTCGACCTATTTTAATTGTCTAATTTTGGTTACTGTTTGTAGAAAAAAAAAATCTCTATAAATTGCTTGGGAGAGAAAACTCACTCTCCATAAATAAGCAATTGCTCTGATATCATATAAATTTTGAGAAGTTTTTATTACTTTCAATGTATTGACTATATGATTTACATATGTATATATATAAAAGAATTCAAACCTAACTAGAAAAGATAAAAGATAACAATTTCAAATCTCTACAAATTATAAATTAAATATATTTGTCAACACTTTGATTTCTTGAGCATGAAAGTTATCACGATCATAATCTAGAACACATAAGTTCTTGTGCACATTTTCTGTAAACATATTCCATTTTCTGAACCTTAATCCCTGATCATTGATGTATACTCTCTCATATATAAAACTGCTAAGATTTGCCATTCTGGAGTAAAATGTATTATTTTTGAAGTTTAAATTTTTTGTTTCTAGGGCTGATTTTTTTGTTCATACGTGTGTTTCAGCAATGCAACTCAAAGTGTTGGTCTGTTATCCTACACCTTTTTGCGGAAAACTGGGCAGGATGATGTTATTGTCCCATTGGTAATCCTTCCTGCCACGCATAATTTATGTTTCAGGTGTCCTATAGATAGTAGTTACTTTTGACCTTCTACTTTCACTTTTTCTATGTATTTCAGATTGATTTTGACATTTCTGGCCATTGGACAGAGCCTATAATTTATAGCTCACAGGATGATTGGTCTTTGAACTTGAAAACAATCCTTGAATGGTCACCTTTCACTTCAAAGGAGGAGCTTATGCAACAGGTTTATTAAATTATTCTCGACTTTTCTCAACTACGGAAACCAATTATTTGTTTGTCATTTGAGTAGGAGGACAAGTTCTATAAAATCACAGGTTCATCATTCAAAAGTGCTCTGACCATGCTTTGAGGTTATCTGGTCTAACAATTAATACTATGCATAGTTAGCTGGGAATGGGTAGATACTTGACTTTTTCTGGTATGCTATACAGAGGGGTACACTTAAATGGCTACTTAGGAATGAATTCGTTTAGGACTGGATCGCTGTGCAGAAAGTTCAAACGATAGTATTTTTATTATATTTCCATTAAAATATTTATTCGTGTTTAGTATTTACTATTTATAACAAATGACTCCTATTTTGTACAGGGAATTTAAATTCTAAATTTAATTACACTTCTTGTCAACTGCTTGCCTAATCCTATCAGGGTTCTTTTTCCTTCACATTAAAAGGTCAAGCTGTCATTAAAAAATAAAAAAATAAAAAAAAAATTAACATGAATGCTTAGGCATGTAAATGGAAATGTGATAGCTGTCAGTATTTGTTTGGAACACCACTTTCACTGTTCCGGAACACAAATGCACCACATTTTGGAGCACATGTTCCATGAATGGGCTAGGAAACAATGTACCAGATAAGCATGATGCTAAGTACATTTGCAGTTTTGATTTGCGATGTAGTCTGTGACAGTGCAACAACAACATCAACAAATGTTGAAATATATGTTTTGGGGAAATTGACACTGCATTTTCTAGCATTTAGAGGAATTTTTTTCAATAGAAAATATTTTCGTGTCAATGGAATAACAAAGCTATTTTGAAGAAATTAACTTCACATCTTTCACAGAAATTCTTAGGTATGACTCAACTTAATACTTGAGCTGTTAACTTCAACAAAAGTAGCATGCCACATCATCCATAATTTATAGTTGAACGTAGTGAAAACCACTTATTTATCCATGCTTTAAATATTGATTTTGTCATTGTTTATTGTTTCTTTTGCTTTAGTCATGGCTAAATATTGATTTTGTCATTGTTTATTGTTTCTTTTGCTTTAGTCATGGCTGCCTTGTATCTAAAAATTTCTCCATTATATTAAGTCATGTTTTAGTCTTCCACAAAACTTTAGATAGAAACGAAACTGAGAAAGTCATACAGGCACAAGGGAGTTCACCAACCACAATAACTGTTGGAAGTCCATGGTTGCTGGTTTTTTCTCTTAGCTGGTTCACAGTAACTTACCTGATTTATTTATGCAATTTGCTCATATATTCAAATAGCATTGTGTTGTAACATTAGGTTTTTAGGGAGTCCTGAACACTTAAAATTTTGGCATAATTTAATAAAGATTATCATGATAACCCCTAACCCTGTATGATTTTTTGATTTAAACGAGGACTGCTTAATCTCTGCCTTAATTTTGAATTGTTATTTCCAACCTTGCAAGTTAATGGCCAAAGGCCAAACCTTTCCCTCAGACCATTTAGGACCTTCAGTATCTTTGCTTGTCCTGTTAACCAGTTATACTAGTGCAAAAATGGGTTTGTGTTAGGTCAAACCTTCCTGCTTTCTCAATTCCAAATTCACCTAATATTATGAAATTTCTAAATAAGAACACAGAGATATCAAAAAGAAAAAAGAAACAGAGAATGTGCCAAGAAATTCTTGCAGATTTAGAAAAGTGCAAAAATTTTGATTACTAAAATTGTTTGAATTAGAAAAGCAAAAATACCCTTTGATGGCTACCATGGTCCTAGTGGTTCTCTCAAATTTTTCAGTCTATTGACCTATCTTGCATGGTGAAACAAAACACAAGATGGGAGAATTATGTTCTCTATTGCAATCTTCAAAGATACATCCATATATACAAGTATAGAAGAGTCAGAGTCAAGAAGACACCGGGATCTAATTGGAAATGACCAGGCGAAGCTGGAAACAGAATCGGAGGGCCAACAAACAAGTCATGCCTCCACTCGTCGATGCGTGAGAAAAGGGGCAGAAGCTTGAGGTGGCGTGTGAGGCTCACTCTCCGGCAGTATGGACACCGGATTTTGTGGGGAGGCCGAAACACCACCTGCACACCTTCTGATGTGGGCGTTGAAGCAAATCGGTCACCAGAGCCAATGACCCAAGAATGGGCAGAATCTTCAATCGAAGAATGGAAACTCAGGGAATCCGAAAACCCCAGAAAACTCGAAAAATTTCCAAACAAGCCTAAGGCTCCGATACCATGAAACAAAGCACAAGATGAGAGAATTTTGTTCTCTATTTCAGTCTTCAGAGATACATCCGTATGTACAAGTATAGAAAAGTTAAAGTTAGAGTTATCTAAGTTAACCTAGTTGGATAAGGAAAGTTGCATCTATTCCTAAGATCATACTACCTTTTTACATTCTATAACATAAATGTTCTAATTGTCTCCTGTAACTATGATATATATATATATATATATATATATATATATATATTTTTTTTTTTTCCCAATATGCTTCAAGCATCAAGAAGTAATTTCAGCTGAAATTTTTAGTATCCTTGAAAAAACCAAAAACACAAAAAAAAAAAAAATGATTTTCTTTGAATGCTACACTCCCTTAAAACATTTGGATGTGGAACTCCATTGTTTTAAATGTGATCCATTTTGCGTCATATCACATTGTGGTGGATTTTGACAGTATAACAAAATGCTTACTAGTTTTGTCATTGTGATTTTGCACCACACTTGAACTCTAACAAGTGGCTAAAACATTCTCTTCTAATGCTACTCTTCCCAAACAATTCGACTTGGAGCTCCATGGTTTTAAATGCCACCTATTTCATATCATACCGCGTTTGAGATGGAATTTGACATTTGCATTTACCAGTTTTAGCACTATGATGTCAAACAAGACCTGAATGTAACAAGTGGGCTATCAAATCGCACATTTTTTTAGTGCTACTCTCCACAAAACGATTGGGCCTGGAACTCTATGTTTTAAATGCCATTTTCTATATCGCATTTGTAATGGAATCGACAAAGTAATACAAAGTGTTGGATTTTTTAGTGAGATTAGAATTCTATTTTATATTCCTAATTAGAGTTTATTTTCTTGTTAGTTTTATATTTTCTTTTTAGAATAGATTTAGGACTCTTTTTATTTTCTTTATAAATAGCTTATACTTTTTTAGTTTTCTTAATATGAGAGAATTAATAAAATTTTTATTTTCAAAAATTTTCATGGTATAAGAGTCTTGCTCTTTGTAGAAGTTGAGTTTTCCCATTCTAAGCAATAGATAAAATATCCGTTTATAGAAAAGTATCAAGAAATTGAGTTTTCCTTCTTGTTACAGCAGAAAAATTTCCAATTTTTTGGTGCAGTTTGAAAATCCTATAACACCAAAATTTAGTTTGAAATCCCTTTTTTTTTTTTTTTGTTCTGAGGTGGTCTAAAAACTCTAGAACAACAAAATTGGGGTTTTACTATTTTGAGTAGGAGGTGACTTACACCACCATTGCCAAAGGATGCACCACCTTCAGATTGTCCAACCCACCAAATCCAGTCACCAAAGGAGTCGCGAGTGAAGCACACGCCAGTTGAAGACGTTGAGGTACTGTTCACATGCTGGCGAGTGACGTGTGTATAGGTTTTTCTGGCCACCATCCAATCCCAATTTTTTTACAGATCTTTTTGCCAGCATTTTCCGACCTTGTTTGAGGATTTTTCGGCCTTGATTTGTCATTTCGTTTTTGGGTTTCCTTTCTAGGTTCTATTTGATTTTGGTTTCTTCTGTTGCGTGAAGCCCTCTCCAAACAGCCTTTTCCTGTCATTGTTGGACTTCTTGGGTGCTGAGCATTCTCCATTACAAATCGATGTTCACGCTCAATATCTGTGCTTTGACACAAGAAGTTTTCAGTGCTGAGAATATAATGGCAGGAGCCTTAGAAAATTTCAAGAGCTGCCGCCATTTCGTTTTATATTACAAGGATGTATTTACTAAAGTACTTCACAACAGGACTTTTCATATTCTATTTTGCAAGTTGGACATGTGTGATATCTATACACCAACTTGAGGGTGAGTGTTGGATTTCCTAGTTAGATTAGAGTATTTTATATTCCTAGCTAGAGTTTATTTTCTAGTTAGCTTTTATCTTTCGTTATTAGAATAAATTTAGGACTATTTTTGTTTTCTTTATAAATAGTTTGTACCTTTTTAGGTTTTTTAAGGTGAGAGAATTAATAAAATTTTTATTCTCAAAAATCTTCACAAAGTTTGTCATTTTGATTTTTTATCTTTTGATAAATTTTATATTCTTTTGGCAAGGGAGTGGGCTGGGATTCGGACCCTGGTGACATGAAAAGCATTCAAGAGCCTCAACCATTTGAGCCATTGGCAATCCCCTGTCGTTGTGGTATTGAACCACACTAGAATTGTAAGAAGTGGTTGTTGCACCATTGTAGGGGGAGAGAGAGAGAGAGAGAGAGAACCATACTAGCTGTAGTTTGGCTGTGTTCAACCCTTACTTCTTGTTAGAGAGAAGTGCTATTGAGCCATTTATAAATTTCACTACAAAATCAATGTCTTTTACCTTTTTTTTTCATCACTTGGATTTAGAAGTGATTTAAAAAATTTTCTTCTTCTTTTCTTTTTTATCCTTTAGTAAATTGTTTTTTAGTTACAGCTAATACAAGTATGTTACATATCTGATCAATTTCATGCCAAAAGATAATTTGAGTCATTAGCTAATTATTTGAAGATATCACGACTGCAGCTGGTCATATCAAATCTAATTCTTTTGATGTTACAATTAATACACTATTTGAGAACCCTTTCAAGTACAACCTCCATTTGCTTTATAAACTATAGCATACCTTTTGGGATTTACATTTGAATAATTGTTATCTAGAAACTTGTTAAAAGGGGAATATATACCAGCTTGTTCAAGATAATATGGTTCTTTTTTTCCTTGGCTATTTTCTACTTTGCTGCAACAGGAAAACAACAAACCTCACAGTTGAGATGTGTGAGAAATTCTCCCAGTTTCCTGATTTGTAGTTTTGAGATGTGATTTTGTGCTATCACCAATGGCTTCCAATTGGTGTGACCATTGCCTATCACAATAAATGTTCTCTCACTAGTTCTTGCTCACCTGTTTGAAAAGTCATGACATTTAAACAGAATAATCATTAACTCCTAACCGTCTTTTTTGAAATAAATTATTTGAAACCTATCAGTTGGTCCTTGTTTCTGACTTTGGGATGGGTTTATGTGCCTTTTTTTTTTTTAACCTCACATATATGTTTGTGATCCCCAGTTCGATGATATTGGATCACATGGAACAAAAATCATAATATACAACTTGTGGCTGAACGATGAAGGCATATACGAATTGAGTTTTGATGATGATGATGAGGTACGCTGCATTAGGGCACAGTCTGCCTGACTGTTAAATTAAAATTTATATAGTTTATGTATATTTTACACGGTTTATAGTCATTTTATATAGTTATTTTCTTTTTACAATTATTTGTATAATTCTAAATTGAGTTGTGAAGTTTTCCCTTTTAATGTGTTTTTAGTATCTTTTGCAATCTTCATATTATGATTTTTATGTGCTTTATAGCACCAGCAATTAGCTTGCGTTGTTTACGCTGATTTGTTTGTCTTGGCTTTATAAGCATTATACGGGCTATCATTCTGAACTATAGTATCCTGATTTTTGATGGCTTATGCTATGCTAAACAAATATAATATCTTTTCTGTTGAAGCATTTCTGGTTCCATTTTGATCTTTGATTTAGGATATACGATTGAGAGATGAAGCTAATCATGGAGGTCAAAAAAAAGTACACAAAAAAGTTGTTGAACTTCAATCGCATATCTCCTACCGTATGCGCTATTCATTAAGGGTAAGTTTTTTAAATGTATTGGTTTTGTATTTGACTTGCATTCTTAAATGCATGTACTCTTATTATTACAAAACTTTGGTTCCCACTCTGTAGGCTTATGCTTCAATGTTATACCTAAGAAAATTTGCGAACTTCAGTATTATATTGAGGGGGAAGCCTGTGCAGCAGTTTAATATTGCAGATGACTTAAAATTCTCGAAAAAGGCTAGGTACAAGCCTCAGCTGGGAATGACATCGGCAGAGGTAACATGCATGATTAAAGAAGAGACACTTTATTTTTTATTTTTTATTTTAATTTATGCTCTCTCTTTGCAATATTCATGGTAGTAAATCCTGCACACTGTATCCTGGTCCATGAAGACCTTAGTGAATGGTCCCGTACTTGTGAATACTACTTGTTGCTGTTTATTGTGTTATTTTGAGCTATTTTCCAAAACACAAACCAATCTGTGCAGTGCTTATATAATGGAAAGGTTTAAAAAGAAAAGTGGTTCTTGGTATGTCTTAGCTCTGTTTGCAAATATCTGAAGTTAAAACTGAAACTGCAAGAAGTCTCCAATAGTTAGGACATCAAAGTGGCTAAGTGGTTTTCTTAATGCAATAAATTGTTTAGGACAAACAGCCAGCTTTTTTTCTTTTCTTTTGTGTGTACGCGTGCCTCAAGTTCATTCTTTTAATTGCCATTTTACATATGATATTCTTCTTGAAGGTGATTCAATCATATATAGAAAGAATAAATATGTTTGGGGGGTTTATATATTTATTTATTTATATTTTATGTTCTTTCTTTGTTGTGGATTTGGTGGCTGTCAGGTGACAGTGGAAACAACTATTGGTTTCATAAAAGAGGCACCTTCTCTTGGAGTTTGTGGCTTCAATGTATACCATAAAAATCGGCTGATCAGGGTATATCTCAAACATTAAAAACCATACTTGCATTCTAAGATATCCATGCATATAAATTTACTTGCATGTTAACTACCATTGAAGTTTGTGTAAATTTACTTTAATTATCGTAATCACTCATAAAAAAATAAATAAATTTTTGAAGAGTGATTCGTACATTGGATGGTGTTCAATAAATGCAGTTGCTAACTGGTTTTGAATAAATAATTAAGACTTTTGTATATTTATTTATTTTTTTACAGCCCTTCTGGAAAGTTACTAGTGATGGTTCTTCAAAAGGGAGTGGTGTTGTTGGTAGGTTTTATCTGCATTTAAATGTTGTTGCTGTGAGTTTTCAGTAATTACTGTTTTGATATATTACAGGAGTTCTTGAAGCAAATTTTATAGAACCCGCCCATGACAAGCAAGATTTTGAGAGGTCATCATTGTTTATACGACTGGAAACTAAGCTGAAACAGATACTAATGGATTACTGGTCTGTTAGCATCTTTCTTGAACTCTTTGAAATTTCTTGGTGTTTTATATTTGTGCATATGCACTCTTTCTTCTTCCTCTTTTCTTCGATGGCTGGTAGGAAGAAAAAGACGGTGTTCCTTTTGGCATCCTCTGATAAGTTGTTTAGATTCCAAATTGATGGAAGCTGTTGTCACTGCCTCTATGTTCTTGTATAGTATTGTTAGGATTCATTTCCCCTTCCTAAACACCATGCCCTCCCCTCCCTCCATTTATGTTGTTGTAAGCTGTAAAATATATAATCTCGCTTAAACTGTATGCAGAATATTGCTGTTGGACATAAGTAATCTGATAGTTGCTGGAAAAATAAAACTGAAAAGCAATAGATAAATAAGAAGGAAAATAGTTATTTCACTCGTAATATGTGTGCAAGAATCTTAAACACAAATACAACCGATAAATCTGTCTGTATGAAGAGGACAATACTCCAAATACTAATTCTCAGTAACAAATTGCATAATCTCAAAGCTGTTCCTAGTCTGACATTTATAGGGATTGCAACAAAACCAAAATAGGAGAGCATGAACTGTCAGTGTGAACATGTGCTGGAGAAAATCAGAGATAATTGTGCCATGATCAATAAGTTATTCCCAAAAACTGTGGCAGCTGAACTTGGTCAGTATTCTTCAGACCTTTATCCTTATTTTCATGTTTTCTTCCAAAATAAGTTTTAAGAATATATGGATTTGTATCATAATTACTGCAGACTCAGATTTATGCAACTATAGGTCGATAATGGTAAGTACAGAAAGATAATCAGGAATTATTTTCATAGGAAAACTCCTCAAATACTTCTGCTTTTTAATGTGCTCACTAAACCTTTAGGAAAAAAATTAAGAAAATTAGGCTCTGAAATGAAACAAGTGGCAGAAATCAGAATTGAAGGCATCAAGCTGCCGTGAGTTCCTTCGTGTCTCTGTGGATAATTCATTCAAACGCCATGACTTTTTACTAGTTGTAATCTGTTTTTCTGGTAGTGGGATCGTCAAATATAGTTCATGGTCATGCTAATGAATAAATTGCTGTCAACTGTCACAGAATTTACATGGATGACAAGTGGAAGCTAAATTTTAGTGCTCCTTTAACAGGAACAACAACTGTCAGTTAGTTGGACATCAGCCTCCAGGGTTTAGATCGCATAATGCACAAAACAAACCTGCTGCTAAATCACAAGTGCAGCTTCCTACCAACCAGAGTCACTGTGGTTTTCCAATCAACAAGCAAGAAGAAATGCATCAAGATCAACCAGTTATCGATCTTTTAACCAGTGCACCACATTTGAGCAATGGGCAACTTGGAGATAGTGGACGAAGTAATTTTCCTGTGGAACTTCCAGTAAATGGTTTTGCAGCTGTAAGTCACTCTCTCATTCCATATTTGCCAAATTTAATTAATTGCTGTATATAGCAAGTGAGAGGCAGACTACAACGTATCGGGTCTAATGCTAATCCTCATAATCCTTGGTTGCTTAAGGCTCAGCTAAACTATTCACATGGAGATCGTAGAAAGCAACTTTAATGCTCGCCTATGCAGATTGATTGCATTAATGTGCTGTTTTGTAGTTAAGAGAGAGAATAGTAGGACAACCTTTCATTGTTGGGCCACCTTTCTTGTCAGATGTAGTGATTTTGTGCTGTTTTTAGTAGTATGACCAACTTTGACACCTTCCTGTTGAGATCAAAAGTATGGAGAACATCATTTAAGGCCGCTCAAAACCTAAAGAAATGATATTTGTTATGCATGTGAAGATATAATGGTGGAATAATATGTGCTGAATCAAATCCGTCTCACTATGTGATGTTGCAGTTTCTTAGCTGTAGCTATGTTCAATGGAGACATCCATTAACAGTGTTGCAATGTTTTGAATTGTTGAGTTGGTCTTTGTGCCATTTAAGTGCCACCAAGCATGGGACTTTTGAAAATTAACATGGCACCTTTTCTCATACAAAATGGGTGAACATGTCATTTTTTGTACTTGAAAACTTTTGAACAATTTGAGAATTCCTATGAGCTTACATAAGATTAACTTGCTATTTTTTCAAGTATATACATGAACATTACAAATCACAATATCAAATGAAGTCCAGGAAATTTTATGTACTAGCTTTTTGAACCCATATCCATTGATGACAACAATCAAAAGATTTGAACTTAATTGAGAAAAGAGGTTGCAAGTCAATTATGATCTTCTAATCCAAAAGGCCAATATATATATATATATCAAATGTTTTATATTATCGTCTTGGAGACTGTTTCGTGCTAAGGTGTATTGAATTATTTTTGCCTTCAATATCAAGAACCTTTAGTTTGTTGCATCAACAAATCCACTGTGTAAGAAAGTAGTTTTAACATTTAGTTGCTCCAATTCTAAATGCTACTCAACTCCATGAAATTTCTTCTAGCCTGTGGCCATCAATTATGCCTTGCATACTGCATTTTCATGCTCATACTACTTTTCATCATTTTAAAGACCTGATTGTACCTAATAAATCTTTAGTGGTTTGACTAACTCCAAGTTTTTAAATTCATAAAGAGATTAAGGCTTCACCTTTTCCTGCAATCACCTACCATGTGGCATAATCATCTCAAGAAATTGACTTTGGATATTTTGGAGGCTCATCAATTGAGTTTGACTTTGGTGAAAGAACTAATGCATGTTAAAAAATTATTTTAAAATCTCAGGAGTTTCGTTTTCTCTTTTTGCCACTTATGTCTAACAATTAATATTCTCCCTTTAGCTTGTGTTGTTTCCTAGCATGTTTCAGTAATTGGCATATATTATAAGTTATAATAGTGCAATCTTTATGTGGAGAGTGCATTCTCTGCATTACACTCCAATCACTTAAGCCAAAATCTTTTGCTCAAATTTATTTCAAATGGGTTGCAAATTATGTTGTGCACCTTTACTTGTTTGTGAGTTCAATGCTGCAATTTTTATTGGGGCATCTTCTGCCATAAAAGATATATAGGTTTCTTGGTGTTCTATTACTAAGTATTCTAAATTCAAAATTGGCAAAGATGTTATATTTGATGAATCTGCTACAGTTTAAATTAGAAAAATATTTTTCTTTTGTTATTTTTTGACATAAGGTGCAAACAATTTTATTGATTCACCCTTTGGTGGTGGAAAAATAAATTTTTGGCCTTTGAGATTATCAACAAGTACGAATGAGGTTCCCCTGTATATTGATCTGTAAGGATTCAAATACAAATAAGCAATACTGGAACTTGTTTACAAATCAAATAGAATATGAAAAATGACTGTAAAAGCTAACAAGGGCCAACGACACAAGGAAGAGCAGCTAACACTCAACTCTCTCCTTTCCCTTACCCTCCTTCACTAGGAAAACCGTAATTCTTTTCATACCCCCAATCTGCCAACAATACTCATGTATATATTCCCCTGCCCTGCCCCTTCCTAACTAACTTATGCCAGCTCATCCTCCACCTCATCTCTCGCCTTCCTTTTGGATCTCCTGGCATAGATTCTCCAAACTGTGGGCTTGTGGGCTTGAGTCTCCTCCCTGCTAGCATTTTTTTCATCATTGCCACTAGGTGGGAAAGCAGTCTTGTCCTCAAGACTGAATTGAGGAATTTGGGTGGGGAAGCAGTCTTGGCCAGGTTAGGGAGTTATCGAGTGTTCTATTTCCCTCTTTGGTGGCAGTCCTTCCAATTCAACAAAAATCGAACTATGTTCTGCGAACAGGGAACCCTTTTGTTGCTTCTGTTGTTCGGCCAAGTGATTTGATACGTCCAATGACACATGAGGAAGATTGTCTTTTTCATCTGTGAGCTGTGATACGTGTCCATCTAACCACCTTTGTATAGATTGCGGTTCACGATACCTTGTATTCACCCCCTTCAGCTCCACTATTCTCCCTTAGTCTACAAATTTCAAGCAACCCAATGCCTAATTAGCCGTAATGTCCCCCAACTTCCGTAACCATTCTACCGCAAATATCAATAGTTTAGTTACAAGTGCATCGATGGGACAATGGTATTTGTCTAATTGTATGGGAATTACAGTACATTTCTTGTCCACCCCAATCAAATTTTCCTCCCCAAATCTAATTCTCAGAGGTTTAATGCGACTTACCTGGAATCCCAAAGCAGCTACCAACTGAGACAAAATAAAATTATGTGTTGCTCCGCTATCAACTAACATCTCGGTGGAAATTTAGTTGATGGTTCCCCGCAAGTTTATGGTATTTAGCTCCCTCTCATTTTCTGCTGGAGTACCAACGTTGTGGTGAAAACGACTCAATTCGAGAACCTTGCATTCTCCATCAACTGGATTTTCCTCTCATTCATTTTCCACTTCATAAAATTCATCCTTATGTAAGACTTCATCTCCATCACCCAGCAACATAACTTTCAATTGGGTTTTAGGGCATTTGTGTTGTGGAGAATAAGTCTGCCCATATTAGAAGCAAAGTCCTTTCCTCCGCCTTTCTTCCCACTCGGTCTTGGTAAGGTACCAAATTCCTAGCCTCCGATTTCCCCATCTATTAGAATCAGTAAAGAAGGGAGGAGTTGATGGTTGACTGGGTGGAAATGGTGTTGGGTATTTGTTTTGAGTTGGGCCAAGGTGAGAAGTAGGTTGTGTGTGTGGTGACCCAAAACTATTGGATCTAGCCCATGACCCATTAGTCACTTTTGTCTTGAGTATCCCCTCCTTCGTTGAGCTCTGTAGGAACTTCGAAGAATTCATTCCTTTACCAAGTTGCAGTGAAGCTTCAATGGAACGTGCGACCCTCATCGCTTCCACTCTATCATCTGGCTTATGCATTTTCACCCATCCCTTGATTTCTTCTATCAACCCACTAATGAAATACCCCATATACTGTGGTTCCAGAAGGCCAAGGGCGGTAGCTGCTATCATCTCAAAAGTTTCAATGAAGTCTTCTACGCTTCCTGTTTGTTTTAGATCAGCCAACTCCTCAAATGGGCTGGAAGAATAGATACCACCATATCGTCACATAAGATCTGTCTTAATCTACTCCCAAGTCAATGATGGTGTTATATCCAAAAGCATGGATAATCAATTAAGCACTTGAACTCAAAATTCCTCTTCCTTCTTCTTATCTACTTGGTAACTCAGTTGAGAGGCTGCCAAACAAGTTTGGATCTCAGTCATAGATTTGGTGAGCTCTTTAACACAAGCTACCAATTCTCCCATCTTGTTCTCTGTTTCGTCCAATCAGAGATTCACGGTTTGCAAGCGAGTTTCCATTTCTGATTCCTCTCGAAAGAGATCCGGCAGGTCGAACCAATGATGGAGAAAACAATAATCAACACACAAATATGTTCAACAAGTATGAATGAGATTCACCTATATATTGATCTGTGAGGATTACAAATAAGGAGTACTGGAACTTATTTACAAATCAAACAGAAAATGAAAAATGACTGTAAAAGCTAACAAGGGCCAACGACACAAGGAAGAGCAGCTAACACTCAACTTTCTCCTTTCCCTTACCCTCCTTCACTAGGAAAACCATAATTCTTTTCATACCCCCAATCTACTAACAATACTCACATATATGTTCCCCTACCCTACCCCTTCCTAACTAACTTGTGCCAGCTCATCCTCCACCTCATCTCTCGCCTTCCTTTTGGATCTCCTGGCATAGAATCTCCAAACTGTGGGCATGTGGGCTTGAGTCTCCTCCCTGCTAGCATTTTCTTCATCGTAATCTTATCGTCAATCCAAAGCGGTGGTTCCAAGCATCTATTTGAAAAGGAGAAACGCAAGATTTTGATCTTGTGATAGAAGGAATGAAGAGCACGCGTGAAACAAATGTGCTAAACCCATACTTTTTGGAAGAAGTTGTTACATTGGCATGGATGTAAATAAAATAAAAAAAGGTTATCACAAATAGTAGTTGTTCTATGGTTTGATGAAAATGAGAACTATGAAATCTGAGATAGCCAACTATGACTATCCAAAATAATGGCACTCCTTGCCAACTAGAGGACTATCCTCTTAGGCTCGTATCAAATTCATAGAGCCTAGGAAACTAATAGCAGGATAACAATATTTGCGATGAAAAAGCTCCCCTTCATTCAATAAAATCTCAGAATATATACAAGAGATTAGAGACCAAAAAAGGAAGGATTAAGGAAAGGAAACTAAGAAATATTAGCCTAGAAATCAGCTAAACGTATATACAAGGAAAGCTATACAAGGAAAGAAATCAACTAAACATATATACACTGATATCCCCCCTCAAATTGATGCTGGGCAATCCAGAAGCATCAATTTGTTAATAAGAAACTGATGTTGACCACTAGAAAGAGCCTTAGTAAACACATCTGCAGTCTGATGCTCTGTAGTGATATGTGGTAGAGAAATGACATGGGAATCATATGCCTCACGAATAGAGTGACAATCCACTTCAATATGCTTTGTACGTTCATGAAATACTGGATTAGCTGTAATCTGAATAGCACTAGTATTATTAGCATGGAGAGGTGTTGAATTAACTTGGCAGAAGCCGAGCTCAGCCAAAAGTCCTCGAAGCCAAAGGATTTCTGAACAAGCAGAGGACATAGCTCGATATTCAGACTCAGTGGAGGACTTAGATACACGATCTTGCTTCTTACTTTTCCAAGAAATCAATGATGAACCGAGAAACATGCACCAACCAGTAATGGATCGTCGAGTATCCGAACACCCAGCCCAATCAGCATCACTATAAGCAACAAGATGGATTGGAGAGTCAACTGGGAAAAACAAACCTCGTGTAGAAGTACCATGCAAATAACGGATGATGCGACGGACAGCAGCTAGATGAAGATGCCTGGGTGCTTGCATAAATTGACTGACCTGTTGAACAGCAAAAGAAATGTCTGGATGAGTAATAGTCAGATAGTTTAGGCTGCCGACGAGGCGTCTATACAAAGAAGGATCAGAAAGAAAATCACCCTCATCACGACAATATTTAACATTCACTTCCAAAGGAGTATGAACAGGACGACCATCCTGAAGACCAGCCAAAGAAATCAGCTCTTGAATATACTTATGTTGATGCAAAAAAATACCAGTCGTGGTAGAACACACTTCAAGACCCAAAAAATAGTGTAAAGGACCCAAATCTTTCATATGAAAGGCACCTTGAAGGCGCTCCTGAAGCTGAGAAATCAAGTCAGAATCATCCCCAGTAATAACAATGTCATCGACATATACTAAAAGCAAGACAATTCCCTTAGAAGTTTTGCACAGAAACAAGGAAGAATCATACTGACTCTGAATAAAAGAGAAACTAAGAAGTGCAGCACGAAATTTATTAAACCAGGCCCGAGGAGCCTGTTTCAAACCATAGAGTGATCTCTTTAACTTACAGACATCTGAAGAGGGAGTAGAAAATAATCCAGATGGTGACGTCATTTATACATCTTCCTGAAGATCTCCATGCAAAAAGGCATTTTTCACATCCATCTGTCGTAAGGGCCACCCCTTTGAAGCAGAAATAGCAAGAATGAGTCGCACAGTTGTCATCTTGGCAACAGGAGCAAATGTCTCCTCATAGTCTAGTCCATACTCTTGCCTATTACCGAGAGCGACCAACCTTGCTTTATATCGGTCAAGTGAGCCATCAGATCTTAGCTTAATTGAGTATACCCATTTACAACCAATGGGCTTAATTCCAGCAGGACAAGGAATAAGATCCCATGTATGATTCTCCTGAAGAGCCTGGAGTTCTTCTTGCATGGCTTTGACCCAACATGCTTGTTTAGCTGCTTGAGAATAAGAAGTAGGAACTACAGCATGAGATAACGTGGCAGAGAAACCATACCTATCTGGAGGCCGACGAACACGAGTGCTTCTAGGGCTCATTGAAGATTGCAACGGATCAGGGTCGGAAAGATCATGTGATGATGGAGGGGGCTGACGTCGCTGATAGACCATTCCTGGCTGAAAACGTTCAATTGGGCGAGACGCGCCATCAAAGTGAGGTAGAAGAACACATTCCGAAGGAGAAACATGTTGTTGAAAATAGTACTCATGTTCAAAGAAAATCACATTTTTAGAAACACGCATGCGATTAGCAACAGCATCATAGCATAGATATCCCTTGTGAGCAGTACTATATCCCATAAAAGCACACCGAACTGATTGAGCTACAAGCTTGTGACGCTCATGAGGAGGCAAGTGAACAAAACAAACACAACCAAATGTGCCTAATGTATGATAATCAGGGTGCATACGAAATAGACGATAATAAGGGGAATCAAAATTCAACTGCTGAGAAGGAAGACGATTGATTAAATAGACTGCAGTAGCCAAAGCTTCCACCCAAAATTTAGATGGAACTGAAGACTGCAGAAGTAATGTGCGAACCATATCTAACAAGTGACGGTTCTTTTGCTCAGCCAACCCATTCTGTTGAGGAGTATAAGGACATGATCGCTGAGATATAATGTCTTTTTGTTGCAAGAAACCTTGAAATTCATGTGACATATATTCCCCACCATTGTCTGATCGTAAAACTCTTATGCAAGTAGAAAATTGTGTTTCAACATAAGCCACAAAAGCGCGAAATGCAGTTAGCACCTCAGCTTTGGAATGCAAAAAATATATCCAAGTGAAACGGCTGTAGTCATCAATAAACGTAACAAAATATTTATGCTGTCCATGTGAAATTACAGGAGTAATACCCCAAAGATCACTATGTATAACTGCAAAACAAGTATCAGCACGACTACCACAAGCTGGAAAAGGCAATGTCTTACTTTTTCCCAATTTACAAGTAGAACAATCAAGAGATAATATATAACCAGTAGACTGAACTTTATTCTCAAGAAAATCACGTTCCATTAACTTATTCAAAATAACATTGTTCGGATGGCCTAACAGTTTATGCCAAACTTCAGCCTTATTGTCAACAACATTAGAAACTAAAGACAAAGTACTAGGAACAGTAAACTGTAATGGAAACAATCTGCCCACTTTAGGCCCCCTCGCGATCACCTTCCCCGACACCTGATCCTGCACAAGACAACCACCACGAGAGAAGTTTACATTACAGTTATTTTCCACCATTTGACCAACCGAAATCAAATTAGTAGACAATTCAGGAGAAACAAACACATTACGAAAAGAAGGTCCAATATCACCAATGGCAGTAATGGGAAGGTCATTTCCATTAGCAATCTGAATATTTTGTGTGCCAGTATATTTTCGAAGATTGTGTAACAAATGAGAAGACCCAGTCATATGATTAGATGCACCAGAATCAACAAGCCAAGGAGAAGAAACATTTTTACCTTGCCCCTGAAGATTAAAAGTAGAGAATGCTGATAAAATCATCTGTTGTACCATTTCTGGAGTAACAGTAGACTGATTAATGGTAGGTATAGCATTGAGAGATGGTGTAGATGGTGGAAAATCACAGCTATTGGCTGGAACTGCAGCTTGTAAGCCTCGAACTCTACGATTTTCTGGACGAGTAGGACAATCCTTTATAATGTGTCCAGTCTGCTTACAATAATTGCAGAATTTCTTACTGTAATTACGAGCAATATGCCCATACTCCTTGCAACTAAAACACTGCACCTGTCCCTTTCCACGGTTCTTTCCTTGAGCAGCATAAGCAACATTGACAATTCCGGATGACTCCCTAGATGCACCAATAACAGCCTGTGTAGCCAACCTCTGCTCCTCACGCAATAATTCACCAAAGTACACATCCAATGATGGAACCGGATTTCTATTCAGCAATCCAGCTCGAGTAACTTCAAATTCTGGCCTTAATTTCATCAAGAACTGATCACGCCGACTGTCTTCATGAATCGCTTGAAGACTGGTTAATACCTCTCTAGGAATCTTTGCATAAATAATACCAGAATACTCGCTCCATAAATTCAAAAATCCAGAAGAATACTGCTCAATAGAAAGATTACCTTGACTAAAGTTGCTAAGCTCAAGTTCTAATTGAAACCGACGAGCTGTATTATCTTGATGGTATATTCTCCTAAGATAATCCCACATCTCTTTGGCAGTAGTAAAGAAACGCAAATTATTCACCATATGAGCTTCAATAGAACCAATGATCCAAGAAGCAACCCTGACATCTTTTATCTCCCAATCATTTCGTCCTGTCCCATCTGCTGGAGCAGTTGAAGACCCGTCAATGTGTCCCCAAAGCTCCTTTCCCTTCAAGAACATTCTAAACTGAAACTCCCATGCAGCATAATTCTTTCCTGTGAATCTAATACCCAAAATCTCGGAAGAAGACATATTGTGAAAGCAAAATAAATGACTGACCCAAGAAAAATTGCTAGGTTAACTAACCAAAACCAAAACAGCAACCAAAATACGTATAAGATGACAAACCAAAACCAGAAGCAGGAACCAAATCAATTGCAAGTTACAGGAGCAAAATCGGAGACAAGAACCCTAACCAAACCAGAAGTAAAAGCACGGTCCACCCTCCTAACCAAGTCGGACAGCCAAATCAACATCGTAGAACCACCGGAAAGAGGATTGCGACGTCGGAGAAGAAATGGCCGCCGCACGTGCCTCCACGCGCCACCACGTGCCTGCGCGTGAACAGTACACCGAGAGCTTCAGACGGCGCGTGAGGTACACTCGCTCAACACCCGGTCACCGGACTTTGAAAAGATATGGACATCATGAAGGAAGGAAAATAATGAGGAGATTTTGGGTAAATGATATTTATTTTCTTTGAGAAATGGGTTGAGAGGGGTGTAATCAATGACAAGTCTTTTTCTTCCACGAACTTGTTCAGAATATTTATTTACATAAAAGGGTTGACAAGCTCAATCTGACTTAGTGGGCTCAATGATTTTTTGGGCTAACAATTGGGTACATTATTCTTTGGCTAAAGCAAAGTTATCAAGAGACATGTCAGAATGGGTAGCTTTGATGGGATTTATGTCGGGTAGGTTAATGAAAAATTCAGGATGGATAAGGGTGAGGAATGTTTAGTGAGAAATCAGAATGAGAGGTTGCATAACAATAGGTTTCCAATTGAATTTAATGGTTGTGGAAAGGGTTAGGATTTTGAACTATAAACAAAGTGTGTTGGGTGGTATATGGCTGAAATGGTTTTCTGAAACGAAGGCCAATGGGTTGAATGTGTAACTTTGGTAACTGGAACAATGCATCAAAGCCAAGAACAAGATCTTTTACAGGAAGATCAGAACCAAAAGCATGAACCCAAACATAACAATCTAGAAACAATTGGATTTTAATGGATTGTTTTGTCTTGCGTTTGATTGTGAGGATGCCTTGGTTGAAGGCTTGGAAATATTGAGTGTAAGGTTTCCAAAACTTAGGAGGAAGGACTTGTGGATGTGTTTTGGCTAAAGGTTAATGTACTATAAATAAAGACCACGAGACAAATTGGCGATGGGAGCTATTGGAAAGACCATAGTTTTAGTAGAGATAGCATTGTTGTCTAATAAAATGGATACTTGGGTGACCTGACCCGATTGGATCAGGTAATAGTAATACTTAAGCCACTTAGTGTCCGGATTGGGTTTGGATTTTAATTTTAATATCCAAGTCAGATCGGGCATCAATAATTGGTGACCTAGGCATGTTTATTTTTCTTATTTTAAATATAACTAATTCATTATTTTTTTTTTATTAAAAACAACCTGGACTGATAGAGCAACATCAAGTTTAGCATCAAATCTGACATGGGGTTTGCAAAACCTGAACCTATGCCATCTCTGACTTTTGTCATGATATATAGCTGAAATCATGGTAATGTTTGTTTTGTTTTGTTTTCGTTAATATCATGGTTTATAGCTTATAGCTTACATGCTCCTCATCTCTGCAATAATATGTAACCAATATAAATTCATTGACATTTCCCTTCTGTATAGGGGCCATTTGACAAGGTCACATCTGCAAATGGTTACTTAGTTGACCAGATTTGTGAAGAGAACATCCAACTATTTATGAGGTAATTATTTGATTTTCAATCTAGTTGTTTTGAATTGTCATGTCATGTATTGATCTATCCTGCCTTCAATTGCAAGGAGTTGTTTTAAAATTTTGCTTCCAGAAGTGTGCCAATTCAAAATGCCACTATCTTGAGTTAAAGAAACATATGCCTTGAGAAGTAGTGGTAAAGGAGTTATATCTGTTGATCACTGTTGAATTTCCTAGTTAGAATAAGAATTTTTTTTTTTTAAATATTTCTTCGTTATAATAGACCTAGGATTTTTTGTGTTTTTCTTATATAAATAGCTTTTTCATTCTTATAATGTTAAGAGACAATTAATAAAATTTTTATTTTCAAGAATTTTCATGGTATCAAAGCCATGAAAAAGGTCTAATTTTCTTCCTCTCAGCACTAGATTATAGTACCTGTTTTAGGAAAGTGTTAAGAGGCCGAGTAATACCATCTCCTTTTTGTCACTGCCAGAGCTGGTGCCTTGTTTGGAGATAGAGTTTCCACTCTCCAGCATTAGAACCGATTTTTCCCATCTGCAGTAGTGGTTGATCACTATTGAATTTCCTAGTTAGAAGCTATCTTTTATCTTCCCTAGTTATAATTTATCTTTCCATGTCAGAATGGGACTAGGATTTTCCTATATAAATAGCTTGTTCATTCTTAGAATATAAAAAAAGAGAATTAATAAAATTTTTATTCTCCATAACCGTCATGGTATTAGAACCATGCTCTTTTTAGAAGTTGAGTTTTCTCCCTCCCTTCCTCCCTTCATGCACTGGGTTACAGTACCTGTTTTAGGAAAGTGTCAAGAGGTTGAGTAATACCTCTCTCTTGTCATTGCCAGAGCCAGGGCCTTGTTTAAAGATAGTATTTCCTCTCTCCAATACTGAATTTGATTTTTCTGGTCTACGGTAATGGTTTTTGAACAAGTCTGAAAAGGCCGAGTCCCTCTTTATTGTTACTGCACCCATAGGAAGAAAGCCCATCACCAGATCGGCCTGTCCCTGGAGTTTGGTGCTGTCAGAAAATTCTACGTAACTCTTCACACACTGGCAGACATTTGAAATATTGACAATATATGTCCAGCCACATTGAATTCCAGCTTTTTCAATCTTGCAATTGGTTCATGGGATTTATTTTTATTATTATTTGAAAAGTTCAGCAAGTTTAAAAAGGGAACATAAAAGGAAAAACTCATGACAGATGTTTCATATTTTGGCAATACTATGGAAGCATAATGTTTTTAGTGGGGGTGATTATTCGGTTGGTTTGGTCTAAAATTGTTGAACAAATAGACCCAACTTTGAATAAGCAATACACAAACTGACCGAACATCGATTGCATAACCGAGCTGAGATAACTGAAATCATTTCGGTCGGTTTGGTTTTGGGCCAATGGGCCATTTCTCTAGGGCTTTTAATGTATTTTTCCTGGAGTATATATTTTAACAAGATTATAATAAATGTCATAATTTTAACCATGTCAAATAATAAATTCAATACTATTAATAACTAAAAGATTATTATAATTCAAGAACAACCAATTTATAACAAATTAAAATATTAAATACAGTTTTAAATAATATATATTAAATAATTATAAGGAGTCAATTATATATTATAATAGTAATTGAAAACTAATTAATTAACTTTATAAAATTATATATAATCATAAAAATTACATATAAATATACAAACTTCGGTGGGTTTGGTCTATTCATATCAACAACTGAATAGATAGATAAACCAAGCTTTCTATAGATAAATAACCAAACTACTCACTGTTGTTTTTGGTCTACGGTGTTGGTTCAGCTCTACTCCCCCTAATTCTTGGCTACATTGAATTTCATTCTCCAAAATTTATCTTGAATTCAATTTTATATCTAGTTTCTGACTCTTGGGGCATTCTAATGTTCCTTTAATGTGGAATGGGAGTGCGAATAAATGTTTAGATTCCAATAGTCCATTTACAATTTTATTTTGAAGTAGCTACATGTATGCTGAAGAATTGGGTCACTTCCTCCCAAGTTCTGGTAATTTAGATGTGTGAACATAATAAAAAAATCAGGATTTTTTGTACCAGACAAGAAATTGAATCATATGTAATATATGTGCTTATGCTCGAGAGTAGGGTCATTTCTTCCCAAGTTCAGATAATTTAGATATGTGAATATAATACAACATCAGGATTATATTGCACTAAATGAGAAAATTGAATCCTATTCTTGAATTAAAGTCCTCTCGTATTTCCAGAGTTAGTCACAATGATCTTAATGGAATAGTTGTTTGAGGAATAAATTTCATTCAGCAACAAAATAGAGCTGCCCGTGCAGCATTTAGTTTTAGGATGCTGGGAACCCAAATATAAAAATTTATTATCAATGTAGGAGGCCTCTACAGAAGATTGAAATTGGAACCAGCTTAAAGATTTGGGCTAATGATGGAATTCTTATAGCAAGGTCTATGCTTGGTGCAAATGCCTAGGAAATTAAGATTTATATTAGGAGCAGGCAGGGGCTGTTGGAATTTATCGGTTACATGTATCTCATACATAAGCGAAATTTAAAATTTTTAACCAATGTTACCGATCTTGTCATAAATATACAATATTCATATTAATGAGAATAAGAAAAATCACTTTTGATTTTTGTTGAGCAAATCACAGTATCCAAAATCGAATACCTCTAGTAAGCAATCCACACTAGAAAATGATAGAATGAACCATCAATTGGTAAGGAACAAGGGGCTGGCCGAAAATCCCTAGAGCTAGCAAAAAAGGTGGCGGCTAGGGTAGAGAGAAAAAAAAGAAACCCTTTTTAAGTGTTTTCTCACTTAACCCTAATTTCTCATTACTTGGATTTTTATAGTTAAGTTAAAAATCCAACTTCATAATGAGATTTGGCTATTTAAAATTGCTGAAAAATTATTAATCGGGCTTCTGAAATTATTTATAATTATTTGGGCTCAATTAAATCCAATTTAAACATTTTCATAAAAGACTATGTACAAAACCCACAAATTAGACCCTTTGTACATATACTTAGATTTAATTACCCAAATGAATTTCAAATCCAACCAAATTAAATATGTAGGCTCCATAACACTTATATACCATATTTAATTTATTTTGGTCCAAGAAATAGGCCTCTAAGGCCTTCTGTTTTGGAGTTGGCGTGTGGCCCTTCTTCAAGAGGGCTTCTGTGCCAACTTCATTTCTTTAGCCCTTTATAATTTCTTTAATGGACATATTAATTATTATATCAGCCCTATAACACTTATAGTCCAATAATAATTAATTATGAAATACATTATTTCAATTAGGTCAAATTTTGCAGAATATTTTTTCAAAAGTTTCGCGAACAATTTTACTTGATCATAATTAATTAAACTCTTTAATTAATTATTATCTTATTCACTTCTCTATTTCCATAATAATATTAAATATTATTATCCTTGTCATTTTACCATTTTATTATTTTTCTTTATATGTGTGTGACCTATTAGATTCTTGTCTATGTTGGCAGTATAATGTATAATTGTGAATTCTATTCAATACTCATATAATTTAAACTCCTTTAAATCATTTTATCAATCTTTATTGATATTCTTGATACATCATTATACAAGTCGTGATTGACCTCTAACTAGGCATCATGACTACCCAAATGTCAGGAAAGTCAAGTGGTTTGACTATACCCGTTCATAAAAACAGTTACCGTACAATTACTCCTTTCACCACTCATATCTCAATTAGATTCTGAGTATGGATTTCTGTCAACTCATATAAATCTAATTATGTATATTCTATTAATTTAACCATTGTTTCCAAAATACCCTCCATGGATCTCTATCCATCTTGGCATATTACTCTGACCAGAGATTCTCTGGATAAGACAATTATAAAATCATGCGATATAACTTCTCTTATTAAATTTGGGATGGTGAATCTTTTGTCAATCACTCAACTATCTTCAAGTAGGTCATGATATACCCAATCTCCTAATTATATTCACTCTTAGTTGGAAGTAATCAGCTATGGAGTCAAAGTAAACACTTGCTACTTAAGATAATTTTGGTGATCTCAAGTCTAAGGATATTTGCACAACCGCTATGAAAAGATTTCTCACTGGTATAGATTTAATATCCATGTGAGGATTTTCTTTACAGGTCTCCAATGAACTTGTTCTTCTAACAAGTATCCACATGTTAGCTTTGATTATCTTCCATAATCACAGTTATGAGAACCACTGCTTGAACCATTCAAGAAGCATAGCATATGTTAGTTTGTCCGAATTAACAATGTCCTATCTTGTTAATTCTATCACTAGGGATATTTAGATATTAATAAATTTGCATGCAATAGTCATCTCATATCATGAACACCTTCATAATCGCCTTTGCAATGTGTTTATAATATCTAGAACTTCATTTATTAATTTAAGATTTATAAACTCATGTATTTAAACATAGCATTAATAAATGAATGATGCCTTTTATTAAGAATGTAAATTTATACATATGAAAAACATCCTTATTTCATGGGCTCTAGGGCATACTCTCTAACAGGGGCCAAGCCATGTGTAAGAGAAGGGTTGCTCTGTCATTAAGAATCCATTTGCATTTGCGGATTCTAAGCATTTGCGCTTTCCTAAATAAAGAGGAAGAATGAAGTGAAACTCAGCATGGTTGTTGTATTCTTACTTTATAGATTTTATTTGTCTATTTGTTATGAAGTTCGCCTTGGATGATGGTAGGACATTCCACATGGTTGGCTTAGTGATGGCTCTATGGACCATAGTGTCAACCATATTGCTTTTACATTAACTTGAGCATACTAATTTGAAAAGTTAGTTGAATAACTGTCAAGTATTTACAATATTCAAAATTTTAAGATTTCAAAAAGGCAAGTTAAATAGGAGAAGTAAAGGATTTTCTCCCTTGGCCGTATTCATGCAGTCATGACATGAATATACTTTTTTTTTTTTTTTTGCGACATGAATATTCATTCATTGAACTTCATTTGTCTGTGCTCAGTTACTCATTACACTTCCCTAATCATTTTTAAACTAAATAAAAATTACTTAAACATTAAATCCACAAACTATTCTGCCTGTTGGAAAAAAAGGGCAATTTCTCAAAAACATTGAAAAAAAAAGAAGAAAAAAGAGAAGGAAACATAAGATGCTGATTAGTATGAGAATACTTTCTCTGCTTATTGTTCTATATGGTGCTTTCCTAGACCAAAAAGAAAAATGAAGCTCAGGCTTTTTTCCCAAAACAAGCATAGTGGCGTCCACCAAAACTACAAAAAAGTTCTAATTCTTGGAGTACAAGAACTATAATTCTTGGAGTATAAGAACTATGTAATTTGGTAAATCAAAGAAACATCGTAGACTTCATACAGCTAGAAAAACCTGGGCAGGCTTGCAATCTTCTTGTCAGGAAACTTGCAAATTATTGCTTTATTGCCAGCTTGGTCTCACCTTTCTAAAGTTCATGCCCCCTGATGCTGGTTTTCTTTTGAAGAGGATCAAGACAACAATCTTGTCTTGATCATAGAGAGAAACAACTAATAGTTGCAGCAGGTCCAGTTACAACATAACTGGAGGGTAAATTAAAATTCAGTAAAAATGAGAAGCAAACTGGCTAATGATCCTTGTGGACAGGTTAAAAGTTTGACTTTCCAATTGAAGCTATTGACAGAATTGTAGTAAAGACTTGTGGGAAATGATTGCAATATCCCTCATGTGTAAAGAAAAATAGTATCATTGTTGCTGCTATGGATAAGGAGCACATGTTACCAAATGCAATGGGTTTATTAGGCAAAGTCTATTATTTGTTATTCCCAAAGATAGAGGGACAGATTTTAATATTTCTCATAGTGGTTATTTGGATTGGTTGATTTTGGATTTTTTATTGTTCAGTGGCAGTTTAATCTCTTAAAGCTTGAGATTTTAGCATTACTATAACATTATTAGAAAAGTAGATTTGTTTCTTGATTGAGTTTCCAGGAACTAATTAGGATTTTGGTTTGATATTTAATATTTGTTAAGAGATTTCATTCTTATAATTTTTGTTTACTTGTCATATTTTCTAGTCTGTGGCTTTGTTAGATGTCTTCCCCTTTTTGTATCTTGTTTTACTGTTTCAACCCCAATTATGGGTCATCTCCTCATTCTGATGAGTCTCCCCTGGACTAGGTTTAATTTTCCCTCTTGGTTCCATTCTGCTCTATGTTCTCTCTTTTGTTCTACATCATTTGAGACCTAGTCATTGGTTGATTCTGTTAGTCATGATTACAAAATAAATGTAACAATTTAACTTTGAATGAAATAAATATCTAGATAGTTAAGGCACAGCATATGCATTTTACTTGAGTTTTCACATAAACTCTTCATCTTTACTCTTGTTTCGGAGACATGAAATGTGGTTTTTGGCTTGGTTGAGGATTATTGAGATTGTTCAATATTCGCTTGCACATTGTCTTTTCTGGCATTTTTATTACAGTTCATTCATGGCTGCAATACTTTAGGAGAATAGCATGTTGCTTCAACTAACTATAATTTTATGCACTTCAGGTACCCTGTGGATTGCCAGTCGGGTTAGTTACAAATTTTACACCTAAACTTTGGCTCATTCTCAATTTAGTTCCCAAACTTAAAAATTCTTATGACACCTAGTCTTTAGTTATATGGGACTTTGTTAAATATCCACTTAAAACTAAAAGAATATTCTGTAGGATCCACAGAATATTCTGAAATATTGCGTTAGTTTTAGACACAATTTTTAATAGATCCCTAATTTGAAATATAACTAAAGGTTAGATGTTAAATGTAAGTTTTATATTTTGGGAATTAAATTGGAAAATGAGCGAAATGTTTGGAGTTATTTTGTAACTAACCCGTAAATCTATTTGTGCTCTTTTATATTATCCAGCTGCAGATTGATGTCTCCCTTGATTTCTGATTTACTATCATTTGGTATCTTTACATTTGTTGATGAATTGCATCCAATGCCTATCTTCTACAGGTGTGAGGAACACAGACAGAAGGAGACCGAGGTAAAACAGATGGTAAGTGTAATTTGCATCAAAGGGGCTCGTGGTTAATAATATTAAAGTTTGAATAGTAATAATAATATTATTTTGGTATCAGATAGCAGAGTTAGAAAAAGAATTGGAGCAAGCCAAGAGGAAGTGCGCCCAACTTTCAGCTCATCTAGAGATTAGAAGGAAGCAAAAGGCAATGAATCATCAAGCAGAAGACGTTGCTATTATTATGGAGAAGCCTTAAGTGTTGTTGTTGTTATTATTGTTATTATTATTTTAGATCCTAATCATGGATTGGTATTTTCTTTCTTTTATAATTTCTCCCTTTATGTATCTTCTAAACTTCTATATATATATATATATATATATATATATATATTAGTACAATGATGTTTATTCTGGCTGTAAATGATATACAGATTTTATATTAGTTTGGCTAATTAAACAATTTCAATCCACTGCTTCCACGCTTAGCAACTTTTAGAAAATTCAGAATTGCAATGAAGAGAAGGCTGCTGAAACTAAAAGTATAACAGCAATAATTGATTCATATGATTTTAGTGCTCAGATTAGAAGATTAGCAGGCAAAACAGAGAACAGTACATAAAAGTTTGACAAGCCTTCACCGACGAGAAGGAAAGTCTGGAAGGTGACGAAAAGGAAAGTTTGCAAGTTGAACACCATTCAACCTAGCTTGATGAAGAATCTGGTTCAATTGGACGTCTTCCCTAAAATAAGCAGGCTATTTTGGTCAAATCAACATGACCTTACCACTTAAAACACGATTTACCTTTTTTACTTTTATTTTCAAAAATAGTTAGTTATCTTTTTTTTATATCATTTATATCAATACGAACTTGCCACTTAAAATATCAAGATAAAATCACATGATTTACTCGTTTTAACTTTTATTTTCAAAAATAATTAATTATTTTTTATATCAACGATCTTACCACTTAAAATATCAAAAAATAAAAATAAAAAATCAAGTGATTTCCCCCTTTTAATTTTTATTTTTAAAAATAGTTAATTTTTTTTTATATCATTTATATCAACAAGACCTTACCATTGAAAACATTAAGAGAAAATTACGTGATTTACCCCTTTTATCTTTTATTTTCAAAAATAGTTAATTATTTTTTATATCATTTATATCAATACAATCTTACCACTTAAAATATCAAGAGAAATCACATGATTTATCCCTTTTAACTTTTATTTTCAAAAATAGTTAATTATTTTTTATATCATTTATATCAACACGACCTTACCACTGAAAACATTAAGAAAAAATTACATGATTTACCCTTTTTAACTTTTATTTTCAAAAATAGTTAATTTTTTTATATCATTTATATAAACACAACCTTACTGCTTAAAACGCAAGAAAAAGTCACATGATTTACCCCTTTTAACTTTTATTTACAAAAATAGTTAATTATTTTTTTTATATCATTGATATTAATACGATTTTATCCCTTAAAATATCAAGAGAAAATAACATAATTTACCCCTTTTAACTTTTATTTTCAAAAATAGTTAATTATTTTTTATATCATTTATATAAAACATGAACTTACCACTTAAAACAAGAGAAAATCACGTGATTTACCCCTTTTAATTTTTATTTTCAAAAATAGTTAATTGTTTTTTATATCATTTATATAAACACGATCTTACCGCTTAAAACATCAAGAGAAAATCACGTGATTTACTGCTTTTAACTTTTATTTGCAAAAATAGTTAATTATAGAAAATCACGTAATTTACCTCTTTTAACTTTTATTTTCAAAAATAGTTAATTTTTTATATCATTTATATAAACACGACCTTACCGCTGAAAACATCGAGAAAAAATCACGTTATTTATCCTTTTTAACTTTTATTTTCAAAAATAGTTAATTATTTGTTTATATCATTTATATCAACACGATCTTATCCCTTAAAACATCAAGAGAAAATCACGTGATTTACCCTTTTTAACTTTTATTTTCAAAAATAGTTAATCATTTGTATATATTATTTATATAAATATGACCTTACCCCTTAAAACGTCAAAAGAAAATCACGTGATTTATCCCCTTTTAACTTTTATTTTCAAAAATAGTTAATTATTTTTAATACAATATCATTTTTACATTTTTAGAATTATAACTTTCAAAAATACTTCTTTTTAATTATATATTTTCTAATTACCTTTATCCTTAAATATAAATACAGCTTATTGACCTTCAATATTTAAGATTAGCAACAAACGCAACTTATTCTTCTTCAAGCCATTTTCTCTTTCCTCCAACAGTGAAATTGAGCCATAATTCTCGGCCAAATCTATCCGAGTTTGATGACATGGTGACTCCTGAAGCCGAGAGGTACCGGAAAATACCCCTTCACTGATCATCACTCGCCGGAACTGGTAGATCAGCAGTGTGAATGACGAGACTTTTGAGCACAATCTAGGCCACCTCCGATCTCCATTCCACGTGTGAACTACGCCATTGGACTCTTGGCGATGGCGGCTTTCCTCTGGTGGAGTCGGTTCTGATCACGTCGACGTTGGCTCCTCTTTTTTTTCCAGCAAGCTCAGGTGATTCCACTGACTTGAGAATTTAAGGATTTTTAATTTTTAGGGATTATTTGAAGATGAAAGTACTCTCTGTAACTGTTCTAATGCTCTTTGTAGCTTTACTTTTTTTTATTCTAACTGGATTCTTCAAGTTTCAGAGATAAACAAAAATGTTATTGTTAAGCTGAAATTTTATATGAAGCTCACGTTCTTTGTTTTCTCCGCTATTAAACGCAGTCATTTTTACGGCATTCTACATTTTTTACCTTTAAGCACTAAAATGTAGTTCAAATCCACAGAATATATGCTTATTTGAATTTAGTTGCCAGAATTATTTGTAGTGTGTTTAGTTTATATATTCTAGAAGAGATGCTATGTGAATTAGAAATAATAATAATTGAGAATTAATATGTGAATTAGAAATTTTTTGAACGGTGAGTTAGATCCATTTGCAGAATACAGAATGAGTGCTGATATTTTAGATACGCACCAAATTAATGTAAAAGGAGCACTGGGATCCTTGTGAAAGTTTTTCATTTTGGAAATTTGGTAGTGATTTCATTGTTTTACAGGAGCATGTGGAAGCTGTCCGAGATCAACAACAACCGTGACAATGGGGATTGAGAGAGTGCTGAAGGAAAAATTTGGAGATGTTATACGCCAAGTATACAATGAAGAACCGAAGGAAACAACTGCTGAGGTATTGCTGTTACCTTTGAAAGCAGAAGATGGTTATTGATAGGCTGAATATACAGTCCTTCCAAATGCTGTTATCAGTTGAAAAAGTGATAACCTCAATTGGTTTATGTTCTCTTGTAATTACTGTTTTAAAATTTTAATGAAACTTAACTTTTTCTCTCAGAAGTTCTTGTTGCATAAGTTCAAATCTAAATGAAATTTCTAATGTTTGTTGATTAGGTGAGGAATCAAAGTGAGTTGGGAAATTGCTTATTAATTGAAAGGTCAAACTACATTTTGTATTTCACTTTCATGCACACAAATCCAGCTTTTGCGACTTAAGCAGTATAGTTTTACTTGTTCCAGAGCAAAAGTATTGGTTCTTCTTAGAAAGAGAAAAAAATGAATGCCGGACTGTGACCGGAATAGTGAATTGAAGAATTGAGATGCATTTGGTCAACTGCTTTCCTACATGAAAACTATTTTCTCGGGTTTCTTCAGAAGATCAGAATAGTGACAGAAAAGGGATCGACTATACACAAACTAGTAATTAGGCCGCGTGAAATTGAATCATCATACTTAATTCTCTGTATTTTGTCTGCATCGATGCAATTCTTTGAAGTTAAGTGTTTGAATACAAGTGTTTCATTTGATGAAGTGCTCGACAGTTTTGTAATTACTCAGAGCATGGAGAGACTATTTATTTATATTTGTTTTGCGCAGGAATTTGGGTTGTAGCACCCCTTAGGCAAATACCCTATTTATCTGATAATTTAAATACTATTAATCATGCTTATACTACATATTCACTTACCCATCATTTTACCATTAATCATGTCATACGGTTTCATATACTTATGTACGTGCTACAAATCTATTCCTGTTTTGCATTTCATACTTAGTATCATGCATACTATGCTATATGAATATTACTTTATATATATCACATGCACACATACTCTTTCTTAGCTTTATTACTCGTGAGTTACAATACTTCTCATAGGTTATATATATTTTATAAGATAACTGGCCATAAAGCAAAACATATGTTAATAGTAAAACAAAAAATATCCTACATCAAGCTTAACAGTCGATGGTTGGCCCTTCCTGATGCAGAGATCGTCCCTCAATAAAAGTCTTTTTAACAGTACCTACATGAATAAATAACCCGTGCTAAGCTATAAAGATTAGTGGAAAAATCTACAGATGGATGACCACTCACAACGGTCATCAAAATACACATACAGTATATATATATATATATATATATATATATATATATATATATATATATATATATATATATATATATATATATATATATATATATATATATATATATATATATATATATATATATAACATGTACGACATAACATGTCAATAATAACAAATACCTTAAAGCTTAAAGCATATCCTCATATACATAAATATTATACCCAAGAGAATATCAAATATTTTCATTTTCATAATTCATATAGATGACAATTTTCCATGTGAACATATTCAAATGAAGCACAAATTTCTATGGACAAACCAATAATATAATCCACAATAACGATCTTTAGTAAGATAAACTTTAACTGATTAATTATGATCATTACTATAAATAAAGTTTAGCCTGCCTTAATTTTATCAGTGGATAACGGAAACTCTCAATACACTTCGGTATCAAAATGAGGGATATCCGAAGATATCGAATCTATAGACCCAAACGGGACCAAATTATACTGTAGACCGGTCGAGCAGACCCAAACGGGATCGCCTATAAACCCAAATAGGGTTGTTCATGATTCAAACGGGATCAACATACTTTAGACCCAATTGGGCCAGACTATGGCAGCTACAATTTTCCTATAGGTGCCTATCTATCCACATCTGAAACTCTATTGCAGGCAGAACTATATTCATGTTTAATTCACATATTAAGACTGTATACGGAGTATACTATTTGTACATATATAAAGTCTCGTAAAACTATGAGTTCTCTGGTGCATAAACAGATATATGCACATTTCATAAGCCAAGTTATACAATTAGCTCATCCAATTCGTGTGACTATAAATTTGCATCATGACATATAGGCATGACATATAATCATCATATCATATACTTGATCATGTTCTCATTAAGTATCTCACATGTTCATAGTCATGCTACAACATCTTCTATCTCATAGGGCAATTACATGCTCATACACTCATACACATAATCGTAAATGTACATACCTGTAGATACATTCGCATATAGTAGACTTATTCCTATAAGCATGTTTACCAATATATATTCCTTTATCATCATTCAGATCATGTGCACTTTTATGTCATAGGATTACATATGTATACATCAATTTGGCATATGACAATCATGTACAAATCTAATTACATGTATAGGTTAGATATTTCATCACTAATCTTTATTCATATACACACACGAATGTATATGTATGCATATAAATCCTTCATTGATAGTCATATTACATGCCCTATCCAATTTATTTTACTATCACATAAACAACTATTTGTTTCAATTAATTAAAAATCATAATATCAAGTGTAGCAACAATCTGCATAGGGCAGCATTCTGGACTCGATTTGTGAGCCACATTTGGAATGGAAGATGTCATTTTTAGGCAAAATGATCTACTACAATCTTATCCCCCTATGTGTGTAGTTTCCATAGCATCAAGATTCATCTTAATATCTGACTTATAGCTCGAGTTATTCGAGAAATACTATAGGCTGTTTTTAAAACCAAAACAGTGTGGACTGTCACTTAGAAAAATTCATAACGTAAAATTTAGAAGGATTTTGACCAAAATTTCTTCATCAAAGTTATACTTTCATGTCTCTAATTTTACCAGAATTTTATTTTGTAACATTTCAACATCTCTACAAAAAGTTATGCCAATTATTATAAATTCTGTTTCTGTGAGCAGTCTAGGGAACTAGTCCGGATTCAACCCTAAATTCCATATACTTAGAGGCAGATTTAAGTTTAGGTTTCTTCATATGGAATATAGGTATGGAAGTATATTTTTCAATGCAAAAAGAATCACTCAATTTTCTATTATGTATCTCAACTTATAAGCAAACAAATCCAGATAGGTCAATCAGTCGTGAAGAAGCATTCGACTCGCAAAGAGATTCTCGAGTGAAGCAAAAAGACCAAAAATCACGTCTCGTGAAGGGGTTCACGAGTGGAGAAGAAATTTACATATCACAACTCGTGAAAAGGCTCTTCATCATAGCTCTCTTTCCTGTGAAAGATCCACCCTTGGACCCACTCCTTCTCTGTTCTCTCTCCCTTTTTGCAATTTCGTTCTTTACAACTCGCAAGGCTGTTGTAACCATTTGAGTGAAGTTAACCACTTGCAAAGATGTAGATCCAATTAACTTTTCTCTAATATGATCATTTAACCCATCTTCAAACTGTCTACATTTAAAAGCATCAGTTATCATCTCATCAAGAACATATTTACACATGTGACTGAATTCTTTCTCATATTCAGCCACAGACATAACTCTCTGCTTCAAGTTGAGAAATTGCTTTAACTTCTTTTGCTTGTACACCTCAGTAACATAGTTTTTCTTGAATTCAACTGTGAAAAATTCCCATGTAAGGGGATTGGTAACTGGGGTTGCTTCAACACCAACTTCCACCAATCATAAGCTGCTCCCTATAATAAGGACGCATCACAAGATGCCTTATGACCCACTGGACAGTGAATTTCACCAAAAATTCTCTCTAGCCTTTCCAGCCAAAATTCAGCTTCCTTAGACTGTTCAAGATTAGTGCCTAAAAACTCTTCAGTACCGTGCTTCCTAATTTCAAATATTAGAGCTTTGGGTGCTGTCATCCTTTGAAGAATTTGAGCCATATCCTGTCATATCTTTAACAATGCTTCTGTAGGGATGGTTGCTAGGACCTCATTTAGATTGGAGGATGAAGATCCAAGATTGGAAGGATTGGTTCTAACCGACTTGTTACTTTCAGCCGATTCCTCAAAAGCATCTCTAGAGCTCTCAATCTTCAATCTATAAGAAAATAGGGACTTTTGCATCAGGCCAACTAAACACTATATCATACTATAGAATCCTAGGTTTATTTTTACTTAGAAAAGGCTAAACCAGCGCTCTGATACCACAAATTATAGCACCCCCTATGTAAATACCTTATTTATCTGATAATTTAAATACTATTAATCATGCTTACACTACATATTCACTTAACCATCATTTTACCATTAATCATGTCATACAGTATCATATACTTATGTACATGCTACAAGTCTATTCCTGTTTTGCATTTCATACTTAGTATCATGCATACTATACTATATGAATATTACTTTATGTATATCACATGCACACATACTCTTTCTTAGCTTTACTACTAGTTAGATACAACACTTCTCATAGGTTATATACATTTTATAAGATAACTGGCCATAAAGCAAAACATATGTTAATAGTAAAATAAAAATATCCTACATCAAGGTTAACAGTCGATGTTTGGCCCTTCCTAATGCAGAGATCGTCACTCAACAAAAGTCTTGTTAACAGTACATACATGGATAAATAACCCGTGCTAAGCTATAAAGCTTAGTGGGGAAATCTACAAATGGATGACCATTCAGAACAGTCATCAAAATACACATACAGTATATATATATATATATAACATGTACAACATAACATGTCAATAATAACAAATACCTTAAAGCTTAAAGCATATCCTCATATACATAAACATTATACCCAAGAGAGTATCAAATATTTCAATTTTCATAATTCATATAGATGACAATTTTCCATGTGAACATATTCAAATGAAGCACAAATTTCTATAGACAAACCAACAATATGATCCACAATAACGATCTTTAGTAAGATAAACTTTAATTGATTAATTATGATCATTACTATAAATAAAGTTTAGCCTGCCTTAGTTTTATCAGTGGATAACGGGAACTGTCAATACACTTCGGTATCAAAATGAGGGATATCCGAAGATATCGAATCTATAGACCCAAACGGGGCCAAATTATATTGTAGACCGGTCGAGCAGACCCAAACGGGGTTGCCTACAACCCAAACGGGGCTGTTCGTGATCCAAACGAGATCAACATACTTTAGACCCAATTGGGCCACACTATGGTAGCTGCAATTTCCCTATAGGCGCCTATCTATCCACAATTGAAACTCTATTGCATGCAGAACTATATTCATGTTCAATTCACATATTAAGACTCTATTCAGAGTATACTATTTGTACATATATAAAGTCTCGTAAAACTATTAGTTCTTTGGTACATAAACAGATATATGCACATTTCATAAGCCAAGTTATACAATTAGCTCATCCAATTCGTGTGACTATAAATTTGCATCATGACATATAGGCATGACATATAATCATCATATCATATACTTGATCATGTTCTCATTAAGTATCTCACATGTTCATAGTCATGCTACAACATCTTCTATCTCATAGGGCAATTACATGCTCATACACTCATATACATAATCATAAATGTACATACCTGTAGGTACATTCGCATATAGTGGACTTATTCCTATAAGAATGTTTACCAATATATATGCCTTTATTATCATTCAGATCATGTGCACTTTCATGTCATAGGATTACATAGGTATACATCAATTTGGCATATGACAATCATGTACAAGTCTAATTACATGTATAGGTTAGATATTTCATCACTAATCTTTATTCATATACGCACATGAATGTATATGTATGCATATAAATCCTTCATTGATAGTCATATTACATACCCTATCCAATTTATTTTACTATCACATAAACAACTATTTGTTTCAATTAATTAAAAATCATAATATCAAGTGTAGCAACAATCTGCACAGGGCAGCATTTTGGACTCGACTTGTGAGCCATATTTGGAATGGAAGATGTCATTTTTAGGCAAAATGATCTTCTACAATCTTATCCCCCTATGTGTCTAGTTTCCAGAGCATCAAGATTCATCTTAATATCTGACCTATAGCTCGAGTTATTTGAGAAATACTATAGGCTACTTTGAAAAAAAAACAGTGTGGACTGTCACTAAGAAAAATTCATAACGTAAAATTTAGAAGGATTTATACCAACATTTCTGCATCAAAGTTAGACTTTCAAGTCTCTAATTTTACTAGAATTTTATTTTGTAATATTTCAACATCTCTACAAAAAGTTATGCCCATTATTGTAAATTCTGTTTCTGTGAGCAGTCTAGGGAACTAGTCCGGATTCATCCCTAAATTCCATATACTTGGAGGCAGATTTAAGTTTAGGTTTCTTCATATGAAATATAGGTATGGAAGTTGATTTTTCAATGCAAAAAGAATCACTCAATTTTCTATTCTGTAGCTCAACTTATGAGCAAAACAATCCAGATAGGTCAATCAGTCGTGAAGAAGCGTTCGAGCAAGAAGACCAAAATTCACGTCTTGTGAAGTGGTTCACAAGTGGAGAAGAAAGTTACATATCACAACTCGTGAAGAGGCTCACAAGTTGAACTAAAATTCACGACTCGTGAAGGTATTCACGAGTGAGACCAACATTCACAAGTGACCCAGAGGAAAAAGATGCACGACTCGTGAAGAGCTTCACGAGTCGGACAATAGTTCACGACTCGTGAAGAGCTTCACGACTCGGCAAAGACATAATTTTTTCTTCAACCTCACTTTAATAAAATCCAGCAAAATATAAATCTTAAATTTTTGTCAATCATAACAAATTCCAGCAATTAATTCCACATGTAATATGAACAACCCTAATTCCCATACCTTAGCTGAGAATCCCTATGTCTTCAACCTCTAGCAATATCCTTTCCTTTGCTCTTTCTTCCTTCCTCTTCTCCTTCACAAATATCATCGTCATTCAAATTTTCAGCACTTAATTAACATTTTCCTTAGTCAAAATGAGAAGAAGAAGAAGAAGAAGAAGAAGAAGAAGAAATTCAGATGATTAAATACCTTTAATTTGTTGCTCCTATACTTCTTGATTAGATCTCATGCATGCAAGGATTAGGAAGAGGGAATTGAGAGATGAAGCAAAAATCTGAAATTTTCTCCTCCCTATTGCCGTCCCACTCTCATCACTAGCCAACCAATGCATTTCTCTCTCCCACATGCAAGAGTTAAGCATTTAAAAAGGGGTGAATAAGTTCTCTTTTGATCCCCCTAAAAATTGCATGTCACACTCCTACCTATATATTCTTTGCATGATAATCTTTAACCCCTCCTTTTAATTATTTTCATACATTGGCCTATTAATTAATTCCACCTTTTAAATTGACCTCTCAATATATACTTCTATCCACATTTGACCCTTAAATTTATTAAATTACAAATATACCCCAAATTAATATATTTTTTAATTGTACCCTCAATTAATATTTAACCATACTCTTAAATTTTATTTTCATGCAATTAACATAATAACATGATAATTTACCCCCTTGACCCATACTTATACAAAATTCTCATTTAATTTAATCTTAATCAAATAAAAATTCCATTCAAAAATATGCAATTTAAATTAGGGTCATGTTAGGGGCCTTACAATTCTATCTCCCTTAAAGAATTTCGTCCTCGAAATACATACCTGTTTTGAACAAGTGAGGATGTTGTTCCTTCTTCGCTATTTCTGGCTCCCAAGTAAGTTCTTGTAAATTGTGATGTTGCCAGAGGACTTTAACAAGTGGAATTTGCTTATTCCTTAGCTGTTTAACTTCTCTAGCCAGATTTGCTATAGGCTCTTCATCATAAGTAAAATCTTACTGTACTTGCACATCTTGAACTGGTATTACATGAGATTCATGTAAGCGATATCTTCGAAGCATAGAAATATGAAATACATCATGAAGTTTGGCCAATTCCATAGGGAGAGCCAACCTATATGCCATTGGACCAACTCTTTGAAGAATCTCATATGGGCCAATAAACCACAGGCTCAATTTACCCTTTTTCCCAAATCTCAATACTTTTCTCCAAGGGGACACTTTCAAAAATAATTTGTCACCCACTTGATATTCAATATCTTTTCTTTTTAAATCAGCATACAACTTCTGTCTATCACTAGCTTCCTTCAATCTCTGCTTGATAACTTGTACCTTTTCTTCTGTATCTTTAACAATATCTGGACCAATAACTTTGCGTTCCGATAATTCAGTCCAGTAAACAGGAGTTCTACATTTTCGACCATACAAGGCCTCATAAGGTGCCATCTCAATGCTCCTTTGATAACTGTTATTGTAGGAAAACTCCATTAAAGCTAAATATCTATCCCAACTTCCTGTAATATCCAAAACACATCCTCTCATCATATCCTCTATAATTTGGATAACCCACTCAGATTGACCATCCGTCTGAGGGTGAAATGTTGTACTGTAACGGAGCTGAGTTCCCAGTGCTTGTTGCAAACTTTACCAGAATCTTAATATGAATCTCGGATCTCGATCAGAAATTATTGACACCGGAATGCCATGTAGTCTAACAATCTCATTTACATAAAGTTCTGCCAATTTATCCATAGAGTAATCCATCCGAATTGGTATGAAATGAGCTGATTTAGTCAGCTTATCAACTATAACCCAAATTGCATCATGATTTTTCTGTGTAAGGGGCGATCCTATTACAAAATCCATGGTAATATCCTCTCATTTCCATTGTGGAATTGGGATGGGGTTCAACAAACCAGAGGGTAACTGGTGCTTTGCTTTCACCTGCTGACAAGTCAAACATTTGGAGACATATGCTACCACATCTTTCTTCATACTAGGCCACCAATAACATTGTTTCAAATCCTGGTACATCTTATTTCCACCAGGGTGCATAGTAAATACTGTATTGTGAGCCTCATTCAATACTGTTCTTTTCAATTCCTTGTCATCTAGAACATATAATCTATTATGATAATACACACCCCCATCCTCTTTAACTGAATACTCAGACTGGGTCCCTTCATGTGAAAATTTCAAAATCTGTTGCTACCTTTCATCATGTTTTTGAGAATCGATCACTGTTTGCCTCAAACAAGGTCTAGCCTTCAACTGTGCTATTAAAGCACCATCATATGCAAGTTTCCATATACAGTGATGTGCAATCATAGTAGCCATCAACTTATAGCTCAAGGCATCAGCTACAACATTAGCTTTGCTTGGATGGTAATCCACTATACAATCATAATCTTTAAACAGTTCTAACCATCTTTGCTGCCTCAAGTTAAGTTCCTTTTGAGTGAGCAAATATTTGAGACTCTTGTGATCTGTGTAGATTCTGCACCTTTCCCCATACAAATAATGTCGCCAAATTTTTAAGGCAAACACTACTGCTGCTAATTCTAGGTCATGGGTTGGATAGTTTTGCTCATGTGGCTTCAACTATCTAGATGCATAGGCAATTACTTTACCATCTTGCATTAACACACAATCCAAGCCAACTCTAGAATCATCACTATAAATAGCATACTCCTTTCTTGTAACTGATTCTGTAAAAAATGGAGCGTCTGTCAATAATTTCTTCAACTGATCAAAACTTGCCTGACACCGGTCAGCCACTCAAACTTTATACCCTTTCTCAACAGTTTAGTGAGTGGTGCAGCTATAACTGAAAAGCCTTTCACAAAATGACAATAATATCCTGCTAAGCCCAGAAAACTTCTCACTTCTGTCACATTTCAAGGCGGCTTCCAATTCACTATAGCCTCTATTTTAGCTGGATCCAGTCTAATGCCTTCAAAAGATGCTACATGACCAAGGAAAGAAATTTCCTTAAGCCAAAAATCACATTTGCTCAGCCTCGCATACAACTTATTCTCCTTCAGAGTATATAAAATAATTCTCAAATGCTCATCATGTTTTGCTTCATTTCTTGAATACACTAAAATGTCATCTATGAACACAACAACAAATTGATCCAAGTAGGGTCTAAATACCCTATTCATAAGATCCATAAATGCAGTCAGTGCATTTGTTAACCCAAATGACATCACCAGAAACTCATAATGCCTATATCGGGTTCTAAAGGCTGTTTTGGAAACATCCACATCCTTAACCTGAAGTTGAGAATAACCCGATCGCAAATCAATCTTGGAAAACACTCCAGCACCCTTCAACTGATCAAATAAATCTTTAATTCTTGGTAAAGGGTACTTATTTTTCACTGTTATCCTATTCAACTATCTGTAATCTATGCACATCCTCATAGACCCATCATTTTTTTTCACAAATAATACCAATGCATCCCAAGGTGATGCACTAGGCCTAATGAAGCCTTTATCAAGCAACTCCTGTAGCTAAACCTTTAGTTCCTTCAATTCCAAAGGAGCCATCCTGTATGGTGCCTTTGAAATAGGAGCTGTACCAGGTAGAATTTCTATAGACAACTCAACATTCCTTTCAGGTGGAAGACTAGGTAAGTCTTCAGGGAACACATCAGGAAATTCTTTCACTAGTGGAATCTCTTGGAGATTCACATTCTCTTTTCTTGAATCAAGCACAAGTGCTAAGAAAGCTTTACACCCTTTTCTTAGAAATCGCTTAGCTTGCATAGCTATTATTACATTAGCTATGGGTTTAGATCGAACGCCCTGAACTATAGTTTCTTTACCATCAGCACCAATAAGAGTTACAGTTTTAGCTTCATAATTAATCACTGCATGATGTCTAGACAGCCAATCCATACCCAGTATAATATCAAACTCCCGAAATGGCAATTCAATAAGATCAGCAAGGAATTCTTTCCCTTGAATTACAATAGGACACTGTTTATACACTCTATTAAAAACAATACTGTGACCTAAAGGGTTGGTTACACATATATCATATTCCAGTTCATGTACAGTAGACTCATTTCTACCCATATCCCCAGTGCAAATATAAGAATGAGTAGAACCAGGATCAATCAGTGCATGCATGTCAGAATAAAAGAGAGAGAAAATACCAGGTATGACTTCTTGAGCACTCTGACCCTCTCTAGCTTTCATTGCATAAGCCTGAATAGGAACAACTGGAGCTGTGGGTATGTCAACTAATTCAAAATTGTTCCTGGACTGGGATCCCTGATGACTCGATCCCCCACGTCCTCTTCCTCTACCTCTACCTGAAGATGGTGCATTAAAAGTTCCTCTACTGCCCTGCTGTCCAACACCCTGTTCCTTCTTTGAAGGACAGTTTGCCATGAAGTGATCGATACTACCACACTTGAAACACGTCCCAGCCAATTTCCTGCAACTACCCCAATGTTGCCTAGTACAATGGGGACACACTGGAGGTTGTCCCTCACTCTGCTTCCTTGAAGCTTCCCTTCCTTGATTAGACACTGCAGAAGATTCTTGTCTCCTGTCCCTTTTTGCAGAACTATAGCCAAACTCAGCTGGCTGATTTCCTTGAGCTCCTCTAGCTCTCTTTCCTGTGAAAGATCCACCCTTGGACCCATTCCTTCTCTGTTCTCTCTCCCTTTTTGCAATTTCATTCTTTTCAACTCGCCAGGCTACTGTAACCAGTTGAGTGAAGTTAACCACTTACAAAGATGTAGATCTAATTAACTTTTATCTGATACGATCATTTAACCCATCTTTAAACTGTCTAAATTTAAAAGCATCAGTTATCATCTCATTAGGAACATATTTACACAAGTGACTGAATTCTTTCTCATATTCAACCACAGACATAACTCTCTACTTCAAGTTGAGAAATTGCTTTAACTTCTCTTGCTTGTACGCCTCAGTAATATACTTTTTCTTGAATTCAACTGTGAAAAATTCCCATGTAAGGGGATCTGGTAACTGGGGTTGCTTCAACACCAACTTCCACCAATCATAAGCTGCTTCCTGTAATAAGGACGCATCACAAGATGCCTTATGACCCACTGGACAGTGGATTTCACCAAAAATTTTCTCTAGCTTTTCCAGCCAAAACTTAGCTTCCTCATACTGTTCCAGATTAGTGCCTAAAAACTCTTCAGCACCATGCTTCCTAATTTCAGATATTGGAGCTTTAGGTGATGTCATCCTTTGAAGAATTTAAGCCATATCCTGTGATATCATTAACAATGCTTCTGCAGGGATGGCTGCTGGGACCTCATTTGGATTAGAGGATGAAGATCCAAGATTGGAAGGATTGGTTCTAACCGGCCTGTTACTTTCAGTCGATTCCTCAAAAGCATCTCTAGAGCTCTCCATCTTCAATCTATAAGAAAATAGGGACTTCTGCATCAGGCCAACTAAACATTATATCATACTATAGAATCCTAGGTTCATTTTTACCCAAAAAAGGATCAACCAGCGCTCTGATATCACAAATTGAACCACCCCCTATGCAAATACCTTATTTATCTGATAATTTAAATACTATTAATCATGCTTATACAACATATTCACTTAACCATCATTTTACCATTAATCATGTCATACGGTTTCATATACTTATGTACGTGCTATAAGTCTATTCCTGTTTTGCATTTCATACTTAGTATTATGCATACTATACTATATGAATATTACTTTATGTATATCACATGCATACATACTCTTTCTTAGCTTTACTACTAGTGAGTTACAACACTTCTCATAGGTTATATACATTTTATAAGATAACTGGCCATAAAGCAAAACATATGTTAATAGTAAAACTAAAATATCCTACATCAAGGTTAACAGTCGATGGTTGGCCCTTCCTGATGCAGAGATCGTCCCTCAACAAAAGTCTTGTTAACAGTACCTACATGAATAAATAACCCGTGCTAAGCTATAAAGCTTAATGGGAAAATCTACAGATGGATGACCACTCACAACGGTCATCAAAATACATATATATATATATATATATATATATGTATATACATGTACAACATAACATGTCAATAATAACAAATACCTTAACGCTTAAAGCAAATCCTCATATACATAAACATTATACCCAAGAGAATATCAAATATTTCCATTTTCATAATTCATATATATGACAATTTTCCATGTGAACATATTCAAATGAAGCACAAATTTCTATGGTCAAACCAACAATATGATCCACAATAACGATCTTTAGTAAGATAAACTTTAACTGATTAATTATGATCATTACTATAAATAAAGTTTAGCCTGCCTTGGTTTTGTCAGTGGATAACGGGAACTGTCGATACACTTCGGTATCAAAATGAGGGATATCCGAAGATATCGAATCTATAGACCCAAACGGGGCCAAATTATACTGTAAACCGGTCGAGCAGACCCAAACAGGGTCGCCTATCAACCAAAATGGGGCTATTCATAATCCAAATGAGATCAACATACTTTAGACCCGATTGGGTAAGACTATGGCAGCCGCAATTTCCCTATAGGCGCCTATATATCCACATCTGAAACTCTATTGCAGGCAGAACTATATTCATGTTCAATTCACATATTAAGATTGTATTCAGAGTATACTATTTGTACATATATAAAGTCTCGTAAAACTATGAGTTCTCTGGTGCATAAACAAATATATGCACATTTCATAAGCCAAGTTATACAATTAGCTCATCCAATTCGTGTGACTATAAATTTGCATCATGACATATAGGCATGACATATAATCATCATATCATATACTTGATCATGTTCTCATTAAGCATCTCACATGTTCATAGTCATGCTATAACATCTTCTATCTCATAGGGCAATTACATGCTCATACACTCATATACATAATAGTTGTGAAAGTGAGAAATAATTCATCTATTTCTATTAAAGAATATACAGGTATTTATAATGTGTACAAAGGTTATATTAGGAAACAAATAATAAAACCCTAACCCTAACAGCTGTACATATCATAACACTCCCCCTCAAGCTGAAGCATAGATATTGATCATGCCCAGCTTGTTACAAATGTAGTTGATCTGATTCCCAGGTAACGCTTTAGTGAAGACATCAGCTAATTGACTTCCTGTTCTGACATGTGAAGTTGAGATTGATCCACCTTCTAGTTTCTCTCGAGTAAAATGACAGTCAACTTCTATATGTTTGGTTCTCTCATGAAACACAGGATTATTTGCAATATAGATAGCTGCTTGATTGTCACACCATAAGTTCATTGGTTTAGACTGAACAAACCCAATTTCTCCAAGCAAATGACGTAGCCATATAAGTTCACAGGTAGTCTGTGCCATAGCTCTATATTCGGATTCTGCACTCGATCGGGACACCACATTCTGTTTCTTACTCTTCCAAGAAACAAGATTACCCCCAACAAAGACACAATAACCGGTGGTAGAACGCCTGTCTGAAAGATCTCCTGCATAATCTGCATCCGTGAAACCTTCTATAGTATGGTGACCATGATTTCGATATAAGATGCCACGTCCTGGTGCACCTTTTAAATATCTCAGAATATGTACAACAGCATCCCAGTGTGAGGTTCTAGGAGATGACATGAACTGACTAACAACACTTACTGGAAAAGCAATGTCAGGACGAGTGATAGTAAGATAGTTCAATTTTCCCACAACCTTCCTATATTTTTCAGGATTCCCAAACAAGTTTCCATCTTCAGCTTTCAGCTTTACATTTGGTATCATAGGCGCATCACATGCTTTTGCCTCAATAAAACCAGCACCATCTAATAAATCCAGACAATATTTTCTTTGAGATAGATAGAACCCTTTCTGACTGCGAGAAACTTCAATCCCTAAGAAATATTTCAATGATCCTAAATCCTTGGTTTGAAAGTGAGTCCCAAGGAATGCTTTCAACCTCGTAATTCCAGCTTCATCACTTCCAGTTATCACTATATCATCCACATATACAACCAACAAAATGCACCCAGAAGTAGATGATGTAAAGAACACTGTGTGATCATACGCACTTCTCCGTAGGCCAAACTCAAGCACAACTGTACTAAATCTCCCAAACCAGGCACGAGGAGACTGTTTTAACCCGTACAAAGACTTTCTTAATTTGCACACCTTCCCTGACTCCCCCTGAGCAACAAAACCAGGTGGTTGCTCCATGTAAACCTCTTCACTCAAATCCCCATGCAAGAATGCATTCTTCACATCAAGTTGATGAAGTGGCCAACTGTAATTAGCAGCTAAGGAAATAAACAATCGAACAGATGAAAGTTTTGCAATTGGAGAAAAGGTCTCCGAATAATCCACTCCATATGTTTGTGCATATCCTTTAGCAACAAATCAAGCTTTCAATCTAGCAACGGAACCATCAGGATTCATCTTAACAGTAAACACCCACTTACAACCAATAGCCTTTTTGTGAGAGGGCAAAGGTAGAAGATCCCAAGTATGATTCAGCTCTAAGGCCATCATCTCTTCTTTCATTGCAGCTCGCCAACCATCATGAGCTAATGCTTCAGTAAGGGACGTTGGAACAGCAATAGAGTCTAAGGAGGCTACAAAAGACTTGGAGGAAGGTGATAAAGCATGATAAGACACAAAAGAAGAAACAGGATAAGTACATGTGCGTTTACCTTTGCGAAGAGCAATAGGAAGGTCAAGGCTAGGATCTGGTGGTGGTGGAGGATCTGAAGAAGAAGCAGGAGCAGGAGGTGTCTCGATAGAATGATGCACACGTCGAGAATAAACTTGATGAATAATAGGTCGAGAAGGAGTTACTACCTGTTCACTAACAGTATAAACAAGAAAATCATCCCCTGAATCACGAGAGGGCGAAGAAGAGGACACAGAGAAACCAAAGAAAGGTGTATGTTCAAAAAATGTAACATCAGCAGATACCAAATAACGACCCAAAGAAGGTGAGTAACAACGATACCCCTTTTGTTCACGCGAGTATCCCAGGAAGACACACTTAAGAGATTTAGGATCAAGTTTTGAAAGCTGAGGTCGCATGTCTTGAACAAAGCAAGTACATCCAAAAATCCGAGGAGAAAGATGAAAAAGAGTAGATGAGGGAAAAAGAAGAGAATATGGAATCTGACCGTCAAGAACAGAAGAGGGCATTCTGTTGATTAGAAAATAGGCAGTAGAAACAGCATCTACCCAAAATATTTTAGGAACCTGCATATGAAACATTAGTGCCCGAGCAACCTCTAATAAGTGACGGTTCTTCCGCTCAGCTACACCATTTTGCTGAGGGGTAACAATACAAGAAGACTGATGAATAATACCATGCTCAAAAAGATAAGATTTAAAAGAATGAGAAACATATTCTTTAGCATTATCACTTCTCAAAATACAGATGGATTTGTTGAATTGAGTCTTAATTTCAGCATGAAAAGCACAAAATATAGTAAACAACTCTGATCGAGATTTCATAGGATAAAGCCAAGTAACCCGAGAATAATCATCAATAAATGTCACAAAATAACGAAAACCAAGTTTGGATGTAACAGGACATGGACCCCATACATCAGTATGAACTAAGTAAAAAGAAGACTCAACACGTTTATTTAATTTAGGAGAATAAGATACTCTATGGTGTTTAGCAAATTGACAAGCTTCACATTCTAAAGTAGATTCCCTTTTAAGACTAGGACACAGCTTTTGTAAAGTTGAAAGAGGAGGATGACCAAAACGACAATGAAGTTGCAAAAGAGAAGATGAACTTGTGCAAGCAATGGATCGAGGCACAGGTTGAGAAGTTGATTCAAGAGCATACAAGCCATTCACCAGACACCCTCTACCAAGAATCTGCTTCGTCCCAAGATCCTGAAAAAGACAATAATTGGGATAGAAAATAACACAACAGTTAAGATTTTGGGTAATTTGGCTAACAGATAACAAGTTAAAAGGAAAAGATGATAAACATAAAACAGATGACAATGGAAGAGAATTTGTTGGGTTTGCTGTCCCACGCCCAATTACAGAAGCAGTAGATCCATTGGCTAACGTAACACAAGGTAAATTAGCAGTAGATTGGAAAGAAGAGAGAATACCTGTGTTGTCAGTCATATGATCAGTAGCACCTGAGTCAATAACCCAACTACGAGATGAGGTGGAAAGACATGCAGCAGGGTTACCTGTATTAGCCAGAGCTGAAGTCCCAGAAGATAACTGCTGTGAATCAAAAGTGGCAGTTAAACGAGCATACTCATCCGCTGAAATGGTGACAGATGGTGAGGATGATTGTGGAAGCGGTAGGATGCCATCCTGAGTAGCTACATTTGCAAACCTCTTATTATTCATCTGACTTAAGTTCTTGGAGAATTTCCCATGTAATTTCCAACAATTCTTTTTAATGTGCCCCTCAACTCCACAATAATGACATGTACGAGAATTGCTACTACTCCCAACAAAAGAACTACCATTTCCACCTTTACTTCCGCGATTACTATTCGAAGCATTACCAACCAATGCCACCGTATCATTGGGTATCATACCGGAAGGCAAATCACCGTCTTTACAAACTCGAAGCAAACGAGCATAAACTTCAGTAAAAGAAGGAAGTGACTCACCAGTTAACAATTGTGTGCGTGCCACATCATATTCAGAACCCAATCCTGCCAAGAAACACTGCACCACAATCTGCTCCTCTTGTTCTTGCATCTGTTTAACATCAGCAACAATAGGAAACATAGCCCGCTTTTCTTCAAAGGCTTGTTTCACTTCAGTATAATACTGGAACAGGGAGCGACCTTTTTGCTCCGCTCGATAAATCTTTAGCAACAAATCATGGACACGGGACATATCTTGTTTGCAGGCATACAAAAATTCTAGATATTCCCATAATTCTTTTACACTGTCACAATGATTCACAACATCATCAACAGCAGGATCTAAAGTATTCTGAATTTGATTAAACAACTTATAATCTTCCATTAACCATTTCTTCCGACTAACAGCATCATCTTTAGACGGTGGATTACTAGTTAAATGGTCCTCCAAGTCTACACTTGTCACAAATCTACGGATTGTTCTTTTTCATTGTGCATAATTGTTACTTCCAGTCAGTTTTCTATCCGTAATTTTAGACGAACCAAACATAATTTCAGTAACAGTCTTCTTATCACTATTCTCAGCCATTAAAACCCGTCACAAATAACTTTAGACAATAAAACCAATGCAACAAAGAGATCAGTATATCTCACCAAAAACAGCAGCAGCAAAAGACTTGAAGAACAGAACCCAAGAGGCAGGAACAGATCTAAGAGAGAGCGCCCTTTAGAAGAGACCAGACGAGAAAACCGACCCTGCAAACTGGTCGGACACACTCAGGCGACGCTGGATCTGGAACCGGAGGGCCGTCGGACAAGCCACGCGCCGTCACTCGCCGGCGCGTGAGGAAGGCGTCAAACTTCAATCGGCGCGTGAGGTTCACGCGCAGCTCCGATGGTCGCCGGAAAATGGTGAAACGGCTGGACTGACGGAGGCGCTCCTTCCTGTGGTGGCTGTGAGAAAAAACGGTCACCGGAAAATGACCCTAAGAATCAGATCTCAAAAACCGAAAAACCCAAAGGAGAAAGAAACCCGAAACCGACAAGAGGGAATCGCAACCCTCAGAAAAAAAAAAGACCCAGAAACTCGACTAGGCTCTGATACCATGTGAAAGTGAGAAATAATTCATCTATTTCTATTGAAGAATATACAGGTATTTATAATGTGTACAAAGGTTATATTAGGAAACAAATAATAAAACCCTAACCCTAACAGTTGTACATATCATAACAATAGTAAATGTACATACCTGTAGGTACATTCGCATATAGTAGACTTATTCCTATAAGCATGTTTACCAATATATATGCCTTTACCATCATTCAGATTATGTGCACTTTCATGTCATAGGATTACATATGTATACATCAATTTGGCATATGACAATCATGTACAAGTCTAATTAAATGTATAGGTTAGATATTTCATCACTAATCTTTATTCATATACACAAACGAATGTATATGTATACATATAAATCCTTCATTGATAGTCATATTACATACCCTATCCAATTTATTTTATTATCACATAAACAACTATTTGTTTCAATTTATTAAAAATCATAATATCAAGTGTAGCAACAATCTGCATAGGGTAGCATTATGGACTCGACTTGTGAGCCACATTTGGAATGGAAGAGGTCATTTTTAGGCAAAATGATTGTATACAATCTTATCCCCCTATGTGTCTAGTTTCCAGAGCATCAAGATTCATCTTAATATTTGATCTATAGCTCGAATTATTCGAGAAATACTATAGGCTGTTTTTAAAACCAAAATAGTGTGGACTGTCACTTGAAAAAATTCATAACATAAAATTTAGAAGGATTTAGACCAAAATTTCTTCATCAAAGTTAGATTTCATGTCTATAATTTTACCAGAATTTTATTTTGTAATATTTCAACATCTCTACAAAAAGTTATGCCCATTATTGTAAATTATGTTTCTGTGAGTAGTCTAGGGAACTAGTCCGGATTCAATCCTAAATTCCATATACTTAGAAGTAGATTTAAGTTTAGGTTTCTTCATATGAAATATAGGTATGGAATTATATTTTTTAATGCAAAATGAATCACTCAATTTGCTGTTCTGTAGCTCAACTTATGAGCAAAATAATCCAGATAGGTCAATCAGTAGTGAAAAAGCGTTCGACTCGTGAAGAGATTCACGAGTGAAGCAAGAAGACCAAAATTCACGTCTCGTAAAGGGGTTAACGAGTGAAGAAGAAAGTTACATATCAAGAGTCGTGAAGAGGCTCACGAGTCGGACTAAAATTCACGACTCGTGAAGGTATTCACGAGTGAGACCAATATTCACGAGTGACCCAGAGGAAGAAGAAATTTAGATGATTAAATACCTTTAATTTGTTGCACCTATACTTCTTGATTAGATCTCATGCATGCAAGGATTAGGAAGAGAGAATTGAGATATGAGAGAAGAAGCAAAAATCTGAAATTTTCTCCTCCCTATTGCCGTCCCACTCTCATCACTATCCAACCAATGCATTTCTCTCTCCCACATGCAAGAGTTAAGCCTTTAAAAGGGGGTAAATAAGTTCTCTTTTGGTTCCTTTAAAAATTGCATGTCACACTCTTACCTATATATTCTTTGCATGATAATCTTTAACCCCTCCTTTTAATTCTTTTCATACATTTACCTATTAATTAATTCCACCTTTTAAATTGACCTCTCAATATATGCTTCTATCCACATTTGACCCTTAAATTTTTGAAGTTTTAAATTTACTCCAAATTAATATTTTTTTTAATTGTACCCTCAATTAATATTTAACCATACTCTTAAATTTTATTTTCATGCAATTAACATAATAACATGATAATTTACCCCATTGACCCATACTTATACAAAATTCTCATTTAATTTAATCTTAATCAAATAAAAATCCCATTCAAAAAATATGCAATTTAAATTAGGGTCATGTTAGGGGCCTTACAACAAATGTCTTTTTTACAGGTTTAAAAGTGTGTACAAACCAAGATTGGAAATTTACCTTTGGGCAGAATGGAGCTCACGGTCAGCAGGTTTGAGCTAATGATCGTGAGGTAGTCAAATTTTTAGTTCAGAACTAAAATAAAACCTATATCACAGTTAGTAGGTATTACCTAATGACCGTGGCCCTTTTCTTGTGACCTAGATCACAGTTAACATCTAATAGGTAATGATCGTAAGGTAGTTTCACTCAGTCCAGAACCAAAGTGTTACCTAGGTCACGGTCAGTAGGCATAAGCTAATGATCGTGACCCGTGCTTGCCTCTTGCTAAACTTGATTTTTAGGTCCTAAATTATTACCAAACATAACTAGACCTCTCTAAATATAATTAGAGCGCTTTAATCCAAAGAATAAAGATAAAATGTGACCTTAAATATGTAGTAACATAGTGATGTATGTATAAGGAAGAAAAGCGTGATGTGTACATATACTTGGGATGTTATTTAATTGGGATATGACATGTGCAAATATAAGATGTAAAGGAAGTATAAATAGCCATACAAATATGTAAGGATATTATAATTAAGGAATGTAAACTTGGAATTTAAAGTTATGTTACTATGATTTTAAAGAATGCCTGTACCTATATGCATGCATACTAGTTAACTAAATTATACAGATTATAAGTAACTATCTATTTGTTTTTATATGCTAGGATGTATACAAGCATGTAAAGAAATTAATTATATTCTTCTTGGATTCTCATATTAACCTTATAAATATAAGTTTATGCATTAGAGTAAAAAGTTAAATGATGACATGTGAGCTTGACATGTAATGATAGGTAGATGTTTCAATAAAATGATACACTAATGTGCTTACAGTTATATAATTGATCCTAATACATGAAAAGGAAATGCACTAGATTATAAGAGTATATAAAGATGAATGATTATGTATATGAATCCCCATCCGTGGACATGTTCATGCAAATAAGTTCCGGATAAATAAAATATAAAGGAGAAAGATAAAGAAGTTAAAGTAAAGAGTTACAGTTGCCTGCATCTATGTCTAGGTTGTAGATAAATAGGCATGCATATAAAGGTATCTTGAAGTTGCGATAGTACAGATTTGGCCCTATTGGGCCTACAGATATACAGATTTGACACTTGCGGGTCTACAATACATATTTACAAATTTGGCCCCGTTTGGGTCATGAACAACACTGTTTGGGTTGTAGCCAACCTATTTGGGTCCGCTTGACCGATTAGACAATACAGTACAGTTTCGTACCTTCAGGTACTACAATCATAATTTAACCAACTATCCACACTCTTGGATATTAATTGCTGTTGTTATTTTTGACCAGTTCACCGAATTCTACATTGGTTGGATTTTGCAACGGATTTGAAATTTCGTTGCTAAATTTAGCAACAGAAAAAAGATTCAGTTGCTAAAAATACCAACCGTCAAAATTGCAACCGAATTTTCCGTTGCTATTTTCGGTTGCTAATTTTTGATTAGCAACGGAAATTCAACAAATTCGGTGCTAATTTTCATTGCTATTTGCTAATTTTTTTATAGTGTTATACGTAATTCAATCGGCAGTCATGCCTCAATCCATTTGTGACCAGATTGAGAAGCTTTGTAGAGATTTTATCTGGGGATCTTCAGCAGAAGATAGGAAGATTCATTTGATTAGTTAGGACTAGCTTTGCAAACCTTTGGAGTTGGGGGGAACAAGTATCAAGAAGATAAAAAAAAAAAAGTGTAATGATGCTTTTCTTCTTAAAATCATTTGGCTTATGGTTGTAAATACTGAAGCCTTGTGGGTTAAAATCCTAAAATCTAAGTATAAAATTGATAATAAATGCTGGCCTATGGAGTTGCAAGCTTCAGGAAGTTCTCTATTATGGCACAATACCTAGCGCCTCTGGCTTGTATTTCGAACAAATTCTTGGTGGGTTGTTAATGATGGTAGTTTAGCTTAATTTTGGTATGATAATTGGTCGAAAGCATGTTCGCTTTTTACTCATGTTTCGAAGGTTACTTGACAGCCTAGGGAGTGGCATAACATTTCTAAATTGACGGTTAAGGATTTATTTCAGCCGAATATGGGTTGGAATCATGAGTTATTGTCGTAGCATTTAAATGATGAGGTTATGGCTCTTATTAATCATTCGCTCCCTCATATGGAAGGTTTAGGTGCTGATAGTTTGGTTTGGCTCCCTTCAATGTCGGGATCTTTTTGTGTTGATTTTGCTTACAAGCTTCTCACTCATGCAGTGGAGTCCAATATGGAAAAGAAATGGAAGCTCTATTGGGAATGGCCTGGTCCTTAGCGCATCAGAGTTTTTCCTATGGTTATCGATTTGGAATCGACTTCCTACAAATGACGAACGTTTTCGAAGACATCTGACTTTGCAAAGTAATTGTCCTATATTTAATGCAGTCTCTGAGGCTGTCCCTTCATGTTTTGCAGGACTATCCACCGATGAGGAGCTTCTGGTGTTCTTTATAGAACGATAGCTCCATGGACAATTTTTTTGGTTGCAGCCTAAAAGATTGGGTGGAGCTAAATTTATCTAAGATGTATTTGTGGGGAAACATTAGCTGGAATGTTATTTTCGGGTTCAGTTACTGGTTCTCTTGGAAATGGAGAAACGATAAAGCCTTTAATGATAACATGGTGCCATGGTCTCACAAGAAACAGCTGATTGTTTCAGCAGCTATGACGTTTATGAACGCTAAAAAATGCCATGAGTGAGATTTGCCATCATAATGGAGGTAAGGAGGTGATTTTAGTCGGATGGAAATCGGCTTCTCAGGATTATGTTATTTTGAATACGGATGGCTCCTTTCGACGCTTTAGCTTACAGGCTTTTTGTGGGGGGTATTTTTCAAGATTCTTTTGGAAGGTGGTTGGGAGGTTATTCAGCCTATGTTAGAGGTGATAATGCCTTTGTGGCGGAGATGTGGGGAGCTTTCCTGGGGTTGCAGGAAGCTTGGAAGAATGGTTGGAGGAAGATTGTTCTTCAAGTTGATAATAAGAGCCTAGACAGAAGCTTTGTTTGGCATACCTCTTACCTCCCCGAGATTGGGGTCTATTTTGATGCCATGATGCCATAGGAACGACCTTCCCTACGCTTGGGACTGGTGTCTGATTGTTTTTGTTTTTTCTTCTTCTTCTTCTAAAAAAAAGACATAAATTTCCCCACTTCCTTGACAGATAGTTCCCTGTCTTAATAAAAACTACTCCCCCTCCTAAAAAGCTAATACAGAACATAGACAACGAAAACAAATTGAATTCCATTAATTGCTTCAACATCTTCACATCTGCTCCTTTTTGATCCCACTATTGCAAATCTTTATCATTAGGTGAGTTAATGCAAACCAACTTAAGTAATTTATTATTTTATTATGATTATTACTTTTGCTTTTTTCTTTCCTCGGCAACTTAGGTTTTGCAATAGAAGAATTTAATTCCTTTTCTTCTATGGATTTCATTCTTTGAAAGTTTAATTAAATAATAGATGTACCCTGCATACATCTATTTTAATTAAAACAAAAGAATAGATTTCACTATTTTTATCTTTTTCTAAGCCAACCTATTCTCATATCTCTCTTTCTGCCAATTTGAGATTTATATGCATGTATATTAATTAAATATTCTAAAAATGATTAAATTATATAAATTATTAAGTATTTTCTTTGAATAATGTTTTGGAATTGCCTTGCCATATATGTAATCACTATCCCAAGTATAGTAACAGTACAAATTATATATATATATATATATATATATATATATATATATATATATATATATATATATATATATATATATATATATATATATATATATATATATATATATATATATATATAAGTACTACTTGCATGCCACTGCAAAATTCAGTAAGAAATTAAATTTGGTGAAGAAATTGAAATAAACAAGTAAATGCCTACTTTCCCTTGTAAATAGAGTGGTAAAAACGTGATCAACACTTCACGGCTTAACAACAATTATAATTACTTAGGCTCCAATTTAAAGAATTAAAACTGAATTCTGCATTTAAAGAAGAATATATATAATTTATTTTTTTTTTTTTAGTCTCTGTCTTTGATTTAGTTAAGTATTATTAGCTTTTGTGATCATTAGGATGTTGACCCTCATCTCTTATTTGGGTTAGGAAAATTTTAATACTCCTGAGTTAGATTGAGTGACTCCTTGTGTGCTCTGCATCTAGTTTCCTTTGAAAATTCCAGGTGAGTGATAATTACAATACATAGCCATTTTGTAAAACCATATTTTCAAATTTCAATTCAAAATAATTTAGTTTATTAAATTCTATTTTATTAAAATATCTTTATTCTTTTATCAAGTGAATTTATGCAATTACCTTGATGTTAAGTACTTTTTTACAAGCTTTTATGAATTTTTATTGTATTAGTTTTTTATGCGAATTTTAGTTATTATTTATTGTGTTGATTTAATTGATATTTTTATTCATTTAATTCTTACTTAAATCAAATATATCCATTTTGGAGTTTTAGATTCTAGGAACAGACCTTTGAATTATTTTCTGTTTATTATCCGTTTTAGTAAATGATTAATTTACCTATATGAAGTTGCTTAAACTTTGTATCAAAATTTATTTGTGTTACATTTTATCTGGATTTATTTGTTTTTTTGCTTTGAAAATTATATCTATATATTGATTTGAAATTATTTTTTGGTTTCTGCTAAAAATCGATTATATATTGTATTGGTGTGGTGAAAATTTATTTTCAAACTGGTACATATTATCAGTTATTATCTGTATCTGGTTCTGTTGAGCAATCTATTATCTGAATTTGCATCTAGTTTCGCCACAAATATCACATAATAGGAAATCGCATAACTTGTTGTCATGCATCATAATCTAGTGACATATGCATTAGAAGTATTGCATGATACATGTGGTGGGAACATATGTTACCTGGCCTTTGGTAGTATGGAGCATCATATCTCTATTGAACTGTACCATGATTTTAATATGTGATTTGGAACTGTTAAATTATTTATATATCTAAAATTATTCTACTTACTAAATGATTTATTTTATGGAATATCATTTCTGTTTTTAGTTGATGAATATATTTTATTCACTTACTCTGAGCTTCTGCCTGTTCTCAATCCATTGTGTATTGTAGTTATCATTCATCAAATCATTGTACTCAAACCATGTTTGCTCTATTCTTGCAGATCAATAGTTCTATTCAGCCAGTGCAAATTTTATTATTTGATTGGTAAGAATCTTAGCTCCTTTTGCTATTGATTTCAAATTAGACAATACTATGTTTCAGTTAGAATGTTAGTCAAACTTTAAAATTTCAAACAATTTCTTTATATTTTGTGGATATTCCATAGTTTAACTTTTAAAATGTATTCAAAACTTTAAGATTAGACTTTAAACTTTAGCTCTCTTTCGTATTTTTGAGCATTTTTATGGATTGAGTAAATTCTCTAGTTTGATTGTTCGCTAAAACTTGAATAAACTAGTTTTTAAGTAGTTTATGCGCTGATCATAACCAAATGTGTCATGACAATATAAAATAAATATAGTGTATTTTTTTTTCTTTTAACTAAAATACAATGTATTGACTTTTGTACATAAATAAATATATTGTATTTTTTTCTTTAGACTAAAATATAATATATTTATTTTTGTACATAAAATAAAGACAATGTATTTTCTTTTGACGAAATTTAATATACAATTTTTTTTCTTTTGATTAAAATATAATAGATTTACTTTTGTACATAAAATAAATACAACGTATTTTCTTTTGACAAAACTCAATACACTTTTTTTTTTACTAAAATACAAATGGATAATAATAATATAAAGTATTTACACACAAAAATGATTAATTTAACAATAAGTGGATTTATGACAGTGATTATGGGCATTGCCAGAAAGTTGACAGGCCATAAAAATTGATTCACACAGCTTCAACGAATCGGAATAGGCCTAGTAATATCAATCATAGCAATGTTGGTTGCTGGGAGTTTAGAAATGGTGAGATTAAATGAAGTCAAGAAACACCATTATTACTAGCTGAAGCATATACCCATGTCAACATTTTGGCAAGTTCCCCAGTAATTTATAATAGGATGTCAAGATCAGGTATTTACATTTATAGTTCAACTGGAGTTTTTTACGAACAGGCACCTGATGCCATTGTTAAGGGATATACTCTATCCCTTATTATAGTTATCTCTTTATTTGTATTTATCTTTTATTCTTTACCTGTGTATATATACTTGTACAATTTTCTCTTGTAACATGGTGAATACAACTCAAACTCTTCTCTTTACATGGTATCAGAGCTAACCTAGAACTCTCCATGTCCTCTAAATCATCCAGCCCTTCACCAACAACATCTCCTTCGTCAACATCTTTCATTATTCCCTCTGCTCCTTCTATGGCCAACATCTCTACAGCACCTTCATCTCACCCACTCTCCACCAACCATGCTTTTACTGTCAAACTCAACCGCACCAACTACATTACATGGAAAACCCAATTCCTCCCTATCCTTAATTGCCATAAATTAATGGGTCATGTAGATGGCACTATGCCAAAACCACCTCAGACTATTCCCTCTCCTTTTGACATATCTAGTCTTATTCCCAACCCTGATTACTCCTTGTGGTTCCAAAAGGACCAAACACTTCTCACATGGCTCTTCGCTTCTCTAACTGAAGAGGTGTTTACTTATGTTGTAGGAGTGGAGACAGCATATGAAGCATGGCAAGCCTTAGCCCATGCTTTTGGATCTGTATCTCAGAATCGACAGTTGCAAATCCACATAGAACTCCAGGAGTTGAAGAAAACTGACACTGGAGTTGCTGCATATCTGCAGCGTGCTAAAGCACTTGCTGATGAACTTGCCTCAGCAGGTGCTCCACTCAATGTTTCCCAATTCAATGCTATTATTTTTCGTAACATTGGCCATGAATATCACTCTATTATTACATCTCTTGCAATGCAATCACCACCAGCAACATTTTATCAACTCTATGGTCACCTTGTTGCACATGAAATCCTGTTAAGAAGTTATCATGAGAACCCGACTGCCCTCCTTGCTCAAAAACCAACAGCCCCTGCCAATGCCCACAACTCTGTCAGCAATAAAAATATCAATAACAAACGTCCTAGAGGCCCATGTCAGATCTGTCACCTGCGCAACCATACAGCAGATCGCTGTCGTCGAAGGTATGAACCTCGCACACCTGCACCTCCTGGTCACACTCCTTTCTCGGCTACCAACTCTTATAGTGGCCAAGCACATGTTGCCTGGGTTCCACCCTCTACACCTCATCCACACATGCAGACTCAATGGACCTCTCCACCATTGGCTCCTCTACCTCAACGACCATGGTATCCTGACACTGACGCCACACATCACATGACTGCTGATCCCAACCACTTGCACACAATGGCACCGTATCATGGACAAGACACCATTCGGGTTGGTAATGGCCAAGGTATGGCAATCACTCATACTGGTTCCTCTTCCTACTCAAACCTTCATCTCAATGATGTTTTGTTGGTTCCTAAAATTACCAAATCTCTTCTCTCTGTGCAAAAATTCTCTAAAGATAACAATTGTTTCTTTGAATTTTGGCCTTCCTATTTTTTGGTGAAACATCAGGTGACGAAGGACATACTCTTGAGAGGCCCGAGTGATCGTGGTCTGTACATCTTGCCATCCACGCTGAAGCAAGCTCTTCTTGGGGAAACGGTCTCCTATGATACATGGCATGCACGGCTGGGTCACAGTAACAAGAGAATTACTTCTTCTATTTTACGTTCCAACCAGCTTTCCTTTTCTGCTTCAAATAAAAAGTGCTCTTCTTGTCCTTTGGGAAAATTAACCAAAACTGATTTGTGTCCCATTGTTAGGAGTAGCACAGCTCCTTTTGAAATAATACACTCTGATGTATGGGGCCCTGCTCCAGTTGATTACATTTTAAATCAAAAATACTTTGTTTTATTTGTTGATGAATACTCACGGTTCACTTGGATTTACTGTCTCAAACTCAAAAGTGATGTGTTTCGAGTTTTTCTTGACTTTCAAGCAATGATCAAATGACAATTTAATTGTGAAATCAAGAAATTTCAATCTGATTTTGGTGGTGAATTTCAAAAACTATCTCCTTACTTTCACAAACATGGCATCATCCATCATTTAGCATGCCCCTACACCCATGAACAAAATGGCATTTCTGAAAGGAAAATTCGCCATATAATAGATACAAGTCTCACTTTACTTGCCTATTCCAAAGTCCCATTCCGGTTTTGGAATTATGCAGTAGCCACTAGCGTTGAGCTTATTAATGATCTGTCCTCTCCATCTCTTAAAAATGAGTCTCCCTACTTTCGTCTCTTTCACAAAACTCCTGATTTTAGAAGCTTTAAAATATTTGGGTGTGCCATTTATCCACTCCTTCGACCCTATAATAAGCATAAATTTGACTTTCATAGCCACCAATGTGTTTATTTAGGAAAATCACAATCTCATTCTGGTTCCATCTGCCTCAATCCATCTAGTGACAGACTTTATATTGCAAAACATGTCAGCTTTGATGAAACTGTGTTCCCATTCAGCATGCTATCTATATCACATGAGTCAGCCACCTCATCTCCAACTGCTTCACCGTGGATGTCTTGGCAAGTACCGATTTCGACCTCAACAGTCACCTCCTCTGGTATGTCCTCACTTCCCTCATCCTCTTCTCCTTTGTTACAACCTGATGTGATGGAATATGACATGGTATGATAATCATGATAGCACAACGGAAAAACACAATTTTTATCATGCATACCATACATATCCAAAACAAGAATCGAAACATGCAATTTTAGGGTTTTAAAACTTACAACTTTTAATGCCTTTTAATCTTAAATTTGGTGATGACCAGCAACTAAGATACCTCTATCCACCTTAGATCTTGATCACCAATGCCAAGGAATAGCCTTTTACGCCACTCCCTCTATCCTCACACACACACTTGCAAAGAAGGCTTAAAATAGAGATTGCTAGCTCTCTTTTAAGTATTGTGTAATGGCAATTGTTTGAAGCTACAAGACTTGATCTTGTTCTTCTTTAAGGTCCTATTAATGGCCAAGAACACAAGAAAGCAAGAAAGAGTTCTTCCTCTTGTGTGTTTCGGCCTAGAGAGAAAAATGTGAGAGAGAGAGAGATTTTTCACGCCAACTTAGAAGGATTAGGGTTTCTTTTTCACGCCAAAATCAACTCTCACATCCTAGGGTTTTATCTCTTTAATATATATCCCTATCTTTTGGCAAGTGTTTGATTTGAACTTTACTATCTTAAGATAATTAATTCAATCTCAATCACTTCCTAAAATAAGTAATACATATTGATTTAAACACCTTAAGATAATACATTTAATCCAAGATAATCCTTTTGATTTAATCTAAGATAAATGTAAGACATAATAATTAACTAAATCACTTAATAAAAGAATTAATCATGTGCCGAAATTCCATAGATATTATCTTGAAATTTCGGCCACACCATCCATTTATTAAGTGAATTAATTCAATTAAAATCCTTTAGGTTTTAATACTCAATTAATTAAATTAATACAAGATAATTAATTAATTGAAATTAAACCTTGTGGGCTGAATTTCTCTCTCTCATGGACCAAAGCCCAATAGCAATTTTATAACCCATTACACACACTAATTTGACTTTAATTAAAAGCCCAAATTAATGTCCAATACTTAATTTAAATATTTTAAGCCCAATGCTTTGTGTGCGATCCTATAGGTCCATTTAATGTTGGCAATGAATTAATAAATTAATTCAAAGGCTATATATATTCTCTAGCAAGATATTATAGCATTCCAAATTAAATGAAAATGCATATGGCATTTGGTGACCTAATGCAATTTTGCATAGTCCCTTACCCTTAAATATCAGAATTAATATAAGGCATGGAACTAGTCATCCTTATATATATTAATTCCTTTTTTGATATTCCAGTGACACTGAACTCTCAGATAAATAATGATTACTCATTATTTCATCTCGGTATGGCCATACACTTCTCAGTTCACTGATCAAGTGGCCCGTGATATTTTCTCTCTTATCGAGAGGGGTAATCCCTTCACTTCTCTCATGCTCTCTAACATGAATCAATGCATACCCAATCATACCCGTACTTGTCACTCTGTTACGAGCACGTTAGATGTATGTCAAAGTACACAGTAATTCATAAAGAGTTTCATAGAGATTTCAGATCTAAGAACTCCGATACAAAACTTGCATATGAGAAACACTTATGACTTGTACCATGTAGTGTTCTCATGAGAGGATCGAATCCAGATACCATGTTCTTTAACATGTATCTATGATCTCTGATTGACACTCTTGTCCTAATGATCCGTAAGACAAAACTCATAGTATCAGAGAGAGCATACTAGTCTTAATTCATTTGTTATTCCCATAACAATGACTGACTAGGGATATTTAGAATGAAGTCCCATTTGTTTCAAGGTCTTACAATCCATGTGCCTCACACATGATAACTTAAACCGAAACAACATTCTTGGATAGTTTTATCAATTGACATGCACAGGAATACAAAAGATAAAACAAATGCCTCATTTTATTAACTAAGTATTTTATTACAATGTATTGGGGCTAGGGCTTACACTAACAATCTCCCACTAGCACTAGTCCCAATTGGACATAGCCCTAAGACCGAACGCTCTCAAATGAGCCTCGTGCAGATTTGGACGTAACTGTTTCGTCAAAGGATCTGCTACATTGTCTTCACTAGCTATCTTGCTAACCTTGACGTCCCCACAATCAATGATTTCTCTGATCAGGTGGTACCTCCTGAGTATGTGTTTGGATTTCTGGTGTGACCGAGGCTCCTTGGCCTGTGCGATGGCCTCGTTATTGTCACAAAAAATTTCTAATGGATCTAGGATGCTTGGGACCACTCCTAATCCATTAATGAAATTTTTAATCCAAACAGCCTCTTTTGCAGCCTCACTTGCTGCAATATACTCAGATTCTGTAGTTGAGTCGGCAACGGTCTCTTGCTTTGAGCTTCTCCAGCTGATAGCACCACCGTTTAAAACAAAAACAAATCCAGATTGCGATCTAGAATCCTGAGTGCTGGTCTGAAAAGCAGCATCGGCATAACCTTGTATGACAAGCTCTTCTTGACCACCATACACTAAGAAGTGATCCTTAGTCCTTCGCAGGTACTTAAGGATCCCTTTTACAGCAGACCAGTGCTTCTCACCAGGGTCTTGCTGAAACCTACTGGTTATACTCAGTGCATGAGCAACATCCAATCTAGTACATAACATAGCGTACATGATAGATCCAATAGCAGATGCATATGGGATTCTACTCATGTTGTCCCTTTCCTCTTTGGTTTTAGGGCACTGTTCTTTAGTCAAAGGAACTCCCAAAGCCAAAGGTATGTACCCTTTCTTTGAGTCTCCCATACTAAAACGCTTTAGTACTTTGTCTATGTACTTTTCTTGACTTAGTCCCAAAAGCCGATTCGATCTATCTCTATAGATTCGAATACCAAGTATTGTCTCGGCTTCACCTAAGTCTTTCATTGAGAAACATTTTTCCCAACCATTGCTTAACCTTTTGCAATGTTGGAATGTCATTCCCAATGAGAAGGATGTCGTCCACATATAGGACCAGAAATACTACTATGCTCCCACTAACCTTCTTGTACACACAAGGCTCATCTTCGTTCTTGATGAAGTCAAATTCTTTTACTGCCTCATCAAAACGAAGATTCCAACTTCGGGATGCTTGCTTTAATCCATACATGGATTTTTGAAGCTTACAAACCTTCTTAGGATGCTTGGGATTGACAAAACCTTCAGGTTGTGTCATATACACATCCTCAAGTAAATTTTCGTTGAGGAAAGCAGTTTTGACATCCATTTGCCATATCTCATAATCATGATATGCAGCTATGGCAAGCAAGATCCTAATGGACTTGAGCATAACTACAGGCGAAAAGGTCTCGTCATAGTCTATACCATGAGTTTGTCGAAAACCTTTTGCTACTATTCTACCTTTGTAGGTCTTATCAGCTTTTAGTTTGAATAACCACTTGCATTCAATTACCTTAGCACCTTCCGGTGGATCAACCAAGGTCCAAACCTGGGGGTTATCGTACATTGATTGCATCTCGGATTTCATGGCTTCAAGCCAATTTTTCGAGTCTGGGCTTTCAATAGCTTCTCGGTAGGTAGTAGGATCCTCACGATCTACTAACTCAATAGTGTCACTGTCAGTGATTAGAAATCCATATCTCTCAATCTCCTGACGTACCTTACCAGACCTTCTAGGTACTTGTGTAATGGGTTCTTGTTCCACAACTGGTTGTGAACTTGATCCCATTTCCAACTCATCCTCTATAGGAGCTTGTGGCACTTGAATTTCTCCAAGTTCTACTTTACTCCCACTGTCTTTCTTGAGAAGGAACTCCTTTTCCAAGAAAACAGCCTTGCGAGCAACAAATACTTTGTTCTCGGCTTGTGAGTAAAAGTAGTATCCCTTTGTTTCTTTGGGATAACCCACAAACAAGCAGACAGTCGATTTGGACTCTAGTTTGTTAGATGTTAATTTCTTAACATGTGCTTCACAGCCCCAAATCTTGAGAAAAGACATATTGGGTTCTTTCCCAGTCCATACCTCGTATGGTGTCTTCTCAACTGCTTTAGTTGGAGTACGGTTCAATAGAAACGCAGCAGTTTCTAATGCATAACCCCAAAAAGAGATAGGAAGATTAGCTTGACTCATCATAGATCGAACCATGTCCAACAGAGTTCGATTTCTCCTTTCGGACACACCATTCCATTGAGGTGTTCCAGGAGGAGTGAGCTGTGAAATAATACCACACTCCTTTAGATGACTGTCAAACTCTTGGCTTAAGTATTCGCCACCTCGATCTGATCGAATGGCTTTTATACTTTTGCCAAGTTGGTTTTCTACTTCGTACTTAAACTCTTTGAATTTCTCAAAAGTTTCGGACTTGTACTTCATTAGATAGACATAGCCATATCTACTGAAGTCATCTGTGAATGTCACGAAGTAGCTAAAACCACCTCTAGCATGTGTACTTAAAGGTCCACATACATCGGTATGTATTAGTTCCAATAAGCCATTAGTCCTTTCACCTTTTTTTATTAAAAGGACTCTTTGTCATTTTTCCATGCAGACATGGCTCGCATGTGTCATAAGACTCTAAGTCGAATGACCCAAGCACTCCAGTTTTGTGGAGTCTTGAAATGCATTTTTCGTTTGCATGTCCTAAACGACAATGCCAAAAGTAAGTAGGGTTCAATTCGTTTGATTTAACCCTCTTTGTATTAATGTTGTATATCGACTCTTTGTTTTGTAAATCAAGGATATAAAGGCCATTTTGCAACATGGCATTGCCATAAGAAATGCCTTGGAGACGAATATGAGCATTGCCATTTTTAATAACAAAATCAAATTCATTATTATCCAAACATGAAACTGAAATAATGTTTCTGCTCATAGCAGGCACATAATAACAATTATTCAAAACAATACAAAGTCCGGAAGGTAAAGTGAGGTGATAATCGCCTATCTCCATGGCAACAACTCGTGCTCCATTCCCCACACAGAGGTCCACTTCATTCTTCCTAAGTAACCACCTATTTCTTAGCCCCCGCACATTTGAACAAATGTGAGAACCACAACCGGTATCCAATACCCAAGTGGTAGAAATAGAAAGGTTAATTTCAACAACAAAAATACCAGAACTGGACGCCTTGGCTCCATTCTTCTTTTGTTCTTCCTTGAAGAGAGCACAATTCTTCCTCCAATGCCCTATCTTGTTGCAATGGAAGCAAGTGCTCTCACTCTCTTTGAGTTTTGGCGCCTTGGGCTTGGATTGGGCCTGAGGTGCACTCCCACTTGACTTGGGTTTTGCCTTTCCCTTTCCCTTTCCCTTTCCCTTTCCCTTAGTGGGTCCCTTCTTAATTCCCTTTTGAACTATTAGAACGGGATTGGTCTTTCGAATGTTCTCTTCAGCATTCTTAAGCATCCCATGAAGCTCAGTGACTGACTTGTTCATTGCATGCATGTTATAATTCATCACAAATGGATCATAAGCAGTAGGCAATGATCCTAAGATCAAGTCATTGGCCAATTCTTTGGCACTAGTACCTCAAGCTTCTCAAGAGTATCAAGATACTCTTTCATCTTGAGTACATGGGTACTAACAGGAGTACCCTCAGCCATCTTGCAAGAAATTAAGGCCTTTGTTGTCACGAACCTCTCGTGACGAGCTTGCTCTTGGAACATCTCCTTGAGGTGCACCATGATCGCATAAGCCTCTTGGTCCATAAATTGCTTTTGCAAGTCAGGCACCATAGTTGCCAGCATCAGACAGGTCACATCGTTGGAGTCGCTCTTTTTGGTCTCAAAAGTTTCCTTTTGAACCGCAGAGGCATTCCTTCCTGGTTCTTCAGGCAAGGGTGCATCCAAAACATACGACTTCTTCTCTTGCTTAAGAACTATTCTTAAGTTTTGAGACCAGTCTATGAAATTGGTGCCATTCAATTTGTCCTTTTCAAGGACCGATCGCAATGAGAAATTGTTGTTTGAAGATGCCATTTTCAATCTACAATAAAATTTAGCAAGATTAAATGAGGTCTTAATGATCCCACAAACCGAATTAATATCCCCTTAAATAATTCGCGTTAGTGATTTAATGTGGGCCAAGATCCACTTTTCACAACAACTTATTAGTCAAGCTGAGCCTGTACATCTAATAAGTTAAGTTACTTAGGTAGGAAAAACTCCAATCATGTCTCGTACATGACTCTTGGATCAAATGGGCTAACATCTTTAAGATGTTATAGCACAACCCATTTATTAGTTGCCTAGGTCCGGGCATCCCTTTCCATGTTAAGTCCAACCTACATTCACAACCCATGCCTCACAAAGATAATCGGGCGCATCTAGGACTCCTAGTCTACGTGACCGATGATCGATGCCTTGACATGTTTCGAATTAGGAAGGCAACTTTATGACTTACTATTTTTAGGGATTCATTTTATTACGGCTTACATGGCATACGCTTTGTCATCCATACATAGCATGCATATATATATAATTGCATAAAGTAAAGCATGACAAACATGGGCCCAAAAACCTACAACTAAGATTCTATACTATTACATAAGAATCTTCGAGTTGGGCTTCTCCACTCCAGTGGGCTTCGTCTTGATTTACAAAGTCTTTAAATAAATTCTATTCTAAGAAATAAATGAAACTTTTACAATAAAATATAATGGCACGCAGGCCATATTTAATTACAAAAACCCAGGGCCCATGAATGCACTATGCATATCCATTCATCACACCAAACAAGCAAATAAATATACATAGCATTCATGGATCAAACAAAGTCCAATTTTAATTAATTTAGCCAAGCCCATTAATGGAAATTGTGTACTTGAACCTTTAAGAGATGACCCCATGATGGGCCTGGGCCGAAGCCCAATAGACTAAATCCTTTTATTGAATAAGTTCTCTTAAAAGCCCAAAACACAAACTAGTTAGATTTGTGCCATAAATCAACTCTAGTATAATTTCCAATTTTGCCATTTTTAATTTTATGTCATACAGCCCATAAACATTAAAAATACATATAATATGTGCTAACATGAATTAAAAATAAAATCATGAAGAACACATATAATAACACACGGCATTCATGCAAAAACAAACAAACAACAAAACTAGTTGTTTAATGCTTATGTAATGCCATGAAATGCACAAACATTTAAATCAATTTTATGAGTCATTTAATAATCTAAATAAGTCCATAAATATTGATTTAATATTCTGTACCATTTTAATCTAAGTGTGTTTTTACCATTTTAATCAAAATAAAACAAACAATCTTGATTAAACATGTAACAAACACAAACTAGTCATAGTTTCAAGTGATTTTAAAATTAATCAATTAAATTGTCATGGACCAGAATTAAAACCAAATTTAAAATATGTCCAGACCTGATAATTAATCTTTAAATATCACTTACAAACATGCCAAAAACGGTTTTACATTTAATTTTGAAAACTAGTTGTTAAACTAGCAATTTACATGCCAACTAGCACCTAGTTTCATAATTAACATGTACCATCAGGTATAAATAATTAAATCCGACCATTACCAGCCCTAATAACATCTTAGGACAGTATATTAACATGTCATATTAATTATAATACCTATAAAATCAATTAAAATCGTTTTTACACCAAAACAATGCAAAAAACTCAAAACAGAAAATTTCAGATTTGCATGTTTTCAAAATAACGATTTTTAATTAATTTTTTCATGCATCTAAAGCACTAAAATAAGCATGTCTAGACTCTGATACCACTGATGGAATATGACATGGTATGATAATCATGATAGCACAGCGGAAAAACAAAATTTTTATCATCCATACCATACATATCCAAAACAAGAATCGAAACATGCAATTTTAGGGTTTTAAAACTTACAACTTTTAATGCCTTTTAATCTTGAATTTGGTGATGACCAGCAACTAAGATATCTCTATCCACCTTAGATCTTGATCACCAATGCCAAGGAATAGCCTTTTACGCCACTCCCTCTATCCTCACACACACACTTGCAAAGAAGGCTTAAAATAGAGATTGCTAGCTCTCTTTTAAGTATTGTGTAATGGCAATTGTTTGAAGCTACAAGACTTGATCTTGTTCTTCTTTAAGGTCCTATTAATGGCCAAGAACACAAGAAAGCAAGAAAGAGTTCTTCCTCTTGTGTGTTTTGGCCTAGAAAGAAAAATGTGAGAGAGAGAGAGATTTTTCACGCCAACTTAGAAGGATTAGGGTTTCTTTTTCACGCCAAAATCAACTCTCACATCCTAGGGTTTTATCTCTTTAATATATATCCCTATCTTTTGGCAAGTGTTTGATTTGAACTTTACTATCTTAAGATAATTAATTCAATCTCAATCACTTCCTAAAATAAGTAATATATATTGATTTAAACACCTTAAGATAATACATTTAATCCAAGATAATCCTTTTGATTTAATCTAAGATAAATGTAAGACATAATAATTAACTAAATCACTTAATAAAAGAATTAATCATGTGCCGAAATTCCATAGATATTATCTTGGAATTTCGGCCACACCATCCATTTATTAAGTGAATTAATTCAATTAAAATTCTTTAGGTTTTAATACTCAATTAATTAAATTAACACAAGATAATTAATTAATTGAAATTAAACCTTGTGGGCTGAATTTCTCTCTCTCATGGACCAAAGCCCAATAGCAATTTTATAACCCATTACACACACTAATTTGACTTTAATTAAAAGCCCAAATTAATGTCCAATACTTAATTTAAATATTTTAAGCCCAATGCTTTGTGTGCGATCCTATAGGTCCATTTAATGTTGGCAATGAATTAATAAATTAATTCAAAGGCTATATATATTCTCTAGCAAGATATTATAGCATTCCAAATTAAATGAAAATGCAAATGGCATTTGGTGACCTAATGCAATTTTGCATAGTCCCTTACCCTTAAATATCAGAATTAATATAAGGCATGGAACTAGTCATCCTTATATATATTAATTCCTTTCTTGATATTCCAGTGACACTGAACTCTCAGATAAATAATGATTACTCATTATTTCATCTCGGTATGGCCATACACTTCTCAGTTCACTGATCAAGTGGCCCGTGATATTTTCTCTCTTATCGAGAGGGGTAATCCCTTCACTTCTCTCATGCTCTGTAACATGAATCAATGCATACCCAATCATACCCGTACTTGTCACTCTGTTACAAGCACGTTAGGTGTATGTCAAAGTACACAGTAATTCATAAAGAGTTTCATAGAGATTTCAGATCTAAGAACTCCGATACAAAACTTGCATATGAGAAACACTTATGACTTGTACCATGTAGTGTTCTCATGAGCGGATCGAATCCAGATACCATGTTCTTTAACATGTATCTATGATCTCTGATTGACACTTTTGTCCTAATGATCCGTAAGACAGAACTCATAGTATCAGAGAGCGCATACTAGTCTTAATTCATTTGTTATTCCTATAACAATGACTGACTAGGGATATTTAGAATGAAGTCCCATTTGTTTCAAGGTCTTACAATCCATGTGCCTCACACATGATAACTTAAACCGAAACAACATTCTTGGATAGTTTTATCAATTGACATGCACAGGAATACAAAAGATAAAACAAATGCCTCATTTTATTAACTAAGTGTTTTATTACAATGTATTGGGGCTAGGGCTTACACTAACATGATGCCACCTCTTTCCAGACACACGTGCCCACTGCTTCCAGCTCTTCCATTACACCATCTACTTCCTCTCCTTCTCCCTGCCCTGCTCCACCACCACCACTTAAGACACACCCGATGCTCCTTTGACCACCAGAGTCTAGGAAACCACCCAAATACCTTGCTCTCACGCACTCTATTTCTTTCGCTGACTTTCTTCAAACTGAACCACCTACATTTGCACTTGCTCAAAAAATACCAGTATGGCGTGATGCCATGTCTCGTGAGATACAGGCCCTGCTTACTACTCATACCTGGCAACTGGTACCTCGTCCTCCTCATACGAATGTCATTGGTTGTAAGTGGTTATTCAAGATCAAACGGAAAACTGATGGCAGGGTGGACAAATACAAGGCCCGTCTTGTAGCAAAGGGGTACACTCAACAGCCTGGTATCGACTATAATGAGACCTTCAGTCCAGTGGTAAAACCAACTACAATTCGGATTATTCTTGCTCTTGCTTCCTCACATCACTGGCCAATACATCAACTAGATGTTTCCAATGCTTTCCTACACGAAAATTTGACAGAAATTGTATACATGCAGCAGCCTCCGGGGTTTCAAGATACATCTTACCCTGAGCATGTTTGTCTCCTACGTAAATCATTGTATGGACTTAAGCAGGCCCTTAGGGAGTGGTTCTCCAGATTATGCAGTTTTCTTTTGTCTAAAGGATTTCAAAAATCACAGGCAGACAACTCTTTATTCTTTTATGTTTGTGTTGACATTTCAACCTTTGTTTTGTGCTATGTCGATGATATCTTGATAACAGGAAACTCTTTGGCATTTGTTCAACATACAATCTCTCTCATGGAGGCTGAATTTCCTATCAGAGATCTTGGTCGAGTTGCCTACTTCCTTGGCATAGAAGTTGATCATTCACCTAGAGGTCTATTACTTAGGCAATCCAGGTACATTCATGACCTCTTGGAGCGCACCCATCTTCTTGAAGCCAAATCCTGCCTTACACCAATGGCTATTGCACCTAATTTGTCCAAATTCATGGGCCAGCCTATTCAGAATGGAGCTCAATATCGCCAGGTTGTGGGTGCACTGCAGTATCTCACCATGACTCGCCCTGACATATCTTTTGCAGTGAATAAGTTATGTCAATTTATGCATGCCCCAACAGATTTATACTGGAAGGCTGTAAAAAGATTACTTCGGTATTTACAAGGTACTAGTAGACATGGACTCCTTCTCTCAGCTCAACCTGCAAACTCTCTACAATGTTACTCAGATGCCGACTGGGGTGATTGCCCAGATGACAGGAGATCAACTAGAGGGTATTGCGTTTTCCTTGGTAACTGCCTTGTCTCGTGGGGTGTTAAGAAGCAGCCAACAATTGCTCGCTCCAGTACAGAGAGTGAGTATAAGGCCATGGCTAATGTTGCTGCTGAGCTGTTGTGGATTCAGTCTCTGCTGAAGGAAATAGGTCTCTGTCAACTTCGCCACATCACCATGTATTGTGATAATATCGGTGCAATATACCTAAGTAGAAATCCTGTTTTTCATGCTAGAACTAAGCACATTGAGTTGGACTATCACTTTGTCAGGGAATTGGTGTCAAATGGCACTGTGAATATTGAATTTCTTGCATCGGATGGCCAGATAGCAGACATCTTCACCAAGCCACTAGGTGCCCAACGGTTCCTTTCTCTTCGCCAGAAACTGCAAGTTTGGGACACCCATTGGCTTGAGGGGGGGTGTTAAGGGATATACTCTATCCCTTATTATAGTTATCTCTTTATTTGTATTTATCTTTTATTCTTTACCTGTGTATATATACTTGTACAGTTTTCTCTTGTAACATGGTGAATACAACTCAAACTCTTCTCTTTACAGCCATGAGAAGTTTGTGCTCAGCTCTGTCACTCACTGCTGCTGCACTTGGAAATTATTTGAGTAGTTTTCTGGTAAAGTAATGTTGTGACAGATTTAAGTAGTAGAAATGGAAGGCCTGGGTGGATACCTGATAACTTGAATTATGGTCATTTTCACTATTTTTTTCTGGATTTTTCGGCTCTTTTGAGCTTCCTCAATTTGGGGCTCTACCTTTTCGTTGTTAAGTCCTATACCTACAAGAGATCACTGCCATCAGCTACCCATTAATAATTTCAAAGTTTGTATCAGTCAAATGATTTAACAAATAACATAAAAATCCTAACTAAGCTGTTCACCTGATAGAGAAAGACACAACCAGCAGAAGTAAAAAGGAGCGAATAATCATTTGAAGCGGGAAACAGCAAAAATTAGTAAACGAAAGCATATAAATCACGATGCATAGCTCAAAATTGAATTTAATATAGGAAAAAAAAAAGAATGTTTTCCAATAAAAAATTGCATTTAATTTATTTCATAATAATAATATAAAGAATCCCAACAAGTTGGGGAATGGAAATAAATGGATTTTATTGTTATGTTAGTGGGATACGAGACATTTTTGAAATTGAAAATTTAAAAAAATAGTAATTATGAAATAAAAAATTTTAAAAATAGTATTTAAGAAAATGAAAAATATGAAAGTTTGTTTTCGTTTTTTGTGGGATTTGTGAAAAAATCCCAAACATCAAAGGCCACAAATTCCACGATTGGCCTATCCTCAACATTCTGTTGAGCACAATAATAGGCTAATATGGATGCATCTGATTACTTGGGATAAATAGCTGCTGAGTTCACCAATTCCAAATGCTTTCTTGAGGAAAGTGCATCATTTGTACTCTTTTTCTATTGGATATTAAAAAATATCTTTTGATTTATTTTTTTCTTTCAGTTTTGCATTTTCACATTTTAAAAATATTTATTTTTTAATTTTACAAATTAATTATGATATTATAAAAAAAATTCCATCTTTCTTATAAGTAAGCCATTTATTTTTCATCATCTCAGTACCGTTCTACATCTTATTTTCTTTGAAAAATCATCTCTTGCCACACTTTTCTTCTCTTTTACTTACCCTCCCTCTTGCCTTATCTTTTGCTTTGGACCTCCAGATTCCGATCTATTGTTTCCTTTAAGTTATTTTATTTATTTATTCGGTTAGGTAAAAATCCCATAATAAAATTCAATTTCTTCAAATTTTTTCTATTTTTTTATGATATTTTTTTCATTTTAATGGCTCTCTCTTTTTTTTTTTTTTCAAAATCATGATATAGTTTAAAAAATTGTTTGAGAATTTGAGTTTTTTGCATGATTAGAGTTGAAAAATCAAGTTAAGGAGAATGTGTGCCTACCATGTGTATATACACTATATACCTTCTATGTATACACTACATGCCGTGTATGTATACACTCTATACCGTGTGTGTATACACTGTATACCATGTGTGTATATGCTGCATACTATGTTTGTATACACTATATTCCCTCTATATTTGCACTATATACCTTGTATACATTGTATTCCCTAAATGTATACATTGTATACACTGCAGGTATAGCTCATTAACACTATATTAAAGTAGTAAAGGTGGTATGCAACTAGTTGTCAATGAAGATAAGAAACCTGAAAGGTTTCAACAGCATATAGCTAAAATAAAAGCAATTATTCATAACATCAAATATCAATTAAAAATCAATTGTAAGAAGATTTGCATGTTTATAATTGTTAGAAATATAAAATATGCCAAGTCTTTTTATAAATCAATGATATGATATGGAAATGGAAATGGATTGATTAGATCTTGAACTAAATAATTTGTAATTTTATGGATTTAAGAAATTAAATGGGTAGAATGACAAAATGCTAGAATTATAGAATCGCAGAAATAGAGCTAATGAGAAATTGAAGAATGGAAACGAAATTGAAAGAAAATTTTATTTAAGAACAATGGAATTTAAGTTGAAATTGGTAAGTAGAAGGTGGGGCATTTTTTCAAAGAAAAAAATTTAAGAATCTGAATTCACTTTGAGGGCTATTAATCAGTTGAATTTTGTTGTATAGGGTTGTCATGAACCATAGTGTCAAATGGAGAACACCTCCAATGCAATGTCCACACAAAAGAAGAGGCTAATAACCAAGAATATCTTGGTAACAACAACCAAAAATCCTAAGTTACTAAAAGAGGAATTCAGCCAAAGAAAGAAAGAGGCAAAGAAAAGTTCTCCTAAATTCCACCAAACTTTAGCTTTTATATTTTAGGTTAAAACCCTTAGTTTAATAGGTTTAGGACACTAAAAAATCTGGAAAACTAATTCAGATGGGCTGTTTTACTATTTAATTAATTTGGGCTTCAATTAAATTCATTCTAGACCCTTCTGAAAAGGCCATGTGCAAAAACCTTTTTATTAGATTTTTCTACGGAAACTTGGATATAATTACTCAAATCAATATCAAATACATCAAAATTAAATATAGGAATTTTTACAAAAATATACAAAAAAATAAAAATAAAAATAACAAAAAAATACAACACTTCTATAATTTTTTTTCAAAAATACAGCTTATAGTTTCAAAAAATATAACATTTTTATATTCTTTTTAAAGTAAAAACAATCTCATATTTTTAACAAAAAACTTCAGTTATATCTTTGAGTTGTATCTTTGACAATGTTTCCTGCATGCCACTCTGCATCATAGAAGGATACAATGCCCTATTCTAGAAAAGAGACAGTGAAAGATATGAATGCTGATGGCTTCCTCAGCTTGAATAGAAAACCACGACACTTCCCCGTCGAGCTTTGAAGCCTCAAGTTGTTCATTAAAGAGATTTCTTCACTTTTCAACTTCACCAACTGCTCCTAAATTTAAAATCTTGGAGAAAAAATCATCATTCTCATCTAGAAGAAGCTTTATTATTCCAGATTTTCAACTGTAGCTGCCTTATGAAGTATTGTGTTTCCAACTGCATTTGTGCTTTTAAGGATTAAATCCAAACTCACTGTAGTATTATTAGTATTATCAGTTTCTTTACTGCTAATGGCAGTTTCAAGTAGGGTTGTAAATGGCTCCACTTTTTTGGTGTGTAAAGCAAAATGAAATGCACTGTCTCAATGCATATTCAATGGGAACATCAAGCGATCAGGATTTTTATTGAATTTACTTATCAACTCATCATGTCCATTCGCGTTCCATCATCAATGCCCTATGCACTTCTTGCAGCTCATCTTTCAAAAGCATTTCTGATGCTTTTGTGGACATTGATCTGCAGGCATAATTTGCTAATTAGTTTTGTGGTTAATGTTTTATAATTGATACTGAATTAATTGTGTCTAACTAACTAAGTAATGTATTATATTGATTAGAAAAAAATGCATAACTCCAACCATATTCGTACCTTTTAGCAGCAGTGTGGCAGCTGTTGTATATAGTTGAATTTCCTTTCAATTGCGCATGCATATATAATTAAATCAGCTGTTTTACCGTTTGAATATTTATATAGAGTGAAAAAGAATCTGTATATACTTTGCTTGATAAAAAATATTAGAGATATAGGTACGCCTTCACATTTAAGTTCAAAATTTTATATTTACTTTACTTGTTTAACTCATAAAGTTAGGAGCATCAATCATCCGACATGATTCAAGATGAATATATTATCGCAATGATAAAAAACGTGGATCACACCCACACCAAAGATAATTTATTGATTCTTTTTGGAATTTCATATTGAGATTCATTGGCTGTTGTTGATTGAGCAATAACAATTTCTTGCTGCTCAAACTTATCACCTACACAGTATTCGGAGTTATAACAAAATAACCAACGGATATTTAAAAAACAAAAAAATTATAATATGTAAAATACATCAATTTTGAAAAATAATCTTCAAAATTAATTATAAAAACTATTAGAAATCACTATTGACACTCCGCCTTAGTATAGACAAGCTACCGAGTCAAGTAGAATATATGGCTTATAGTACATGACTTCGTGACGCGTCTCCCTATATGTGTGCTATTGTATTAGATTGTATACCAACACAAATTTTTATTAATTTTAATGGTTGATTTCGATTAGAATAAATTTTGTAAATAATTGTTTAAATTTTAAAAATTTTTTACATGTATTATAAAATTTATTGTTATTAACTATTCGTCATTTTAGTCCAATTCGTATTTTCTCGATTCATGTTCTTGATTGATATTATATCAATATATAACTTCTACCATTACGCATGTAGTGTTTTCTTATTATAATTGTTTTATTAGGGAGAAACTGTAAATTTATGGTTTTGGAAGGGCCAACATTAATATTATGAAAGGCATAAATAGAAACGTGGAGATATTTTTGAAATTTATGAACAAATGTTGGAAAAAATTATAAAGTTTTATAAAATATCTAATTGGAAATGGACATAAAATATTAGTTATCGGAATTTTTCATCTAGCTAGACGCCTAGAACTAAGTTAATGAATTTTTCATTGAAAAAATTGATGATGACGTGTCTAATATCTATTTATTTTATATGATGTTTTTATATTTATTGGACACAAAAAATTTTTATGAATATGATTTAGAGAAATATTGCCCTTTACCGGAAAGACTTTGAAAAGGTAATTCAATCGGGTGCAAGACAAAATAAGAATTTAGGTGGTCTCTATAAAGAAAATATTATAACATATCATAATGACATAAATCCCCATTCACATGCTTATGTACTTTCCATAAAATAAGTGAAAATCAAACCACTTGCGTATACTATTTCCAACATTATGATAAAATAAATACTAGGTGTATACTGTGTGTATACTAGGTGTATATTGTGTATGTACTTGATATATATAGTGTGTATACTTCATAAATGTTGTGTGTTTACTAAGTATATACACAATGTACACATTGTGTATACTTGATATACACAGTGTGTGTTATATTATGGAATAATAATATAAAATTATTATAATACTTAACAATATTTTTTTGTATAATTATTATAATTATAAAATATATATATATTTGTTGTATACCTTATACTTTTAGTATACACTGTGTACAGACACTACAAAAAAGATTGGCAATTAGCAACGGCATATTCCGTTGCTAATTACTAAAATTCTGTCGCTAATATAGTTTAGCAACTGTGAGATGAAAGTCGCTAATATATTAGCGATGGATGGTTAAATCAGTCGCTAAATGAGCGACAAAAATTTCCGTTGCTAATCAGCACATTCCGTTGCTAATTTATTTTCAAAATTAGTTGCAGCAATTATAATAATAATTTTTAGCGACTATCTTTTCATCACAAATTTCATCGTTAATTTGGCTATGAAAAGTTCCATCTCTAAAAAGGATTCAAATATAATATTAATTTTGAGCAACAAAAATTTTCGTCACTAAATTCGTCGCAAATGCTGGCTGTGCCAAATTCTAATTAGTTATCTATATTTGCGACATATTTGTTGTCGTGAATCCGTCGCTAAATATAATTTAATTTTTTTCTTTCCAATACATTAATTTACGTCCTGTATAATCAACAAATTAATAAAATCAATAAATTAATTTATGATATACAAAATCACCACTTAAATTAATTTATTAATTTTTTTATATAAACAAATCATAAGGGTGTGCATCGGACAGATTTGGGTGAACCCGACCTGAACCCGATTAACCCGAAATTTACATATTTTCCTCACCTGACCCTACCCTACATATATATCGGACCTCTACCCGAACAACCTGAAATTAATTTTTTTAATTTACATATTTAAATTAAAATCCTAAATTAATACAGATAAATAATTTTAAATACCATAAAAAATATTTTAAAAATATAACTAACAATTTCAAAATTACATTAAATATATATTATATATTAATTAATATTGTAGAGAAATTATAATTTTTTCATTTATATATTAAAAATTCGGGTTAGTAAGATTTCACCCGACTCGAAACCCGATTAACTCCCATACCCATAATCGAACCGACCCTAACAACCCAATTAACCCCACCTGAATATGTCGGTTCGATTCAGGTTGATAGAGTCGGGTCAATTTTTGCACACCCGTAACAAATCATAATTTAATTTTATATAAATAAAAATTATCCAATACTATTAATTAAAAAATTATATCATAAAAATACATTAAATTATCAAATACTTTAAAAGTACTACAAACAACATCATCGAATTTTTTAAGGGAGTGCACAATGCACACACTAACTTCAACTATGAGTTATTGAAGAACAACTGTATAAAGCCCAAGTTTTTCACCAAATCCATGCTGGCCAAATTCATGATATCTATCAAATCTTTTACCCGGTACCATGTCATGCATTTCTACCATTTGTTATAGTGTGTATAGCGTAATGATCCATGACAAAACCAACACAACCACACTAAATCCCTTGAGATTGCAAACAAATAAATTAATTTTACAAAGAATAAAATTTTTAGATCATTAAGAGAACAGATCATTACAATCCAGCACTTCCTAACCAAATGCCAGCTGCATTATTTCGCATAATATTCACAATCAAAATCAAAATCCTTCAATTTCTTGAAAAATAAATCCAACACGGACATACAACTAAATAAAAAGCACATCTAAAACTCAATTCTTTGTTGGGAATTATCGATTACATGCATCTCATATATAAGCGAAATTTAAAATTTTTAACCAATAGATCTGATCTTATCATAAATTTACAATATACATATTAATGAGAATAAGAAAAATCACCTTTAATTTTTTTTAACAGCTATTTTTTTTTCTCACCGGATTGTCGCAAACTATAGTGTCCAAAATTGAACACCTCCAATGAGTAATCCACACTAGAGAAGGATTGAATGAACCAATAAAGGAGGAGAATAAGGGCTGGCTGAAATCCCCTTGATGCCAGCAAGGAGGTGGTGGCTAGGGTTGAGATAGTGAGAGAAATTCTTTTCTCTTAATTGTTCACCTTAACCCTAATACCCTATCACTTAGATTTTTATAGTTAGATAAAAAATCTAACTTCATAATAGAATTTGGCTCTTTAAAATTGCTCGAGAAATATTAAATGGACTTTTAAAATTATTAATAATTTATTTGAGATCAATTAAATCCAATTTAAGTCCTTTCACAAAAAACTATACACAAAACCCACAAACTAGGCCCTTTGTACATATACTTGGATTTAATCACCCAAATGAATTTCAAATTCATCCAAATTAAATATGTGAGCTCCATAACACTTATGAAATATCTTTAATTTTTTTGGTCCAAGAATTAGGCCTCTAAGACCTTCTACCAGGGCTTAGCGTGTAACCCTTTCTCTGGAGGATTTTTGCTCCAAAACCATTCTTCTGGGCCCCCTTTTAATTTCTCCAATGAATCTATTAATTATTATATCGGCCCTATAACACTTATAGTCCAATAATAATTAATTATTAAATACAATATTTCAATTAGGTCCATTTTACAGAACATTTTTAAAAAGTTATGCGATCAATTTTACTTGACTATAATTAATTAAACTCTTTAATTAATTATTCTCTTATTCACTTCTCTGCTCCCATAATAATATCAAATATTATTATCCTTGTCATTTTACCATTTTATCATTTTCTCTATATGTGTGTGACTATTGAGTTCATGTCCATATTGGCAGTATAATACGTAATTGTGAGTTCTATTCAAAACTCACATGATTTAAACTCCTTTAAATCATTTTATCAATCCTTATTGATATTTATGATACATTATTATATAAGTCATGATTAGCTTCTAGCTAGGCATCATGACTACCTATATGTCAGGAAAGTAAAGTGGTTTGACTATACCCTTCCATAAAAATAGTTACCGTACAATTACTTATTTCACCACTCTTATCTCAATTAAATTTCGAGTATGAATTTCTGTCAACTCATATAAATCTAATTATTTATTTTCTATTAATTTAACCATTGTTTTCAAAATGTTCTTCATAGATCTCTATCCATCTTGGCATATTACTCTGGTAAGAGATTCTCTGAACAAGGTAATTATAGAATCATGTGAGATAGCTTTCCTTAATAAATATGGGATGGTGAATCCTTTGTCAATCACTCAACTATTTTCAAGTAGGTCATGATATTCCTAACCTCCTAACTATGTTCACCTCCAGTTGGAAGTAATCAGTTATGGAGTCAAAGTATACCACTTGCTACTTAAGATAACTTTGGTGATCTCAAGTCTAAGGATACTTGCACAACCGCTATGAAAAGATTCCTCACTAACATAGATTTAATATCTATGTGAGGATTCTTTTTGTAAGTCTTCAATGAACTTGTTCTTCTAACAAGCATCCACATGTTAGCTTTGATTATCTTCCATAATCACAGTTATGAGAACCACTGCTTGAACCATTCAAGAAGCATAACATGTGCTAGTCTGTCCGAATTAACAATGCCCTATCTTGTTAATTCTATGACTAGGGATATTTAGATATTAATACATTTGCATGCAATAGACATCTCATATCATGAACACTTTCATGATTGCCTTTGCACTGTGTTTATAATATCTAAGACTTTATTTATTAATTTAAAATTTACAAACTCATATATTTAAACATATCATTAATAAATGAATGATACCTTTTATTAAGAATATGAGTTCATACATATGAAATACATCCCTATTATATAGATTCTAGGACATACTCTCTAATATTCTTAAGCTTAAATGCTCACAATCGAGACCAGAGAACTGAGGGCAATTAATCACATTAATCTCCAAGACATAATGAAGGCTAAATACACATCAACAAAATTTAGAGGGAAAATGTAATAGCTTCAGATTTGATACATATTTTGGTGGAACACATTTAATTAATCCTAATAAATTCACCTTGCAAAGTAAAAAATTCTGCAGATTGAAGCATCCAGTATATAATGACAGAACCTTCATTGTATATTAACTAATAATTAGTTTAATTTAAACCTAGCTAAAATACACGTAAGTCATTTGATCCCTTAAACATTGAGTTCAATCCTTTTGGCACCCAAACTTGTAAATATGGGCAAACAAAAATAATTGCCTGCCAATACAAAAACAATACAGTTTTGCCTACCTAAATATTCATAAATTAATATCTTCTATTAGGTCCCATAGGTTTTTATTAGCATAGTACCAATCTGCTTCAATAGGTCTATTCTATGAATCTTTAGGTACCAGTTTAGACTAGATTATAGGATAATTAGCTACTTTACTGGTAGTAATTACTAGCAATGACACATCAACATAATGTAATTCATTTATCTAATAAGTGTGAAAGGAATTCTCTAACTTACTAGAAAGATGGAAGAAATGCACTTTAGGCTATAATTGGTCTTATCTCTTTTAGTCAAAAAAGATCATTTGCCTTTCTCTACCTTTTTAGTTAGCAAAGTCAAGCAAATCTTGCCTGCAGTTACGATCAATCAATGCAATTAAATCAACAATGCTTCAAAAAGTAAAGGAAAAAATAGAAACAACAGACAAAAAAGTAAAATCAACAAGCAATTGCTTGTAAATTCAAGCAAATTCAGCAAGAAATTCAATGAAAAATCCTTGAATATGAATCTTTTAATTTCTTCTTCTTCTTTTTTAATTCCTTCTACAAATTATCTCAATTTTGTGACATGCCCCTGTTCTTAATTTTTTGCTTAGGTACGGTTGATTGCCTAATCATACTCCTAAGCTAGCTGCCAACCCCCATTAGGCTAAGTACTTCATTGAAACAAGACATGTGCAATTGATACTAAAAGAAACTTTAAATTTGGAATCTTTTTTTTCATTACTGTAGAGTCTTAACTTCAATTAACTTTTTTCCCATTTGAAGAAGTAAAACATGGAGTGACAATTGACATCAGGCAGTGAGGAAAGAAAAACAAAATGTGACAGCCCCCTCTGTAGAGCACCAACAACCAGAAAACCAAAACACCTTGCCCAGAAACCCATGTGGCAGAAAGCTTCCACCAGAAAATACCAGTAGAACCAACACCGAAGAACCGAAAAAATCTCATTTGGATGAGCCAGGCAATCAGATCATAACAGCGTTATAACAACCAGGCAGCCAACAAATAATCCCTTTAGAAAAGTGTCATTTTATCATTTTCTAAATGCTACAAGAAACCCAATCCAAAATTCTTATGTAACTCCTGCTTATGTAAGCCACCTTATAAATAAATTAATCCTAATGCTAATAGCAATAAATCCCCCAGATTTTTCTAATAACATCTCGTGATACAATTCTTAGCAAAGCTAAAAATCTATCATTAAAAGATTTTTTTAAAAAAGAGAAGACATATGTAATAAATTTCATCAGCTTATTAGAAAAAGAAGAAAATAAGAAAAAAAGCTACTAGCACTAGTTCACGATTCTATCAATGTAAGAAAGAAAAGGATCAATTACCAAAGGAAGAAAGAAAAAGATCAATTACCAAAGGAAGAAAGAAAAGGATCTGCAACCTTTAACGGTGGCTCCATATCTCTTTATAGTTACATAACCAGCAAGATCTCCATAATTTTCCCACTAACTCATCCCTTACACTATCGTAAATATTCACTACAACCACTAAAGATTTGTTAATAGCCAAGGATCAATTAGTTGTCACGAGGTGCTGTGATTACAAAGATCACAATAATGAAGTCTAGAAACAATAATGATATTATAGTTGAAAAGGACAAACCTGATGATGGGGGTTGCCGCTTGATAGCCAAAGGGATTCTTGCCTGAGCTGACCTCCGACGCTTATTCTCCAACTCAATGTTCTGTACAAAAGCAAAAATATAAATTTCGGACCATGATTGTGCATAATATTTCCAAATTATAAGAACACTGCACAAATTAATGGATGGAGAGAGAGAAAATTGAGGGAACGAAAAGGGGAAATTAGAAAGTCAGGGTGGAGTAGGGGAGGAAAACATAAGGGGAAGAAAGTGGGAAGTTAAAAGAGTCAGTACCTTTTCATAAAGGCTTTGCGCAATCCAATCCATGCAAATATATTTATATACATGATTATATAATCTTGTCGTTTTCCTGTGCTGCTCTTTCTTACATTATTATATATCTTATCGTTTTCCTATATTCCTTGTTACCCTATTAACACTCTAATTTTGCTGATTAAGACCCTTAATTACTTTGTTAATAAGCTCTCAAATCCATGAATAAAATAGAATGTATGTGACACAGTAGTAAGCATGAAAGGAATACACCGAGAGATATGAATATAACTTTTATTGATTTGATCCTAAACCCAATGATTTTTGGATTAATGAATTATTCACTGGGTAAAGTATATATCAAACAAAAGCTATGAACTTTTGAGTAACATGAAAAATTGCAATAGAGAAAACATTAAGGACCAATTTCTTTTATGGATTTAATTGATGTAATCTCCAAAAAATGACAAAGATTCAAGTAAAGGAGGGTGAGAAGAACTACATTATATATTTAAATGATTGAATATGAAAGTTAATGTATCTATGAGCAACACAATATATCTTAAATTTTTTTTCAGTAATTCCCAGTTTTATATTATTCAAAATCTCACCAAATAAGAATTGAAAGACCCTAAGACTCCTGACTTTGTTTTACCTCCCCTTTTCATAGGAAAAAAAGATCTAATTAACAAGTGTACATGTGTACTATATATATATATATATATATATATATATTCCTTAAGAACAAAAGAATATTACTTTCTGACAATTTAAACCATGACTTTTTTTTATATTCATTCATATTTACTTCTATTGAAAGGAACAAAGTTGACAAACAAAAAATGACCATTTTTCAAAATTTTATGCATGCAAACTGAATTAATCAATCTAAAAAATTGCAAATAAATTGATCAAGTTAAATTTAGTCATTGGTGTGAAAAAAATAGTTAATTGTTAGTGATGACTTAATGCAGATATATGTAGAACCGACATTAAGACAAGGCATATGTTCACCAGTTTATCATAAAGAACACTAAGTCAAATAAGGCCAAAATGCAAAATAGTTCCCATCTGCCAATGCCTAGTTCTAACATCTGCAACAATGAATTGAATGGGAGTAGGATAATATATGGGATGTATTCCTCTTTTATACATTTAGAATGTTAAAAGCATGGCTTTTTCTAAATTTCGAAGATAGAAAAAAAATCACAAGATAGTTTAAAATTATCTGTATTTTTCAATGTACATAATGTGTATTTTGCATCGTGAATGCATGTCACCTAGTATTGATAGTTCTTTATACTTTCAGCTCTTCTTTAAAATTTGCAACTAGAGTATTACAATATCCATGGAATAATAGCAATATTTTGAAATACTATGAAGATCAGCAAAGAAATGTAAGAGAACAATATGCAACCATAGAAAAATATAGCAAATTTTTTGGCTTAAAAAGTGCAACAAGCTGATAACATGAAAAGATTTAGTTACCATCTTAATAAGGAAAAAAAACGTCTGTCATTCCAATAAAGTGAATGCTCTCTGAAAAATAGATCCATTGTTTTAAGAACCTAAATAGAGCACTAAAATCCTCTCAAAATACAATGGATCAAAGAGAATAAAAGCACTAAGCATTCCAAAGAGAAAATGTGGACATAGATCCATATGCTATTAAGAGTCCATAAGGGTAGGAGATCTAAGAAAAAAAAGTTCCATTTAGGGTTGATTTAGAGAAGAATAGAGCATCGTTTAGAAAAAGTGCGAGAGAGAGAGAGATGAGAGATGGTTGTAACAAAAGAGAAGTAAAGTCTCGTACCTCACGTGCTCGCTGGAGACGTACCAAGACTATCCGCTAGAAGCTAGAGCCACCGATAACCGCCAGGCGATGTTCACGCACCCTAACACCATCAAATTTGGTCGAAAATGGAGCCAAAATATCCTGCTCCTCCTTTATCGATCTACTAGCTGTCGATGAGTGATGGCTGAAGGGAGGTGTCTCCGAGCTTGCCTTAACACCAGGAACACTCACACTGTGCTTGTGTCACCAATCAAAGCCAGAGATAATCGGAATTCCATGAGGAAACCACTGAATTTAAAGAAGAGGAAAAAAATAAATAAAAAGAATAAGGAGATGAAGGCATCGGGCTTACTGATGAGAGAGAAAGAGCAACTGATCGGTGCGTGAAAGGTGGCAGAGGGGCAGCAATGCGCGGCTACCATCGGCGAATGATGGCGATGAGGGAACCTGTTCCTCCTTCCTGTTCCCGATTTCACACCCAAGTGCCTTTACCCCTTATTTCCTTACCTTAAACCTAGCATTAGCCAAAATTACAATAATAATTATAATAATAATAATAATAATAATAATAATAATAATAATAATAATAATAATAATAATAATAATAATAATAATAATAATAATGAAGAGTTCCTTTTTCAATCCTCCTATGAATTTCATCAATTATTAATTAACCCGAGTTTTGGGACATTACACATACTCTTTTATTCAGACATTTCTAATAACTCTAAAAATTATTGTTTCCCAAGATATTAAGATTTTTTAAAATACAAAAATATCTCTACTTTTATATATATAATTTGGGTTAAATCAGGAATAAATTTGTAAATGAATTTATGTATATACTGTATACAGTGTGTACATGATGTATACACCATATGTACTATTTGTATATAATATGTACTTGATGTATACACCATGTATACTAGCTGTATATACTGTGTGTACATGTTGTATACACAGTATTTATAACATGTATATACTGTGTTTACATGCTGTATACACCGTATGTACTAGCTGTGTACAATGTGTACATTTTCTGTTTATTGTATACCATGTATTTTTCGTATACACTGTGTGTACTTGATGTATACATCATGTGTACTTGATATCTTCATAGTGTGTACTAGCTGCATACACCGTTTGTACACGCTGTATACACAGTGTGTACATATTGTATATAGTGTATACATGATGTATACAGTGTGTACATGATGTATACACACTGATAAATTGTGTATATAATATATACAGTATGTACATGATGTATACACCATGTATACTAGCTATATATATCGTGTGTACATGCTGTGCAAACAGTGTGTACATCATATATACACTGTGTGTATATATTGTATACATAGTATGGACTAGCTGTATACATAGTTTGAACTATCTGTATATACCGTGTGTACTAGCTGTATACAGTATGTACACTTTTTATTTATTGTGATTAATTAATATATAAAAACAGTAAAAACTAAGAAAAAAGAAAAATAACACTTAATTCTTTTTTTTTGTGAAGTCAAGCACGTTTCTTATGGTTCAAATAAGAGCACTTCAATGAAATTATAAGCCATCCATCTAGAAATAGAATGTAATCATGCAAAAATTTCATATTAAGAATTTCATTTTCAAGATTTTTTTTTTCAAGAAAATAAATTTACTGCTTTTCTTTCTACTCAATAATTTTTTTTTATCTATTTATAGTCAATGATATCCTTTGAGTAATTTAATGACACCTTAGGACCTGTCAAGACATCCACACCATTGATCGTCTTCCTCGAATGTCTTCAAAGAAACAGCTTTCATCACTTTTGGCCACAAAAATTTTGACCCAAAATATTAGGTTGATTTGTCCTTAAAATTAAATATCTCAGCCACTAAAAAGGCATTTAATAGGCTTCCAAGGACTGCAAACAATACCATTTTAGTTAAGGATTTGAGAATTTACTTGGAAAGACACGAAAGAGCAAGCGCATATAGATTCTTCTAACCATTACTTAAAAAAACTTATTTTAAGGTGATAAACAGTCACATAATTAGTCAATTCTTCTGATTCCTAGAAGGAACAAAACTGTCGACATACAAAAAGATGCATGACCATTATCATGCTTCATGTCTAATACTATGGCCATCAAGATACTTAATTTGTAGTCCATGAAATTGCAGAATCATCATCCTTTTCTCCTTCCTCTTCTATCTCTTTAAGCATAAACAATATTTCTACTATAATCATAGCTTCCAAACAATAACACACAAATGAGCAGCAAAAGAATCTACATGCAAGTTTAAAGCATTTGTATGAAAAAACTATATTCGGTATGCCCCAATTATTTCTTTCTAATTCACTAACAATGTGTTTATTAAAAGAATTTCAAGGCTTTTCTAGACCAAAATTTCTCCTTTTCCTATAGAATAATTGAATATCAACAAGTAAGATTTGGTTGAACATCCAGTCCAGTCGAAAAGAATCAAAGCCATAATATACACTATAAGATATTGACAAAGAGAAAAAGAAGTTGACCTTTGTTTTTTCAATTGAAAAGGCCCAAGAAGGGGAGATCTCAGTGATGACAAATATTTGGTCAGGAATTGTAGATTGAAATTGTTTGATTGCTGGAGAAGTAAATGAATCTTGACCTGATGCAGTAGAAGATTCAAGCGAAGGATTATCTTTTGAACTTGGAGAGTCCGAAATAATGCAGTTCATCCACCTTCCAAAACTATCCTGACTTTGCAAAACATCATAAGCCAATATGTCCAAGGTATCACCAATCCCTAGGATACTAGAATCTTTATGTGGTACATTTGAATTTACATGGATCCTTGTTGGTTCACTGAAAGTATCACCTTGAATGCTGAAATTAGAGTTATTACTCCTTGCTATGTCCTCACTTAAGCTATCCAAAGGATAAATTCCTGCCGAATAATTGTTGGCTGGAAGAAATCTATCCTACAAAGATGAACTTTGAAAAGTTGATTTATGGTACAAAGCTAATGTTGATAAGAAAGAAAACAAAAGGAACATTTACCTAATCTGTAATAATGCAGCATTACAGTTGATAACTCGGAAATTTAGATAATTACATTCCAAAATAAATATCACAATTCAAAAAAACAAGAGAAAAATAAAATCACATTGCAAAAAGAGCTTGAAAATCTAAATATTCCTTCATACATCATTTATGGATCCATTGACAGCAATTTGATTCTGTTGGACAAAGTTATTCATCATATCTATCAATGCTTAAACTAATTAACATCATAACGAAATTAGTAAATTTTTTTATGAAATTAAATAGTAATTACCAGGAAGAAAAGTGAGTTTGACAATGGTACCGACACCTCCATCACCTTCTAAAACTTAGACTCTGCCAATAACGTGAGGGAGTAGTTGATCCACAAGTTTGCCAAGCATAAGCCCACGGTAAGCATCCCACACCATGCCACCCGGAGCGGCCACCGGAGTCTCCAAAGATTTCTCACCTTTCATTTTATATCTTCTTAGAGATTTTACTGCCGATTATATTGCAATTGTTTCTTAAACCATTGTTAGTCACTATCACCCGAACAACAATTTTATTTAAGTAAAAAGAAGTGGTATTTATGAAAATAAAAATTTAAAAAGTGAGATTTATGAAAATAAGAGAGAGGGTTGTATTTTTTGAAAAAATGAAAAATAAGTTGGTAATTGGGGTAATTTTCTCTTAAATATATGAGGTACATACACATTATAAAACTATTTTATTTAACTTAACCTAAAAATCAAGCCTCTAAGGTCTTCTGTACGACTTTTGAGCAAAAAGCACTCCTAGAGGGCTTCTGAGCAAATGACTTTCATTCTTGGCCTAAATTTAATTCTCCAAGTGATCAAATTAAACATCCCATTATACCCTAGAAGAGCAATATGAGTGTTACCAAGTTCTAACTAATCATATACAAGCCTAATTACAAATCATATCAACTCTAAAGTTAGAATTCATACATTATTCAACAATATATAATCTCCTGTACGACCTAAAATATACAATAGTATATACTTGTTAACATATTTATAGCTTAATATACATTTTGAAACTTACATGTTACAACCTAATAATTTACATCTCTACCTTCACCTTCTTCTTTGCTATCTTCAACTTATCTTCATGACCTTCATATCACACTTGTCTTCACTTCCACGCCAATGTTACAAAAGAAAAAAAATGCAAATGCTAAGGTTATACTTATTGGGATTTTTCATAATGTGGTTAAGTAAATTAATAAATGTCTAAATAATTATTTTAGTAAAAGTAAATTAAATCTATCGATCAATAGAGAGAGCACAAAAACATAACTTGGTTACCATGACTCGAATTATTTACTATTCATTTTTGTTTGAATTTCATATCCATAAACTCCTTTTTTGTAGTGTATGAATCATTTTTGTGTTCCTAGCATTTTTACTTTGTGTTACTTTATCGAGTCTTAATTTCAATTACAAACACAAAACCCAATCAACTCTCATTTACTAGTTATTTACTTATTATATCTAATGCTTTTGTAATACTATTCTCACTTATGTGTACTTACCAATTATACATTCCCACTTGGTTACATTTGAAGTTAGGTATAAATAATTATAATTGTAGTTGGGGTACATGTAACTTTATGTCAGATTTCATACTATAGGATGCCTTTGATGCTTGAGCACTCATGACTTCAATCGGGTCGGACTTGGAATATCTATTCCAAGCTTCTTACATATCCCAAAGATAGGAATTAGAACCATGTAGTTTTGCTTGATAAGTACTTTGTTATGTCAACTTTTAGAGGTAACTTTTAGGGTTATGCTCTTAACTACTCAATCAACTGCTAACTTAGGCTATGTTTGGTAGGATGGATTGTAAGGCAATGTAATCCAAAGTGTAATTAATCCTTTGTCTGTTAACATAAATTTTTAATAATATAATGCAATCATGTTTACAAATGTATTTGTTAATACATATACTAATGTATTCCTGAATCCTTCAATTTTATTCCGTATTTCTCATTACATTGTTTTTACGAGTTCAAAGATTTTGCAAATTATTTTTAACATGAAATTGAAGTGTTGATGCTAGTTTTTTTTTATTCTAATGAACTAATACATTTTTAACATAAATTAATTTATTTTAATGCTAGTTTTAACATGACCGGGGTGAATAATACCATTTGAGGGTCACCGAAAACTATAAAATTTTTATCGTACCACTTGAAAGTATTATTCATGATGAGTATGGTGATATAATTTGAGAAAAAAATGAATTCATTTATGCCACCAAAATTTAAAAATAAAAATAAGTAGCAGAATCGTAAATAATTGACCAAAACTTTGATGAGCTAAAAAATATTTTACAAATCTTAAAAAATTATTCTGATCGCATATAATCTTTGGAAATAATGTAATTAAATTTTTAAAAGTGAAAATTAATTTTTAGATAAATCCAAAAAATTGACTTTCCAATTGATAATTTAATTTCGGACTCCGAAATATATCGAAACGAATTCGTTTTAGGCTAAAATTTTAAAACAACCTAAATAATATTTTTGGATAATTTTGGAATAATTTTGGTAAAAATTTGATAACAAAATAAATTGGAACAATCATAAGTAGACAAGTGGATTAATCATAACCATTGGATAAAAAAATTGATGATCAATTTATGGTCATTGATCAAGCCATATATAAGCATTATACATTTGAAATTTTCAACTAAATATAGAAATGTATTAGTATTTACATTACATTACTAATGTAACCAAGCATAGTAATGTAATCAAAATTACATTGCATTATATTACATTTCTTAATCCATTACATTACTCAATACATTACAATCCATTACATCTTACCAAACATAGCCTTAGTTGCTACTTATATCTGAATTCTTTTTATTACATTTGTTATGAAACATTAATTCATTATTTGTCTTGAGCATCTATTGTATGTGTTGGTTGCTATACTATCTTCGTTACTCATATACATAATTTGGTGTTCTAGAATACTAATTTAGAGTACTTACCTTATAATAATACTTGTTAACACAATATAAAGTCATATAACAAATCTTGAATCAAAATGAGAGGTCTTAATCATATTCATACATACATCTTATTCATTCTTATTAGAAATAGAGAGTGAATATGCCTAAATGAAAGTTTGTGTCAAGCATTATAATTAGTTATCAGATTGGAACACATAATTAATATACAAAAAATAGAAGAAATTAGAGACAAACTTTATGTAGACTTGAAAATATTGTTACATATTAGATCAAATTAGAACATAACAAAACCTTATTTCATTCATGATCCTTTCTAAATAAGGTAATCATTCATCAATCTAAAAGGGATTATTAAAAATGTAATGCTTCCTCTAAATATATGTAAAGTAATTATATAGTAATATATGTTTATATGATGCATCATTTAATTAACATATAATTTGCTTTTTTATCATTCTTTGTATTGGCCTGCCTATGTTCTATGGGTGTGGATAATAGGTGTTGTACAGACCTGAAGGTATAAGTCGAGTGGATACCTGTAGGTATCAATATTATGGATACCCATAGGTATCAGTATTGTAGATAATAGTAGGTATCAATACTGTGGATACCCATAGGTATCAATATTATGGATACCAGTAGGTATCAATACTGTGGATATCTGTAGGTATTAATATTGTGGATCTAAATAGAGTCAAGATTATAGCAGCTGCAATTGTACCCTGAAGGCACACCTATATCCACAACCTAATTATAGACACAAGCAACTATAGTTCATTTTCTTTGATTATCATCACTTTTCTTTACCAAAAATATAAATCTTTAGCTCAATCATATGTATGCATTTATGAGCATAGAATCATATACATGTTCATATCTACACATCTTTTACTTGTAATTAGTGTAAAAGCATAAAGCTTTTCACTTGAGCTGTAACACCTTTATCACTATGTACTGTATATATAGAGATCGACTATCACCGATATCAAATTAGCATAATAATTATGAGATACACTGCCACTGGCAGTACGGTAAAATTTTTTTCAACCTAAAAAACATTTAAACACAAAACATGAAATCAATTCATAATTAAAAATGCTTATAGTCTATACTATTACTGATACGACTATAGAGATGGCAAGTCATGATGATTTCATCAATCAACATCACAAGGTTAAAGTACTTAGCTTTTGGAAGCAAGTGAAGGAATTAGGTCTAAGTCATTTTGAGCTTATACAAGTTTGGATTTTAATTATACAATTCATGTGCCATATTTAAAAGTCACATGACTCATTTAAGTTGTAAATGTGGGCTTAGGCATGTGGGCTTCTTTTTCAAGAGATTATTTAGTTATTTGGGTTATTAGTTAGTCTTTTATTTTGGGCTTGAAATTTGTCACTTTACTTTAGTTGGATTTTAAATAGTTTTTTTAGCCTATTTTAGGTAGGATTTAGTGTTTTAAACCTATTGGACTTATGTATACCCATTCCCTTAGGGTTTGGAGGCTATAAATAGGTTATTATAAGTTGTAAAAAGAATATTTGAATCAATTATAAACTTTTGAGAGTTTTCTCTTGGCTTAGCCAAAATTCGTTAGAGAGATTGTGAGATTGCTTGCTTTCTTTTCTATTGCATCAAGAATTAGGATTACTTATCAATCATTTGATTGTGGCATTTTCTTATTCTTCTTATCCCGATTATTTGCATTTCCATTCACATGTTGTTTGGGGGTTCAATAGGAAGGGTGTTTGTCTTCTTTGCATTTTGAGATCAAAGTGTATGTTCAAGGGGTTTCGAGTTCTTTAACCTTGGAATTCTGCATCATTTGGTATTAGAGCTAAAAGTAAGGTAAATTTTTATTTATCTTAGTGTTAGGTTTGTGTTTCTTTCTTTGATTTTCTTTATATGCATGCCAAAATTAGTATTAGTAACATTCTGATTTTTGTGTTCTTTGTGTGTTTAAATTAGCCTTGCTCTTGACATAGCTTTGTTCTTGATTTATTGAAAAGCCTTTTTGAAACCGAACTTGAATGGTATTTTCCTTGGCTTGAAAATAGAATCTTAGTAGTCTTTTGTTTAGTTGTTATTTTCATTAAAAAAACGTAGGTATTGTTCATCGTCATTGTTCATCGTTACTGTTCATCAACACTGTTCATTAAAAAAAGAAGAGAAAAAAAAGACGTGAAAGAGAAGAAAAATAGAAGAAGAAACAAATTAAGGAGCAATTGAGCAAAGGTAGTTTATATAGCCTAAAGAAAATCCTAATCCTTTCATAAGTGGGAAAAACTAATACATTTTGCTTTGGGATTGGGAGGGCAGCATTTACACCTTTTCCAAACACATTTGGGAATCCTTTAAAAGGTAGAAAAATTAATCCTTATTGCTTTGGGTTTAGGCTTTCAAAAATCCTAATACATATCTAAATTGGAATTACAATCCTGATCCTAGTTAGACAAGGATTTCTACTTGACAAACATTTGTGCTATCCATTTATTATCCATTTATACCAATAATTTTTATCATTTGCTATCCATTTGTGCGATCATTTTTGGCAACTTTTCCATCATTTGTGCAACCATTTTTGGAAACTTTCCACCATTTGTGCAACCATTTTTGGAAACATTTTCCATCATTTATGCAACCATTTTTGAAAACTTTTTCCACCATTTGTGCTATCATTTTTGGAAACTTTTTCCATCATTTTGTACACAACTTGACACACTAATCAAGCTTGTTACATCGTTTGGCATAGTGAATAAATTGGCTCTAAATTGATTTATTTTACATGATTTATACTTTATTTAGTTTTAATTGGTATCTTGTTGATTTCCTTTCTTTGTTGGGTAGCATATTGAGGTTCTATATTTGGTTTACTTTGTAGTGAATCAAATTAATTCATTTTATCCATATTGTCATTTTCCTTGATTCTTGTTGCTTATTTCTTTGTTTTAAGCTAGCTTTTGTTCCATTTACATTGTAAGGGTATCATTGCTTGTCCAAGACTCTAATTTGATTATCATCAAGTGGTACACCACTTTTGTTCGTGTATCACCTCCATTGTGTCTAGAGTCTTCTTTTCTAATTTTGAGCTATTTTTTGTTGTTAGTATTATTTCCTTGTTTTTCTTAAACGTGTTCAAGTTTGATTTGTGATTTATATTCTGAAGTGCAATTTTAAAGTTACAAGCTTGAGAGGAAAAAGGCAAGAGAGTGAGAGGACATTAAGAGGGTAAAAGCCAAATTTCAAGTGAAACAAGAGTGAATGTAAGGATGTCTTATTACAAGTCCAAGCGACATTTAAATCAAGATGAAAGGAATGCATTTAAGGAAGATATAAAGTTGTTAAGGCAAGACCTTAATAATATAGAATGGTTGGCTAGAAAATATTTCTTACCACACATTAGAATGGAGGAAAGCAAAGCGAAGAGAAAGAAGGAGAAAGTTATCATAGAAGAAATAATTTGTGAACCTGAAAGGGGTGATATAGATATAGGCTTTGATAGTGAGGTTACTCAAAACCATGAAGAGGATGCTGTAGATGAACTTGATGAGGAAAAAAGATATTTTAGGTGAAGTTGAAGATGTGGAGAACGTGGTTAAAAAGGTGAATTAGGTTGTTTTAGAGGTGGAAGAGAATAATGATGTTGTGTATAATGGAGAAATAATTGAAAGTGAAGAAACTGTTGATTGTTTGAATGCAAGTGAAGAAGTTTGCTTAGTTGAGATGGAAGATTCACAAGTTACAATTGATTCTCTATTGATTAATGAGAATGATTTGCATATGGAAAGTGAAGAAAGTCAAAATCATATCATGGTATTAAATACTAACCATGTTTTGCATAGTCCTTTTGTTTATAACTTGCAGGATCATGATGAGTTCGTTAATGAAGAAGCATTAATAATATTTCCACCAATGCCGAAGATTATTTATGAAGATGAATGTATTCCTCAAGTGTTGATTCCCAGCTATTGCAAGATGAAGATTCGAGGATAAATCCTTTCTAAAGAGGGAGGGAATGATACGACCCTAGAGAGGGCAAGTCATGATGATTTTATCAATCAACATCACAAGCTTAAATTACTTAGCTTTTAGAAGTAAGTGAAGGAATTAGGTCTAAGTCATTTTGGGCTTATACAACTTTGGGCTTTAATTGTACAAGTCATGTGCCTCATTTAAAAGTCACATGACTCATTTAAGTTGTAAATTTGGGCTTAGGCATGTGGGCTTCTTTTTAAAGAGATTATTTAGTTATTTGGGTTATTAGTTAGTCTTTTATTTTGGTTAGTTTTTTATTTTGGGCTTGAAATTCGTCACTTTACTTTAGTTGGGTTTTAAGTAGTTGTTTTAGCCTATTTTAGGTAGGATTAATGTTTTAAGCCTATTGGACTTATGTATACCCATTTCCTTAGGATTTGGAGGCTATAAATAGGTTATTATAAGTTGTAAAAAAAGATTTGAATCAAATTATAAACTTTTGAGAGTTTTCTCTAGCTTAGCCGAAATTCTTTAGAGAGATTGTGAGATTGCTTGCTTTCTTTTCTATTGAATCAAGAATTAGGATTACTTATCAATCATTTGATTGTGGCATTTTATTATTCTTCTTATCTTAATTATTTGCGTTTCCAAGGTTCAATAAGGAGGGTATTTGTCTTCTTTGCATTTTGAGATCAAAGTGTAGTGCTTATAGTCTATACTATTACTTTCATAAACAATAAACCTAGTCATACAAGTCCTTAAATTACATTCATGCCATGCCTACAAGCGACTAAAACCTACATCTCACTTTAAATAATGATCATCAGAAAGATCTTAGCCACTTTTATACCTTCGGTTTTCAAACCTGCACGCAGCAAAACACTACACGCTAAGCATTAAAAATGTCCAGTGGTAGATACATATCTTAAACTTTCCAAACCTTTAATCAAACATGCACACATTCTTATTTCCTACATCAAGTAACTATTATTCTTATTAACATACTTAAACTATTACTGATAGTACAAATACCATCTAATTCTTACACTATCATTCAAATACCTTATAATCTTTAGATTAACATTCTTGTGATCGATTTACAGTCTAGTCTCCCATTTTTTTTTAGTTCACAATTTTGCCATCTTTTTCCATTTATTTACGATAATGCCATTCATTAAGCTTTTTTACATACTTCATTCATTACTTAACATACAATTTACAATTTGTCCCTAAAGTATTACTTTGGTATCAAAGTACACTTTGGTCCTTGATAATCATTAAGTTACACATTTATCCATTAAATTTAGGTCTTCACCTAAACCTTATTATTGTCAATTACATTTCAGTCTTCAAATTCCATTAAATTATAGATTTACCCTTCCATTACACTACAATTACATTTGTGCCACTAATTACATATAATTTATTATTCATCATGTAAAATTTCCGTTTAGTCCTTAACTTATACTTTATGCACAATTTCACTTTTAGTCTTTACTTACTCATATTTTCAGTCATCATATCATTTAATCTCATTACTAAGCATAATTACAATATTAATCTTAATACTTTCAAATCGTTATAATTCAGTCCTTTTCATTTCATTTCTTTTATTACTTATTTTTATTCATTTCATTTCATTTCATTTCATTTATGACTTCATTTTATTTTTTTTATGTTCAGCGGTAACTATAAATCAAAGATTTTCTATCACATGCACAATTTGATTATACATTCAAAATTCATTAATTTTATATCAAAAATACAATTATCAATATACTTTACATTCAATGCAGATTAATACCATTATTTTGGTAAACTTTTCAATCTAGTCCTTAATTTTTTTTCATTTAATTGTGAAATTACTCTTTTTACACTTTAATTGCCAAATTGCCACTAGTTCACTTATTTTCACTCCACATTCATTTATTGGCAGTCAAAATTATCGTTTGATCCTTATTTTAACTTTTTATGCAAAATTTCAATTTAGTCCATTTAATTTAGAAAATTTTATTTTAGGCTATTTGCTCCCTATTTATTTCCCTTTTTTACCCTTATTCGTTTTTGTCATTTTTACTCACTAAACTCATTATTTGGAAAAATTACCATTTTATCCCTAAACTTTTCATTTCTTTTCAATTAGATCATTTTTCATCCTAAACTTTATTTTTACTTTACTTTTTGCACTTTTAACTTATTTTTACCATTATGCCTAAGTATAATCCCAATAAAATTTTCAGATCGAATATACGGGAATGTGGACCCCACAGGCTCATAATAGTACAATAGGGCATGACCTCGAAGGACCAATCCATCTCAGATCAGAGCAGACAATCAGACATAAACTATAGAAGATCATTACGATCATACCATAACAAAGCAATTCATTATGACTTACATCATAGTATGGGTGTCCCTATGGCTAGTCAATCATATCTTGAACTAGATTTTAACTGTCAGACTATTACTAAGGGCAACATTCTTTACTCATTTCAAAATTTCCTTTCACATTTGACATTTCCATTTACCGTTCCATTTCAGTACACTTTTCAATCAATTCACTTATCACTTTACACTTCTTATGAATTATATCACTATAATTCATCATTGTCATTCATCTTATGATTTTTGTCATCATAACTCATAATTTCCATTCATTATATGAATTATTTCACAATAATTCAATAATTTTCTTTTAAACATAATGCTATTTCCTTCTCAAAAATATTCATTTTAGTTCCATATATGCATAATCACAATTATTTCTCTATTGCCATTCTCATCTCATAATGGCTATGTTCATTTCACAATAGGGATATTCTTAACATAATAACTATTATCATTTCATGTCATGTATTTACAAAATCCCGTTTCTCATTCATAAATATAATTCAATTTCATATTCTTTATATATATTTATTTTCTTCACTTTATTTTCTTACTTAGTTTCTTCTTAATTACACTATTACTTCATTTTATGTTTACACATTTTATTCAATGCATAATGTTTCCATATCCACCTACTATTCATTTATTTTACTACCAGTTATAAATTTAATTTCTTTACTACTTTTCGATTATATTTTACTTATCACTTCATTTATCATACAATTATCTTCATTTCATCACAATTAACTCTATTACACTTAATATCCCCTAGGTATACATTAACATTCCTTCCTCCATAATTAATTTATTCCCATTTATCATTTAACTCACTCAATTACTTACTAATTAGCCTTAATACACAATTATTCATCATAAAACACTAAAGTATACCCATACATACTAGTAATATACATTTTGCGAACCTATTATATTTCATCAACATGTCCTTTTCCACTTTTCAATTTTATTTTACTTACTAGTTTATTCTAACCTTACTTAGATCATTACTTCACCTCAACTTAATATTCTCTATAACTTTACTTATCACATAATGCATAATTAACATACTAAAGTATCCCATTTAAACATTAAATATTCCAAATAAATTTCCTTCCACTTCACTTCACTTATGCATTTAATTTAAGCATTTATATCAATAAATTCATAAAATATACCTATATATACTTAGTATATATATTCGGCCAACCTTATAATTTTTCTCCAAATTTATTTTTCATCCTTGTATTATTAATTAAACTAGATTACAGCTTCAATAGCATATATACATATTCATTTTGCCTTAAATTACAAAATATCCCATAGTATACCTAAGTATACCATTCGGTTAACCTTAAGTCCATTCCATTCAACTCACTTTTTTTCATTTTAATCACTCAAACTATCATTTTTAACATTGTTAAACGCAACTATTAAGTCTAACTCATTAAGCATGCATTATACACGCATATTCATTTCGTACATAATCATCCACCCATACAAATTACATGGAAATTGAAGGATAATATATCCATTTAGCTCAAAAGCTTAATTTTCACTCTTAAACTTGTCTTTCTTTGCCTTTAACCCTTGAGGAATCTCTTCCTTCCTCTTAAATCAACCATGGCCAAAATACCCATAAGGAAAACCCAATAAAATCTCACTTCAATAACTCAATTAAACCATAAAATTCAACTAAAAACAACTTATTCTAATTAAATGAATCCTTAAAATAAACTAGAAACCATTAATTTCACTTGCCATAAATTTGCCCAAAAATTTAACTTTCTTGATTCCTCACTTAATCTTCATCAAAAATAAAAATTAAAGGTTAAAATCATCTTTTAAAGGGGGCTGAGAACAATAATCAAACTTGGATTGAAGGAGGATGGAAGAATTTTGAAGAAATCAAAGTGAAAAAGAGAGAAGAAAGTTACATTTTTGAGGAAGAAGAGAGAAAAATGTGAGGCTGCTGAAATTTGGGTTCAAGAACAGATTCTTGGGCTTTTATACTAAGGTTTTTGATTGGTTTAAGGTCCAACCAAGTTAGGCCAGCTAGTCCAAAACTCAAACCACTTTTATGGCCCAATTTGCAATCTTAAATTAATTTTCTCTCTTCACGAGCTCAAATTCTCCCAAAATTAATATCAATATTCAAACATATATAAAATAGGCTACATTTAAAATTTGAGCCCAATTAGAGTTTGTTATCGATCCAGTTTACTCAAACTGGTCCGATTAGCAAATTTTTGATGTTACCATAAAATTAATTTTTCACTATCAAAAATTTCTAAATAATAATTAAAGATGAAATGGAACTTCCTGCAATTTTTAAAGATTATTTGCTATTTTTAAAGTCTCGAACAAATTCATGGTCAACTGGTTACTATTTAAACTAAAATCATTATTTTTCTCTTACTTTCTGTGTTCAAACCTTCCTAAATATACTTCCATTATTCTCAAAATATATTCATTAGACTTCACAAATTATTTTGAATTAATCAAAGACAATTTTTTTTATTTGATTCACTTTTACCAATTCGATAACCCAATTTTTAAAGTCATCAAAAATTAATTTTTATTACCATACAATTCTACTCATTAATATGAGTACATCCATATTTTTGAATTATTTTTTTGAGATCCATAGAAAATTTTATTGTGCGGTAAAGATTTCAGTCAATCCGGATGCTATTTGAACTAAAACAGTGATTTTATCCTATTTTTGACTTTTGATGACTCATTTGATCTCATTTTCAATCTAAATTATATTCTTGGACTCCTGCTAACCTTCTCTTTTCAATGGTCTAATAAAATATTTTTCTACTTCGGATGATACTATTCGTCCTAGTATCACTATTCACAGTCTGAAAATTACTATTTAAATCTAACCTATTATTTGGGCTATTAAATAAACAGATACCTTACTTATTTTCATTTCATTATTTGTTTCATGATTAAGATAATATATGCACATATATCCATACTGTAACATCCTAAAATTTTATCTGATATGCCTAGTTTACTCTAGACTATAAATAGTAATACTGGTATGATTTTAGTATGATTGCATTAGCATAACACAATAAAATTTACAAGTTTTTAAGTGTTAAACTTGTGCAACCTAGGAAAATCTAAGGATAGATGACTTTCATGTGAATTTAAGTTACCACACCCGTGACATAATATGTATTAAATAGAGTCTAATGATGCAATTTGGGAAGAAATTGAGTTTAAATAGGCTCCCAAATTAGGTAGTGAAGAATTTGCTCGGTATCATAAACTAGATTGACCATAAGTTTAATTGAATCTTAAATTATTCTATAGATCTCACAAATTTTTTTTGATTGCATAAACTCATTATTAATAGCTAAAATAAGCTATTAAAAGTGAAAATATTTTTTTTGATAGTTTCAAAATTTTGAGGTTTGGACTAGCTGATTTTACTTCTGAAGCTGGAAGTATATTTAAATGATGTTGGATTGACTTGAAATTTTAAACAACATATTTTTGCATGTCGGGTAAAATTTTGAACAATTATGATATGCAGAACACCATGTTCAGAAAAATGGTGGAAAATAGATGTTAAATTAATTAGGGGACTTAATGGTCATTTTTAATTTGTTCAGAGGCATAACTATCATAAGGAATTGGGATGGAATCTATTGAAATATGAAATTAGGCTTAGAAATGTGTAGAAATTGATGTGGAGGTGACAATTGGCTTAAAATAAGCCATTAGATCAAATAGTAAATGGAGAAATCTTGGCCACTAGCTTGGTGGACTTAAGGGTAGCCTAGAAAGGTATAGAATTCTATATAATTATGCCTAAATTTTTGGCATATTCCTCCCTTTCTTTTTCCAAAATTGAACCACACACCAAAAGTGTCCCTCCACCATTTTCTTCCAATTTCTTCCATTTCCCACCAATTCCTTAGCCCAAATTTCACTTATATACATTAGTGAAACATCCTCTTCAATATATAAATAGAATTAGGGTAAAAAGAAGCTTGAAAAATGGAAAATTCTAGTGAGAGAAACTTACCTTAATTAGGTAAAGTATTGAATTTTTTAAATTTAATTAGAGATTTTGATATAGTCTTGAAAACATCTTTAGTATGATTATTTAGTAGTGTTTACATGTCAAAAATTCAAAACATAAAATCATGATTTTCTCCACCATAAATTCAGCCTAAAGGGGATTTTCAAGAAGAAGAAAAGATCAAAAAGGAGAAAGGAAAGGAAAAGGAAAATAAGGTGATTTCAAGCTACTTTGAGGTTAATGGATACAAAACTACACCTAATTTCATTTATTTCTTGAATTTTTCCTAAAATTTACATTATGTAACTATGTGAACCTATGTAGAAATGTGAAATAAATTGAGATAACATGGTAAAATGATGTAATAACATTAAATAAGTAGGAATTAAAGAACAAATTAAGCAAAAGATGGGTAAACTTACCTTGGTTGAATGGTATCCTATATTGTATAACATGATAAAATGATGATTATTGGTATATTAAGCATGAAATGTATAATAAAATTATGATTAGGCATACCATGATTGATTAATTCTTGAAATAATATGTGGACATAATGATGCATATATGTGTAACTAAAGGTTACAAATGTAGGATGCATGTATGTCAACATGGAAATATAAAAAATAATCTTGGGAATGTATGAGATATGAGAAAGAATGAGATTGTATATATGAATTCATTATGAGGCGAATGGCATACCCTAAGAAAATGCCATATTTTCATCAAGTTTGAATGATATTTACCATTTATGTTATGATTTCTGGTGTGATATTAATGAATGAATGAGAAATGAGAAGGTATGATACACTACATAATGGAAATAACATAAAAAATTATGCAAAAATATAATATAATATGAAATAATTAGTTACCCTTAATATATAGTGTAACACCCTAAAAATTTCATCTGTCATGCATGGTAGATTTTAGGACATCAGAAATAATCCTAGAATAATTTTCGAAAAATCGAAATAAGATAACATGGTAAAACATAGGATGCATAAAGGTTAAACGTGCTCGGGCCAGGATAATCCTAGGATGGGTGACCCGATGAGTAGCTTAACTTGATACCATAATATGAAAATAGGTATTAAACAGAGTCTAACGGTATAATTTGAAGTCAAATTGAGCTTAAATAGGCCTTTAAGACAAACAGAGAAGTTTTAGCCGATACCAAAGAACAGTTTGACTACAACTTTGATCAGGTCTTAAAGGGGTCCAGCAACCTTCAAAAATTATTCTGATAACATAGACATGTTAGGAATATCATAAAGTCATCCCATGAATTGAAAAATAAATTTTCTGGCAATTCTAAAATTTTTTGGTTTTTGACTGGCTAATTTTTTGTTGAAGCTATAAATATATCGAAAAGATGTCATAATGACTTGAAATTTTAACCCTAAGCTACTACATATGTAAGTGCACACGGGGAAAAATTTCATGGCATTTTGACATCGAAAACATTATTTTCTAAAAAATGGCCCAAAAATGATGAAAAACCAAAATAAAATCAATTAGGGGATAAAATAGGCTTAATAAATTCAGAAAAGGGCATTTTTGTCCACCTAAAATATCCAATAATCTTTTGTAAATCCAGCACATTGTGGAGAGGTGTAAAAACCCTTGAGAGTGTGACAAGTGGCATAAAGTTTAGCCATTAGATCAAATAGTTAGAGGAAGAATTTGGGCCATTGGATTAGGAGTTTTTTAGGCAACTAGAAGAGGTCTAGAATCCTCCAGTTCTCTCCCAAAAATTCTATAAAAATATCCTCTTTATCCTTTAAAATTCGGCCACCCCTTTAAAATTAGGTTTTCTCCATTTTCTCCCCAATTCTCTCTCCTCTCTTCACTCGAGTTCAAATTTCACCCCCAAGGCACATTAATACATACTCTTCACCCCTGAATTTAAGTTAGAGAAAGAAGAAGTCTTGAGAAGAAGAAATTTGGAAAGAAAGAGATTGCACAACTTAGGTAAAGTATGGTATTTTTGTGAATTTTGGTTGGGAATTTTTGTGTAGTTTGATTAGATATATTAAATATGATTGGTAGATATAAATTAGAAGCTAAATATGTGAATGAAAACTCATGGAATGACCCCTTCAATATTTGGCCATAGGTGGAGAAAAGAGAAAGCAAAAGGATAAAGAAGAAGGAAGCAATGAGGAAGAAGCCTAGGTGTGTTCAAGCTTGAATAAGGTTAGTGGATACTAAATCTACATCTAATTTCATTTATATAGTAATTTCTCTATAGATTATACATTATGTAACTATAAAATTTAATGAAATAATTGAGATTAATTTAAGAGAAACATGTAGCATGATTAATTAAGATAAAATAAAGTTAGAATTACATTGTAATTAATTAAACAGAGAGAGGAGAGGAAGTGGCTGAATGGTGATTTAAAGGTATTAGTATGAAATTTTGTTAATTAATGAAGAAATAAATGTGATTATAATATTAGAATAATAAATTAATAATTTGAGGTGAATTAGAAATGAATATAATATATATATATATATATATATATATATATATATTTGTATGTATGTATACACACACACACACACACACACACACACACACACACACACACACACACATATATATATATATATATTTGTATGTATGTATACACACACATATATATATATAGATATATGTATGTATGTATGTGTGTGTATATATATATATATATACATACATACATACATACATACATACATATATATATTCAACTTATGTGACATATTCAACTTATTATATATATGTGTGTGTGTGTGTGTGTGTGTGTATGTATGTATGTATATATATATATATACACACATACATACATACATACATTATATATATAATAAGTTGAATATGTCACAAAATGATGAACAATTAAGAAATAAAAAGATAATAAATAATTATGTGTTTTAATGAATACATATATACATAAATTAATGTTAGAATGGTAAATGGCATGAAAGAAATAAAAGAAAAGCATGGTATGGTGATGTTATGGTGATGGCTGAATGGTACTCATATGGTAAATGCTTGATTTAATTTATATTTATGTGATATATATTATGTATATGTGAAATCGTGTGTGAAAAGATTAAAATTCCATAAGTATGATAATAAATACTTGAAAACATAATGATATGTTTAAGTAAGCAAAGTTTAATTGTAATTTAATGTGTGATATTGTGTTTCCCTTAGTATTCAATGGCTAATCCAGGACATTAGGATATAATGGCTAGCTATGGGTACTTTATACTGTGGTAAAATCAGATAGACAGACAGAACATCCAAATAATCAATTAGTTTAGAGGCCTTACAATTATAGACAGTTAGATAGAATATTTAGACAGTCCCCATCCTGCATATCTAATTCAAGAATTTTCACTATTTATTACTAGGGGCATTTTGGTAATTGTGTAAGAAAACAAAATTTAAATAGCAAGTATAGTGAACAAGATAGTAAAAATGCAAATAAATTAAGGAAAAGATGAAAAATAAAATAATTAAATTTATTAGGGGTGAAAATGTAATTACACGATAAATTATGGACAAGATGGTAACTAAGTATAAAGTGAGTGAATAAAATGAATAAGATAGTCAATTAGAGCAATAAGAGCAAAAGTGGAATTAACGGAAAGTTCAGGGACTAAAAGGAAATTTTCCACTTAAGAAAGAATTTTGATGACTAAAGTGTAATTATTCTAATTAAATTAAATTGAAAATTTAAGAAAATCAACCAGATCAAAATTGGAGTCAAATTGACTAGAAAATTTGAAAAGTCAATCAAAAAGGTCAAAATTGGTCAACATTAAGGAAAAAGTCAAACTTAGGGTTATAATGGTAATTTCGCAACCGAACCCAAAAATTCATGAAATTAAACAAGAAAGAAGATTTTCGAAATAATTAAAGAAGAAATTGGATAAATAAGGAATAAATTTGGAATTTATTGAGTGATGAAAATTCATTAAAATAATAGTGAATAAATTAAATTAAGTTTACAATACGAATTAAATGAAATTTTGTGTAGTAGTATCCACCACTAGACAACCTGTTTGCTTAGCGCGTGGTTTTGGACTGCGCGTAAGGATAGGTACTCAAGAATTAAAAGACGCTCGAGGATGACAATGGCATGTACTTTTGTGCACTTGAAGTATTTTGTAATAGAACAGTTGTAAATTAATTATGTAACATATTGTAGTAATAATTCCTATTAATTAGTTATGTGTAAATTAATGAGAATGTTATGGAATGTTTTGTGTTATGCTGTGTTGTGATGATGATGAATTGATTAGTAATATAGAAGTGCAATGTATGTTATGAAGTATTGGAGGAGGAGTATACATATTGGGAGTGCTTAGTTTTGAAATTGCAGGTTTGGATAGCACAATTTTTAAGCCATTGTGCTATCAAAATTGAAATAAAATGAATCGTAACATAGATGGTATAAAGAATCCATAATTGAGAAGGATGTTACAATTTATGATATCAGAGTCCGGTTTAGGCGGTTCTAAGGTCGGAGTGGGCGTATAACAATATGGAAATATTAGGAATGAATGCATGTACATGCCATTGTTATATTAAGAAAAGGAATATTTGTTATTAATCTTACCTGTTCCTTCTCATATTTCAGTGTAAAGTATGGCCTCTAGTTCACAATGAGCACTTGAATTGATGAGCGATGCTAAAAGTGAGGCTTCAGCCTCAGCAACACCAACAGCTACTGGGACATTCACAACTCAATCTCATATGCCTAGTGAGCGAACCCAGCAGCCGGTCCCTTCAGCTCCTCAACTACCATAGACAGGTGATCAGGTTCCTCCAGATTTTGCTCAAATGGTGGCTAACCTTCTGTACCAGCAGTTATAAGCCCCAGTTCCTCTCCAGCAACAACAGCCACCTAAGAGGTTTATACTAGAGCAATTAAAGAGGCTGGGAGCTGAAGATTTTTATGGACGTGAATAGGTTACAGTGATAGAAGCAAAAGAGTGGTTAGGGAAAATTAAAAGATTGTTCGAGATCACATATAGCCTCCCTGAGGAGATGTTGGAGGGGGCTGTTGCATTATTTCAGGGCCCTGCATATACATGGTGGGATTCAGTTAGGCATCACACCCCTGCAGAAGAATTGACATGGGATTTCTTCCAAAGGAAATTCAGAGAAAGATATGTGGGAAAAGCACACCAACGGGCCATGGAGGAAGCCTTTTCGAGATTACGACAAGGGAATCATACAGTACATAAATACAACAAAGAATTCGAGAGCCTCAGTTCTTTTATGATATATATCCCTATTCCACCAGCCAAGATGTGTCAGTTATTCGAGAGAGGACTCCACAACGATATCAGAAAAGCCTTAGCAAGCCAGGAGTATATAGATATGGAGGCCCTAATGGAGGTAGCAGTTAAAATTGAAGAAATTAATACCAAAGAAGCTAACAAGCAAGAAAGATCTCAACAACAAAGGAGACCACCTTCAGGGGCACAAGGTGGACCGAGTAAGAAGGTTAAAGGGTCAGTATCTCCTCAACAAGGTTTAGCATCAAAATCAGTAGCTAGTCAGCATTCCACTGCTCGAGCCACTCCACCAGTAATATCCATAGCTAGCACTCCATGAGAATATAATAATCCAGTCTATGTGTATTGTGGTAGAAGACATCCAGGAGAATGCTGGGCACGTACCAGAACCTATTTCATATGTGGATCGAAAGAACATTTGAAGAGAGATTGCTCACGACTTCAGATGCCTCCCCCATCCACTATAGTAGATAAACCTGGTGTTGCACCATCTAGAGGATGTGGGAAAGGTGGATCTAGTGGTACTGCATCAGCTAGAGGCACCCCACAAATAGCAGGCAGACGTATATTGGGGCAAACTTATGCAGTTCGTGCCAAAGAGGAGTAGGATGCCCTAGATGTTATAATAAGTAAATTTTATTTATTTAATGTTTTGGTTTATGCTTTAATTGACCTTGGATCCACACACTCCTACCCGAGCACGAGAGTATCAGAGGGGAAAGGGTTAGTTAAGACACAATTCGATCAAGACATACTAGTTAGCAACCCTTTAGGGAATAGTATGATAGTCAACAAAGTATTTTGAGACTGCCCTATCCAAATACAAGAAAATTCCTTCCTTGTCAACTTGATTGAACTCCCTTTCCATGAGTTTGATATGATATTGGGGATGGATTGGCTCCATAAATATCAAGTATTAGTGGATTGTTGCTTGGAGCAAGTTATCTTGGAGACCCCAGATGGACAGGAAATTATTGTTCAAGGGGAAAGGTCTAATCCACTGTCAAACATCATATCGGCTACAACAGCATATCGATATATTGATAAAGGATGTTCAACTTACTTGGCGTATGTAATTGAGGTCAAGGAAGAAAAGCCTAAAGTTAGTGACATGCCTACAGTTTGAGATTTTTGGGATGTCTTCCTTGATGATTTACCAGGGTTGCCACCTCAAAGCGAAGTAGAGTTCACCATTGATGTGTTACCTGGCACTTCACCAATATCTATTGCACCTTATAGGATGGCACCTATAGAGTTAAAAGAATTGAAGGTACAACTGCAAGAGCTTTTAGATAAAGGATTCATTTGACCTAGTGTGTCATCATGGGAAGCTCCAGTCTTGTTCGTGAAAAAGAAGGATGGGTCGCTATGTCTATGCATTGTGTTACGACCCTAGCAAGTGCACTAGATCGACAAGTAATAAAGTGGGATAAATTTAAGACCTTTAATATCGAACCCAAGGGAATTGTGTGTGAAAACTATGGAAATTAATTGTATGCTAAAGAATTCCCAATTGTTTGTGTGTATGAGTTGTTTAATTTGTATAATGCAAACTTTAAAAACTAAAATATTCAATGAAGATAAATTAAATTCTACTAACAGTAAATTGAGTATGTATTTAATTCAGAAAAATTAATAAGTATGAAAATGTATAGAAATTAAACGTTCCTCAAGTTCACTCATCCACCCCATACCCATTGTGAATTAATTTTATCTTAAAGTATATGTGAACGAATTCGGGATAACCCTCTTAATCCAAGTGTCCATTTCGGAGCCAGCTATTCTAGTTGCTAAACTTTCCATTCCGGAGCCAGCCCAAAAACTAGCCTATGCACGGGTCTAACATCCTAATTTTGGTTTGCTTTCCCATTCCGGAGCCAAACAACCCAAATCTCATCTATTTCACTCCACACTCTAGTCCTAAAATCACAATTACTGCACATTTAGAATCCCATTCCGGAGCCGTCTAAAATAATACAACATTCATGAAAGAAAAACTGAGCTAAATCATTCATAGACTTCAATCCACAAGGCTCAATACACATTCAAAGATATATGATGAAAATCATTCATCCATGTATGGAAATTAACTTAATAGATTGAAAAACCATGAAATATAAATAAGTAACAGTGAAATAGACCATTCATTCATGTAAAAAGCAAAATATGCTCAATATTCACATTGTGAGTAGGGATTCAAAGCTTCCCCAAGCAACAAAGATGACTACTCACTATCCATAAAGTAAAAGACGAACAAAGTAAGAGTGAAAATTATAAAACCCATTTGAAGCTGAAGATTTGAAGTTGATGAAGCTCTTTCACTTTTTTTCCAAACTGCACTTTGATTGTACGTTGTAATCTTTAAACTAAAAACTAAAACTATGACTATCTTTGTGTTCTTGAAGTAAGACTATATTAAAAGAGTGATTTTTACAAGTAAAACTATAACACTAAGTATGAAAAGCTCTATTTTCTTGAAAAACTGTGTTTTCTCTCTACCCAAATACCCTATACATGAAACCCTAGAAAAAGACTCCTGTTAAGCATAAAATTTTGCAGCTTTTATAGAGCTATCCAGGAGGACATGGCTGGGACACTTTTGTCTCAGTTGCGACACAAGGAGACAAAGTGGTAGGTTGCCTTGGGCATGGCTGGGACTATTTTGTCACAGCCGTGGCGAGCTTCTGGATCGAAAATGTGTTCGTAGGCTGCAATGGCCACGGCTGGGACAGTTTGTCTCAGCTGTGACCTTTGATGAAACGGTGAGCTTTGACTTCTGCAATGGCCAAGACTGGGATAGTTTGTCTTAGCCATGCCTTAGCAAAATTTCCTGCATAAAATGCAATTTAAGACCATTAAGCACCCAAAAACATTAAATTTATCAAAATAACTAAAATAAACATATGAAAAATATTTTAGCACTAAAAATACTAAAACCATGCAAGATGAGACACTAAAACATACAAAATTATCCAGAAAACAAACATTAAAATCAAAGTTATCACATTGATTACAGGCAGCTAAATAAGGTGACAATAAAGAATAAATACCCACTATAGAGAATCGATGATCTCTTTGACCAGTTAAAGGGTGCAGGAGTATTTTTAAAAATTGAATTAAGATCAAATGGACGGGTTGTCGAAGCCCTTCAAAATAAATACTGATTCACCTTAACTAACTTATAGAAATAGTGGAACCAGGTCGAATCCCAAGAGAAATATGTGATTAATCTCTCAATGTTGAAAACAAAAATATAAAGTAAATGGGAGGTTTTGAATATTTGTATTAAAATGAATAGTAAATTAACAAGAAATTAACAGAAAGCAAAAATATTGAATTAAATGAAAATATCTTACCAAACTTCCAATTCAAAGGTATAAATCTCATCCAATTGTAAGTTTAATCATAGACTTAAAGATTAATTTCTCAATCCAAGAACTTAGTCTACTTAAGTGGAAAAGCCATAGAAAGCAATAATTATCCTAATGTAATTGACTCAAACAAAGCATTTAAAATCAAATCTTACCATTAATTTAACTGGGCACGATAGCGTTCCATATCAATTCAATGATAGAATTAAGAATTAATGAGAATGACTAAGACAAAAATTAATTGATCGAGATAGCTACAATTTAATTAACTTTGCACTTTTATTTCCCTATAATCTATTATGCAAGCTATGTAAATCGAAAAGCCGAAATCACACACACATAAGCCAATTCCTTGCTACTAAAATCAATAATTCATGACAATTATGGATCACAAACTCATTGATAGCAATAGAAAAATTAATATTGAATTAAGGCATCAAGTTAATCAATATAAATAATTCATAGAAAAATAAGAACAAGGAAATAAAAATTACTTAGATTGATGAAATTCTTGATGAGTTCAAAGCCTCAAAAAATTACAATTGGAATCAATTCACCCTTGAATTGGAATTAAAAACTTAGCCACTCTTGCTAAAAATCAAAAGCACTGTAAAAGAGAAGAATTAAGAACTCTGCACTTTTGATCCGAACTAAAGAATTAAAACTTAAGAACTAAGAACTAAATGCACGTTTTTATATCTTGGAAAGGAGAGTCAAAACCAACAATTACTTCCTCTTTCAGTAGACTTCCAATAGAAGTAAAAGACTTATTTTTTAAGAGTTTTGGATAATCCTTGCGTGCCTTGGAAAAAATTTTGATCGGTGGAGTAAAACCTTTTTCTTCTTCTTCTCACTCCGTGGAGTAACATTGTTACTCCACCTAGTGTTGACACTCCACGGAGTGGATTTACACTCTACGGAGTGTCAAGCTTTTGTTAGAAAATGTGAATTGCTTTCTATTTAAAATGCTATCCCAAAAGCAAAACTTTCATTTAAGCCCTTCTAACTTTCTTTTTTTCTTTCAATTAGATCCTAAAAACACCAAAAATGCTTAATTAGACAATTAAAACATCAATTGAAGAAACCAACTATTAAAAAAACTAAATTAACACAAAACTACCCCAAAAATATAGTAAAAATACATTAAAAACATAGTTAAATTCACATTTATCATCAGGTTACCACCAGCTTTGGGTAAGAGAAGGAGATGTACCAAAAATAGCTTTTTATACCCAATATGGTCATTATGATTTTCTACTGATGCCATTCGGTCCCACTAATGCACCAACGACATTTATGGATCTGATGAACCATATCTTTCATCTATATTTGGATTAGTTCGTGGTGGTTTTTATTGATGACATCTTGGTTTACTCAAAGACTCCTGAAGATCATGATAAGCACTTGAGAATTGTGCTACAGACACTACGAGAAAAGCAACTATATGCTAAATTTAGCAAGTGTGAATTTTGGCTTAATGAAGTTACTTTCCTTGGACATGTGGTATCAGCAGAAGGCATCAAGGTTGATCCAAAGAATGTCAAAGCTATTTTAGAATGGAAACCACCAAAGAATGTTGCAGAAGTAAGGAGCTTCCTAGGATTAGCCAGCTATTATAGAAGGTTTGTTAAGCGATTCTCCATGATCGCCTCTCCACTCATAAAGCTACTGCAGAAGAATGTTAGATTTGAGTGGACCGACAAATGGCAAGAAAGTTTTGAGAAGTTGAAAAGCATGTTGACCGAAGCTCCTATTCTTACATAGCCTACCTCGGGTAAACCTTACATCATTTATAGTGATGCTTCAAGAAATGGGCTGGGATGTGTACTTATGCAAGAAGGCAAGGTTGTAGCTTTTGGTTCTAGACAACTTAACCCATATGAAAAGAATTATCCCACCCATGATCTTAAGTTAGCATCTATAGTATTTGCACTAAAGATCTGGAGGCAATATCTATATGGTGAAAAATGTTATATTTACACAGACCATAAGAGTTTAAAGTACTTACCCACTCAAAAAGAGCTCAATTTGAGACAAAGACGATGGCTAGAAATCATTAAGGACTATGATTGTGTAATTGACTATCATCCTGGCAAGGCAAACGTTGTAGCAGATGCACTCAGCAAGAAGTCTTTAATGGAGTTAAAAGCTATATGTGTTAGGCTATCTACAACAACAGATGGGGCATTGGTAGTTGAGATGCAACTTAAGCCTAACTGGATACAATAGATAAAGGACACACAAAGGTAGGATGATTGTTTATCATCTATTATCTCTCAAGTGCAGACAGGAAAAATAGTGAATTCTCCATTAGGGAAGACAATTACTTATATTATAAAGGGAGAATATGTGTAATAGTAACACAAAGCTAAAAAATAATATTCTAATAGAAGCACACAGTAGCCTTTATGCAATATATCCGAGTTGTAATAAAATGTATCAAGATTTGAAGATGACGTATTGGTGGCCAAGTATGAAAAAGGAAATAGCAGAATTCGTAAAAAATTGCTTGATATGCCAACAAGTTAAGGCAAAGCACTATATCCCTTTAGGTTTATTACAATATATTATTATACCTGAGTGGAAGTGGGAACATATCACTATGGACTTTGTAACAGGATTGCCTCTCACTAGGAAACAACATGATTCCATTTGGGTTATAGTTGATAGATTGACTAAATCAACACACTTCATCCCAGTAAAAGCTGACTTCTCATTAACTAAACTAGCAGAGATCTACATTAATCAAGTGGTAAGATTGCATGGCGTTCCTATTTCCATCATCTTCGATAGGGATCCTCGATTCACTGATAGATTTTGGAAGAAACTATAGGAAGCCTTGGGAACTCACTTAGATTATAGCATAGCCTTCCACCCACAAACAGATGGACAATCTGAGCGAGTAATCCAGGTATTGGAAGATATGCTCCGATGTTGTATTTTGGAGTTTGGAAACAATTGGAAAAAATACTTGCCATTAGCTGAGTTCACACATAACAATAGTTATCAGTCCAGCATCAAGATGGCACCATTTCAAGCACTATATGGGAGAAAATGCCGGACTCCCTTGTGTTGGATGGAGTTGAGTGAAAACAAGTTGGAAGGACAAGATTTGATTAAGAAAACAAAAGAGAAGGTTGAATTGATTAAGAATAACCTTAAAGTTGTATCAGATAGGCAGAAGTCATATGTAGATTTAAAAAGAAAGCACATTGAATTCAACGTAGGCGACAAAGTATTTCTCAAAGTTTCACCATGGAAGAAAATTGAGCTTAATTAGGCCTTTAAAACAAACATAGAAGTTTTACCTGATACCATAGAAAAGTTTGACTACAACTTTGATCGGGTCTTAGAGGGGTCTAACAACCTTCAAAAATTTTTCAAATGACATAGACATGTTAGGAATATCATGTTAGTGTAAGTCCTAGCCCCAATGCATTGTTATAAAACACTTAAATTAATAAATGAGGCATTTGTTTTATCTATTGTATTCCTGTGCATATCAATTGATAGAACTATCCAAGAATGTTGTTTCAATTTAAGTTATCATGTGTGAGGCACATGGTTGTAAGACCTTGAAACAATAGAGACTTCATTCTAAATATCCCTAGTCAGTCATTGTTATGGGAATAACAATGAATTAAGACTAGTATGCTCTCTCTTAAAAGATGAGTTCTGTCTTACGGATCATAAGGACAAGAGTGTCAATCAGAAATCATCGATACATGTTTAGAACATGGTATCTGGATTTGATCCATTCATGAGAACACTGCATGGTACTAGTCATAAGTGTTTCTCATGTGCAAGTTTTTCATCGGAGTTCTTAGACCTAAAATCTCTATAAAACTCTTTATGAATTACTGTGTACTTTGACATACAACTAATGTACTCATAACAGGGTGACAAGTATGGGTATGCTTAGGTATGCACTAATTCATGTTAGAGAGTATGAGAGAAGTAAAGGGATTACCCCTCTCAATAAGAGAGAAAATATCATTGGCCACTTGATCAGTGAACTGCGAAGTGTATGGCCATACCAAGATGAAATAATGAGTAATCATTATTTATCTGAGAGTTTAGTGTCACTGGAATATCAAGAAAAGAATTAGTATATATAAGGATGACTAGTTCCATGCCTTATATTAATTCTGATATTTAAGGGTAAGGGACTATGCAAAATTGCATTAGGTCACTAAATGCCATTTGCATTTTCATTTAATTTGGAATGCTATAATATCTTGCTAGAGAATATATATAGCCTTTGAATTAATTCATTGCCAATATTAAATGGACCTATAGGATTGCAAACAAAGCATTGGGCTTAAAATATTTAAATAGAATATTGGGCATTAATTTGGGCTTTTATTTAAAGTTAAATTAATGTATGTAATGGGTATTAAAATTACTAAATGGACCTTGGTCCATGAGAGAGGGAATTTCGGCCTATGTAGATTTAATTTCAATTAATTAATTATCTTGGATTAATTAAGTTAATTGAGTATTAAATCCTAATAACATTTGAATCAAAATAAAACACTTAAATAGGAGAGAGAGTGGTCAAAATTCAAAGATAAAATCATAGTGAATTTCGGCACATGTATATCCTAAATAAGTGATTTGTTTTGATTAAATGTCTTATGTTTATTTTAAATTAATTTGAATTTAAAATTTAAAAGAATTTGAATTAATATATGTCACTTAATTAAGAAGTGATGGAGGCTGAATTTACTACCTAAAGATAGTAAATTTCAGCGTTCACACTTGACCTAAACAAGTGATATATATTAATGAATTAAAAGGAAGAAAAAACCTAGCTGTTTTTTTGCTCTCTCTCTCTCTCTTGGCCAAAATACAAAAGGGGAAAGAATTCTTTCTTGTTCTCTAGTATTCTTGGCAGCAATAGCAACCTAAAAGAAGATCAAGATCAGATATTGTGGCTTCAATCCATTCCCATTGCCAAATATTCAAACATAGAGCTAGCACTATTGGTTTTAAGCCATCTTTGCAAATGTGCGTGTGAGAATAGAGAGGAGTAGCATAAAGGCAGCTCCTTGGCATTTGTGTTCCAAATCTAAAGTATATAAGTTCATCTTATATATTTTCCATTGCAAAATTCAAGTTTTGAAGAGCATCTAAACTTGTAAGTTTAA